>CANTUT010001467.1:180000-495000 GCA_947687605.1 Reutealis trisperma
CCTTCTGGGTATTAGGGAAAGCACACATTCCTCAACTAAGTTAATTTAGAATCAGAAATAAAGGATTAATACAAATAAATTAGAGTAAATGGGAAAAAATGTTAATAAAAAGATTTTGGAGTTGATGCCTTTTTTAAATGGCAGCCTACGTATCCTATTGAATAGGAATCAAACCCCACACAGTTCTTCCTTCTTGCGAAGGAGGGGTTTTGGAAGAAGTGTTAGTTTGTTTATTAATTTAATTCTGATCTTTAAATTAATAAATTTTAGATCTTTTATGTTTTAGATCTAAAGAGAATTCTAGATATGATTTTATAATCTTGAAAATGGAAAGAAGATTATACCTTTGCTTTCCTTGTCTTTTGGATGAACAGAATGAGCTTAGCTCTAGATCTCAACTCCACTTTGGATTCAAAACCTTGAATTTGAGCCTTAGTTGCAAAAGGTTAGCAAAATAGCATAATGAATGTAAATTAAAAAAATTGAAACAATAGCCTTTGTATCAAATTTCAAGCAGAGCTTAAACACAACAAATAGAGCAATATAAGAGAATTTCAGCCTTGGAATTTATGTCAGAAAGCTTGAAAAAGGATCTATTTATAGAGTTGTTGAAGAGGGTGCCGGCGGTACCAGCGGCGGCATCGGCAATGCGCCTACTGGCCAGGCGGCACCTATAGTGCACTAGCTGGCCAGGTGGCACACTGTGCTATTGGCAAGTATGATGTGCTCGCTCGCCGGTGGCATGTCTGGCGTGCCGCCCAAAGAGGTAGCTCACAAATTGCTAGTTTAACCTATTTTGTACGTTTTTGGCTATTTTTAGTCCGTTTCATATCCGATTTGAGCCTGGTTTGATTCTATGGGTTTGTAACTAAAAGATGGTCAACTAAAGGTGCAATTTTGAGGGTTCACACATGGAGCATAGGATTTCCTTATCATCATTTGAAGTCCACCAATAAGTTTAAATATGTGCTATCCATATGTGCTTGGCTCTCTTATGTTTTGGATATTAGAGATATTTATAAATAAGTGTATGTGAAAATGTGTATAATAATTTGAAACATATTATAAGCAATGTACGTGAAAAGAATGTGAGAAAAGAAATGGAACTTGTATAAAAGGAAGTCAACTTTATGTATACAAAAGAAATGTGAATATTTATCATAATACAAAAAAAAATTCTATAATGACAATTCCTCAAATTTTTTTAGTTAAATATATTAGTTGATTAAATGTGAAAATTTTGTATGATATGATTAATGGTGAAATGAGGTGATTTCTTTTGATTTGAAAAGAGTGGGGTTATGAAGATTATAATCAAATAGAGAGTAGTAATGTCTATAATTTTATGTAATATGAAGAATTATAATGGATTCTTGGCTTTGAAAGATGTAAAGTTTGATGAAATAGTAGATAGAATGGTGAAATAAATAAATAGTGAATAATGAATGGATTAATTAGATGATAAGCATTAAAATTTGACAATAATAAGTTTATGAGATTGAAAGCTAAGGTCAGATATTGCAATTTACATTCAAAGACCAAATAACAACTTCAAACACTTAAAGACACACTATTTCCCAATTTCTTTACAAACTCATTGCAAAATTTTTCCATATTCTATATAACCACACTTGTAATGCAATTTACATGTTTAAAGAATAATAGACTTCATTAAAAACTTTTTTATTTTTAGTGGGATCCCTTTTTTTATTTTTTATTTATTTATTTGTTTATCTTTTTTGCAAAATGAAGTCTATAATATAATGATATACACAAGAACATGTTCCCTAAGGCAATATGTTCTCTCACCCCACACTTAAAAACTTTGCCTGATCTTAAGCAATATAAACACACTCAACTTTCAAGCAAGTGATTTTCAAATGCTAAAAAATCTCAATGAGGGACAAAACAGATGAAAATTATAGTGAAAGGATAAGTTAAATTATGTGTTTCCAAAGAAAATGTCAAGGCTCAAAGTGGCTCACTAAAGGAAGTAAACATTCAAGGTTGGCCATTTAAGCTAAAGGGTGAAACCTAATGCCTTAATCATTTTAATGCCTGAATTGAAATTAACATGTGGTCTCAAAAAGTATACCTAAGCAAGCTCTAGAGATGCACAATCAACATGGCACACATAATATGGCAACAAAGAAAAAGTGTTTAGGCTCAAATATTATCATCATGGTAAGGTAAAGTCTATCATGCTTTGCAATAAAATAGAAGCAAAGAAAAACATTTTAAGATCATAACAAGTGCAAAACATTTGAAACATTCAAACTTGAGATTGCTAGCAAGATTTTCCTAAAATCACAAGACAATACATTTAATCCACCAATTATGCCATAACATCAACTCAAAAGACAAAACAATTTTCATAGATAAGACTAGGTAAAACACAAAATCAAAATTTTAAAAATAAAATTTTAAAGACAATGATGGGCTGCCTCCCATTGAGCACTTCTTTAACGTCGTTAGCTGGACATTTTTCAAGACATTAAGGAACCTTAAATTCCTTAAAATTCTCCATTCCCTCAAAATGTGGTTTAACTCTCTGACCATTGATTCTAAAATTTTATCTCTATGAAAGTTAAACAAATCTATTGCTCTAGAGGGATGTACGACATTCACAATAAAAAGGACCACTCCAGTGGGGTTTAGATATACCTGGATTGTGATGCCACCACGAGTTATAGAGTAGTACTTTCATACCTGGTTCAAGGGACTTTTGGACATGGCTTTTATCATGAAGAGGTTTAGCTCGTTCCTTGAACATTTGAGAGCTCCCATACACTTCTTTCTAGAGCTCAACCAACTTAGGCACCTATAGCATCTTTTTTATCGTAGGATCCTATAGGAAAACATTTTTGACAATAGTATTAAAGGATTCAATAGAAGAGCATTTCTCAATAAGTGATGTGGTAGGAATAGATAATCTATTAAAAATGGAAAATTGAATAGTTTGGCCCAAAACAGTCATAGTGAATTTCCCATTTTTAACATTAATCAAAGTATTAGTAGTTTCCATAGATGGTCTGCCCAACAAGATATGCAATTATGACCTATTAGACAACTCATCTCCCATATCCAACACCACAAAATCAACAGGCACTATCAACCCTCCTACTTACACTAGCACATCTTCTATAATTCCCCTAGAAAATCTTAATGACTTATCAGCTAATTGCAAGCTCATTTTGGTGGGTTTCAGCTCTTCTAAATTCAACTACTTAAATAAGGCATATAGCATCAAATTAATACTAGCACCTAAATCTAACATACCTTTAGCCCTTTCACCATTGCCCATACTAAAGTCAATGACAAAACTACCAAGGTCCTTAGCTTTCGGAGGTAACTTTTGCTAGAGTACTACATTAATCACCTCAGACACTACTACTTTCTCCTCCATCGCTAGTCTCTTTTTCTTAGAATTCAGCTCTTTAAAAAATTTTTCATATGCATGCATATTGTTAATCACATCAAGCAAAGGCAAATTGATACTTACCTTGGATAACATTATGAAAAGCTCATCAAATTGCTTTTCTTACTTACCATTTTTTAAGTGGCCTGGAAATGGAATAGGAGGTCGATAAGGATTGTCCGCTTTGTGTAACTCAAATGGAGAAGGTGTCTCCATCTATTTCTCTTCCTCCACTGCATAGTTAGAAACTTCATCAACATTACCACTCCAAAGAACCGAGATAAACTTAGCCTGCTCTGATTGGCTAGGAAGTTTCCCTTTTTTATTTGATTGCATATGGCTTGCAATTTGACCAACTTGAATATCTACATTTTGCACTACTGCCTCCAAAGAGTCAAATCTTCTGGCATTAGCCTCCTGAATTTTAATGCTAGCTTGAATGAAAGCATTCAAGCTATCCTCTAAAGATGGCTTCCTTTGTAGTTGTTGGTATGATGATCCTCCTTAGAGTAGTTGGCCTCTTTACATCATTTGAAACTGAGGCTACTACTGCTGTTGGTTGTTGTTTTTCTAGGAAAACTTTGGATGGTTTTTTCAACCTTGGTTGTAGGTGTTGGAAAATGGGTCATTTCTCGCCCAAGGTTTGAAACCATCCAAGGCTTGTGCTTGCTCATAATCACCTGTAAAAGAATCAAAACTCAAAGGGCAAACATTAGCACAATGACCAAAAATATCACAAACACCACATACCTCTTGTTGTTGAACTGCTGTCTTCCCCTTTATAGTGAGGAGCTTGACTTGTCTAATAAGCTCAGCTATTTGCATAGCCACATCTTTCCTCAAAGCTCCTTCTTCAAATCCAACTCTTGTCCCTCTCACACTTTTCTACTGAGAGTTAGTACTAAGCATCTTAAAACGTTCATAAGTTTCCTCAGCAGTGATCTCTCCCATTGCCCCTCTAGCTACATTGTCAACTATGCTTTGGCTTTGGAATGTGAGCCAATCATAAAAGAATTGGTTAAGCAATTATAATGGATAGTGATGGTGTGGGCACTGAATTTGCAACATCTTGAACCTTTCCTAAGCTTCATGAAAAGGCTCTCCTTCCATTTGTGTGAAGGTTGTAATCTTCGATCTCAAATCAGCTGTCTTTTAGTGAGAGTAGAACTTTCCCATGAATTTATTGTACACCTCCTCCCAAGTAGTCAATGAATCAAGAATAAATGTCATTAGCCAAGACTTAGCTCTATCCTTCAAGGTGTAAGGAAAGCAACACATCCACAACTGATCTTCAGTTAGACCTTGTAGAGGAAAGGTCTGTATGGTGGAGTAGAAATCCCTAATGAAATTGAGGGGGTCTTCATTTAGCACTCCATAAAAGGATGGGAGCATGCAATAATGTATGTTTTTCAGCTCATAATGTCAGGCAATTGCATCAAGTCTAATGCATGATGTTGCAGTGCCTATGATTGGCCTAGCATAATCCTTCATAGGTCTCCTTTCCTATGCCATGATGTATGGTTGTTCTTCTTGGTATTCTACCCTTGGATTTTTGGGATCTATTAGATTAACATGGTCCTCATTTTACTATATTCTTCTTCTTTCTCCACCTAACCTGTGCATGTTATCAACAAAAGGGACAATCTCTCCTTCCAAAGATCTTCTCCTATGCATAAAAAATCTCAAAAAACAAAATGTAAATAAAAAATAAAAACAAATATATTCATAATGAAACAAACAAATTCGCCTTGTAATTCACTAGTAACGGTGCTAAAAACTTGTTCACCTTAAAATAAACTGTCCAAAAGCGATCCGTAAGTATATAGAGCAATTATAGTATATCAGAAGCACCGAAGGTCGTTTATCTCAAGGAATTGCGAATAGAAATATTTGTCTCAATTTTAAGCAAATTAAATGAAAAGAATTTGAATGATTTGAAAAGAAATAATTGTAAAATAGGAAATTAAAAGAAAATGTAGATTAAAATGCAATAGGTTTTAAAATAATGAATGAATGACGCTTAGGGTTTGTATTCAGTTTATCAATCCTATATGTTCATGAATATACCTAATTGATTATTCTAAAGCCTTAGTTTCTAATAATTGTAAGAATAAAAATCAATCTATTAGCAATCGCATTAATAGAAATCATTCTATCAAATCATATTTTAAAAACTAAAGCATAATCTTAAAACTTATATTTCTAATTCGTTTTAAGATCCTAAAGGAATGAATTCTAGAATTGAACTTCAACTCTCATTCCTTCATTCAAAACCTAAGTCAAACAATCAATCAATTCAATTAGGAATAATAAAAATAGTCAAAAGGGATTATATTCAATTCCATATCATGAACACATCATACAAACCTTAGATAAGACTGAAATTAGTTCATGGGAAACATAATGATAATCTCCAAATTATTAAAATCAAAATAATTCATTAAATTAAAGTCTTCAATTCAATAATCAAAAGATGAAAATAACTAAGAAATTAATCTTATAAACCAATTCGATGTTCTAACTCAATCTCTTAGCGTCTTCATAAAGAATTCCCAAAATCACTAAAAATATCTTCTCTAAGTGTTGAAATCTGAAAACTAAAGTAAATTTAGAGAATAGAAAATTGCAAGAGAAGACACTATCCCCCAAAATTCCCCAAAATCAAGATCATTCTTTTCCTCCCAACATCCCTATTTAAAGCAACCAAACTTCTTCTTTTGTTTCTACTTTCCTAAAATAATTTAGGATTGAAAATCCTACAAAATCTTAGATAATCTTTCAAATATGCTCTGAGGTGATGCTACGGGAAGTTAGGGAGGGCAGCTGGGCACTGGGCATTGGTGGGATGTTGAAAGCAAGCTGCTACAGGGTGCTGAGTAGCTATTGTGGACGTTGAGGAGCTTGAGGGCTATAAGAGGCAAGCTGCTTGGTGTTGGGCCTTGCTGTGTGGCACTGGGGCTATGTTTGCTATAGGCAACAAGCTACTGTGTGGCGCTGGGCTTTGCTACGTGGCGCCGGGGTTGCATTGCTGCCGTGTGATGGTATTCCTCCTGCCGTGCCGTGCAACATTCCACCAAATTTTTTGTTTTCACTCTAAATTTCTGTTTCTTTGATTATTTAATACAACTAAAAACAACTTAACAAACATATTAAAAACATCATAAAATCATAGAAATAAATTATAAGTTCACAATTAAAGGAAACAAAAATAAGATAAAACTATGACAAAACAGTTGGGCTCCATAAATTTTCAGTAGCTTTATGTCTACCCATGACCTAGGACTATCATATCCCAAAAGTGGGATGTAATACAAAAAGCCTCTACCGTAACTATATGGGAGCAAGCTCATACCAAGTGCCTCTGGTTTGGGTATGCTCAAAAGTGCCTCTACCCCAATTTATAAAATGATCTCTATAGACCTTAATTGTATTGTAACCCAAATATTGGAATCCTTGTTTATTGCTACCCAACCAAATTGATTGTAAGATTCATCAACTTTGTTATCCTACTTGTCATTAAATTTCAAAAGTAAAATGGTCAATAAACACTATAGCCATAGACATCCATTCCATTGGAACTTAGTATAAACTTGATTATAGTCTCCCTAGATTTAAAAAGTATGTATATATATATATGTGTGTGTTACAATACAATTTATATAATATTTTACTCTAAATATCTTTTTTTAATGTTTCGAAATGTAGAAAGTACCATTTATATATAATTTATTTAATGACATGCTTATTTGATGAAAATGTTTAAATTATAAGCATATATATGACTTCTATTAAATTAATATATATTGCTTATATAAGAGAATCAATGGTTAATTTTAAAGTTTTTATTTTTAAATATCTAAAAGATATGTTTCATCATATAATAATAATTATTTGATTACAATTCACCATATAATATATATGTAATTGATATTAAAGCTAATTGTATACATTTTTTTTTTAAATTCTAGAAATTTCCTTTTACATGTATATATAAGAATTTTGACTTGAATATTTGAAAATTGTTTAGTTATATAGTTTAAATAAAGTTGTCTTTTTGCAAATTATAAGAATTTCAAGAATTAAATATATTTATATATTTTTCCATTAAGATATTAAATATAATAGTAATTTCATATTATTGATTTTAGTTTTCTAAGTATAAATTATTTAAAAAATATCTTTATTGATATGAATGAGAGAATATATATATATATATATATATATATATATATATATATATATATATATGTTCATCTAAAAATTTAATATTTCTATTATATGTAAATTATGAATTTGAAGATTTATAAAATAAATTATTAATTTTTAAAAATCTATATAATGAATTATGGAATTTGAAAATATATATAATGAGTTACAAAATTTAAGATTTATCTGTCACAAATGAATATCCATGCCCATATCTACATGTTTACATTAAAAATATATTGTATTAAAAAAGAAATTATTAAGTTTAAAAGAATATGGAATCCCAACTTGTATTCATATATAATAAGTTGATGTTCCTATACCTTTATAGTTTTAAATGCTTATTTGTATACTATCTATGTGTAGAACTATTTATTCATGTTATAACCCGATCAAAGCTTGTTAAATATTAAATAAAGACAACAACCATAAGTTACTATCCCAATTGGAATTTGAAGCAATATTAGTATTTTCTCTATTACAAATCCTAAAAAGTATCCTATTATATTTGAAACCAAAAATTGAATTATGTCTTTAAATCCTCTAGAGCTAATAAAGTAAAACATGTTCAAATATTCTAATGTGTGCCTCATATGATCCACTAAAATACCAAAATTCTGCATTTGAAAAGATTTCATAAATGTACTATTAATTAAAAATAATGATTTATATGTATAAATAAAGTTGCTATTGAGAATAGCATAAAGTAAATAATATTGCAAGATTTAAATTTCATAATTTATAAATAAGTAATCAAGTGAATTACTTTTTGAATTATTCCAAAATTGCTAATTGTATCCTTTGCTCATTTCGCTTTTCCGAAGCTCACACCTCTCCATTCACCAGTTCTTACAGGTAAAAGTTGATAATGATTTCAAGAGCCTAGTGGATAGTGGCAAGTTGATTCCTCAGGCATCCCTCCTTTCTTAAGGACTTTCTAGTCAAAGTAATTATTTGTTTTATTTTATTAGCATCATATATTTTAAAATTTCTTTAGATGCTCAATGTGTGTAAATTGGTGTTACTATATTTGATGTGATAAAAGATGTTATTGATAAACACAATGTTATTGTGCAAATTGAATGGTAAAACTAAAATTGCATGTGGATATAAGACTGGTATTGGAAGCATAATTTATTTTGTAGGTTGTGATATTGGGCTATAGTATATTTGTTACTAATATCATGTTCGAATTGGCTAGTATGGGCTTTATGGGTTGTTAGTGCCCTTATCATTACCCATACCCTAAAACCACCTTCAACGAAGGTGGGGTATGATAGAGAGGGTCTAATTCCTTTAGGGAGAGAATTCTACGTGTTTTATTTGGTGGTTGTGGCTAAGGAATGAAGAAATGGAAGAATAAGATGAATATATAGGTAGGTTGGATGGTTAGAATTTAATTTTGTTATTTTGGATGGCTAATATTAATTCTTGAAAATTAGTTTTAATTTAATCTCATTGTTTGACCAAAATTAATTTTAATTAAATATTTCTTAATATTGGAAGAGAAATTTGAAAGGTGTGGTGGAAGTAAATTTGAATAAGTTACTTTGTATAGTAGGAATTAGAATTCAATTTTAATAAGTAATTTCACTTAGTCAAAATTAGTGGCTATTTAGCCAACATTTTTTATTAACTCTCTCATTTACCATAGCTTAATTTACTAACTATTTTAATCTTAGTAAAGTCTAGTTTTACTCTTGGTTAAACCTTAATGGGCTAGCCACTTTAATGGGCTTGGGCTTGGGCTTGGAATTTATAAGCCCATTCATAAGCAAATTTACACACATTTTATGATTAGTGATTTCTTGTAAAAAAATTTCTTTACTTTCACCTTTGTATCCCTATTTCTACTCTCTAATACCTCTACATTCTCTACACATTGTCATATTAATTTTATTCATTTCATTTATGCACACATATAGCCATTATGGTGTGGCAAATTAAGTAAGTCATTTAGTTACAGTAGGCATCTTTCAGTTTCAATTTAATTTAACCATCACAAAGTTCAATAAAATCAATATCTTATAGCACCATTGCTAACTCTAATAAACTACAAAAACCTTAGGTATTACATTATAATCCCTTAAAAAAAATTTGTCCTCGAATTTTCAAAAGAAAGTAAGCACAACACTTGTAAGCCAAATTAGCCCATTATGCTTCTACTGCATACTATAATATTTTACTCACTGTTTATCCTTTAACAAACATAACAAACACCTAATGTTCCATTTGCTAGAGTCCACTTTTAAATCTATTGCTCTGATACCATCTATGTCATGATATGTCTTTTGATGTCAAACTGGCACTAAAACTTGAATAAGTTTAAGGTATTTAAAGCCCATAGCAAATCCCATAATAAAAATTCTATAACCATTAAAATTAATTTTTCATCAATTGACTTTTTAAATTAGTGTGGACTAGCAAAAATTGAGCTTCACTGCTGACCTTCCACTATCCTGATCACTTTAATTGAAGTGATAAAAATATAATGATATGAACTTTCATCTCAGTGAGTTGCATTTACAATACATATCATGCATATACTAGAATAACATATAAGCTAAATAAATAAAAATGTCAATCCAAGATACTATCAATAGCATCTATCAATGCATTTGTCATCTATATCAAAAATTTTAGTCTCATGTAGAATATCTGAACTAAATTCATATCTTTCTGCTCACTGATACAAATATAAGTCATATGTGATTTTTTTTTTGTTGCCTTAAGTAGCATAACAAATCTTATTTAATAATCATAGTTGTCACTCTCCTTAATAATCAATAATTTCTTATTACTTAAATCCTAAGAATTTCATAGTATAAATTGTTACCTCTAATCAATTAGCTCTTGCTCTAAATCATTTATATGTACATCATGAGAATGATATAGCAACTAATATCACAATGCGGAGGATCAAATAAAATCAAAGGTTATAAATAATTGAAATAATTAGAAATTAAGCAACATAAAAATAAATAGAAGTAATAAGAGTCAAATGAGAGCAAACATATGCAATATACTATAAATATCACTCATCAGATTCTCCATATAGTAACCAATCAAGAATGAAGGAAATTCAAAATTTTCTAAAGTTCATAATAATAACATTAGTTATATAACTTAGACATCAAGCATTTTAGTTAAAATTCTCTACATAATTATACATACTTAAAATTTGGGCTGCACCCTAAGACCGCCTATATACCTTCCTTATGTAAATTAAATTCATTAATAAAAAGAGAGAATTAGGTCTAGGTGGCTTTTAATCATATGTCCAATTTACAAAATCTCTTAATTAATACTTGGCATATAATTATTTAAACATATCTCATCACATCCATCAATTACTTGTGTCTTATAATAATAGGGTGCTAGTGATCAGAATTATGGTCTAAACTTATAGCCACATCATGATTAGAACTTGGTCTTATATCATAGTCTCATACATCATGATTAGAACTTAGGTCTAACACATTATGATCAGAACTATGGTCTGAACTCATGGTCACATCATAATTAAAACTTGGATCTGACATCACAGTCTCATATCGTGATAAGAACTCGGGTATGACATCATGATCTCACACATCATGATCAAAACTTTGGTATGACATCATGGTCTCTCATATTGTGATCAAAACTTAGGTGTAACATCACGATCTCACACATCATGATGAGAACTTGGGTCTGACATCATGATTTCACACAGCATGATCAAAACTATAGACTAAACTCATGATCACATCATGATCAAAGCTTAGGTTTGACATTATGGTCTCATATATTTCTCTCATGGGTAGGATTATGCCACTGTCCCTATGATATGTAATCTACAAGTGTACAGATTGCACAAGTAATATAATGATGAGTAGAGTTGTCATTCCACTGGAGACAAGGTTTAAGTACTAGCTCAAATTTAAATTGTTGTTTAGCGAATCAAAAGTTTGGGTAATGTTTAAATTAAAATAACTAAAATAAATTAAAAACTTTAATTAAGATAGTATAAGTGAGTTGCAAAATAAGAATCAATGATAGAAGCTACCTAGATATTTGAATCCTCCTAGACCTATATGTATTTCACGAATGGAACTCAACTAAATCAAACATCAGATGGAATTGGCATTCTACTAAATTAGATTGAAACTTCTTTTGAGCAATTCAATCTCTAATTACTAAGTATTATAAAAGGAATCCCTTCTCAATTTATAATTAAATAGAATAGCATTAAAAACAAAGAACTATAAACCAAAGAATCTTATAGGTCTATCTCTAAGCTTTCTCAACCCTTTTTTACGTAATCAATCAAAACATGATAAAGTAGCTAGGCTAAACTAACCCCATCGCAAGAAGGAAGAACTACGTGGATTCTGATTCCCATTCAAAGGGATATGTAGGCATGCTTGGTTCAAGCATCGAATCCAATTAAAACTAACCAACTTTCCCCCTATCACCTTCTTCACTTACTATTATTTTGTTTTCTTTTACTTTTTCATTAGGCTTAGTTTGGGGAATGTGTGACTTCCCTAGAACCCATAAGGGCTAGAGGAGGTATCCCCTAAGTTTAGATTTCATTGTAATATTAACTCTTTTTATTTTGAATTCTAATTATGTATAAACTTTATGGGTTGAATGATCATGCATGTTATAAATTGTTCATGAAATATATTTTAAGTCACCCTTATATTAATTGGCCAAACTTATTTTGTTAAATTAAACTGAAAACCTAGTCCCCGAATCCTTTTTGGTTTCGAGGCTAGTGATCTTTTTTCTTTGGGTGATAATTGGAGTCAAATGGGTTTTTTTTCCTTATATTTTTCCAAATAAAAATAAATTAAGGTGCCGACTCCTAAAAACAATTTTCAAATCTATCAAAGATAAGCCCGAGGGCTTTCTCATGAGTTCTTTCCCAAATGAGCATTTTGATTCCCTTTAGTAGATTGGACTGGTGCTCGGGCGAGGCCTCACAGTTGGCGACTCCACTAGGGACTAACTTTCTTTTAATAAAAGGAAAAAATAAGTGGACTACTAATTGGTTTAAAAAGAGTATGGCCTGTTAATATGGTTGTGACTTTGCATGCATCACTTGTATAGGCGCATTGCCATCCAACCTAGTTTTAGGAAAATAATGGATAGTGAGTAACATCGAGTGGCTAACCCTTCTTAGGTCTATTTGCCGATAGTGAAATCATCCACCTCGCGATGAATCCTTTGATCCTTTCAAAGGTGTAATGATTATACATGTACTATTGGACATACACGAGTCTCTTTGACTCACATATGGTTAGGTATATTGCTACTATAGTGTGACAAGTACCTAAATCATGCCACCCTTACCTTTTCATGTAATGAACTTAGATGCTAGCCTTAGGTTGTATGTACCATAACTAAAACCTTGCATCTTTGCATTCTCATCAAATGTTTTCCTCATGCATATCATGCATCCATATTGTATAACAAAACATGCATTCATCTTAAGTCTAGGTCAAACCTTGAACCAAAGAAGGATCAAACATTCTTATCTCCATTCAATCATCTCCCCCTTAAACACCTCACTCTAACCTCCATTCGAACAGCTTCACCCCCACAAACTTAAAACCATTACCTTAGCCTTTAACCTAAACACCAATACCCTAACCCTAAACCTTACCCTGTAGCCTTAGCCTTTAACCTAAACACCAAACACTAATACCCTAACCCTAAAATTTACCCATTTACCTTAGCCTTTAACCTAAACACCAATACCCTAACCCTAAACCTTACCCTTTTATCTTAGCCTTTAACCCAAACACCAATACCCAAATCCTAAAACCTTACCCCATTACCTTAGCCTTTAACTTAAACACTAATACCCTAGCCCTAAACCTAAAACTTCATTTCCCTAGCTTTGACCTCAAACACCTCTAACCTTAAACACCATTACCTTAACCTTACCCAAAATGCCTTCGCCTTAAATTGTAACCTAAAAACATCTCTACCCTCCTCTTATCCATACCTTGCCAACCTAGCCATAAGACACTATCTCCTAACATCCTTGGCCCATTACCTTTAAAACCAATCCATTACCCTCAGATTGATAGATACTTATAGCCTATACCCCAAATCATCAAGACACTACCCTAAGCGTAATGCCTTTGGCCCAACATACTACCCTAAGCTCAATACCTTTGACCCAACACAATATCCTTATGCCCAACATCTGTGACCCATTACCTTTCAAAACCAGTCTGTTACCCTTAAGCCCAATAACTTTGGCCCAACACACTACCTTAAACCCAATACCCTTGGTTCAGTCTGCTACCCTAAGCCCAAAATGTCTGCCCTATCATGCCTTAAGCCCAAAAAATGGTTAGCCCATGACACTATAAGGAAGCCTTTAATCTTAGGATTTGTATGCCTATACCTTCATCACCTTTTCTATTCTATGCCCATCACTTAACTTGTTGCTTTAGTTTGAAGGTACTAATGGCCCACCTGCTTGATATGGCTTCCTTGACTACACTTGTGACCAAAGTTCTTAAGAAGCACAAAGAGCATTTCCAAGCTATCCTAACTGCTTAGTAAGCCTAATTCGAGGAACAAAGGCAATTCCTCATTGAGGAAGTTCGAGCTATGATTAACTAGGCCACCCTTAGCCATCATAACCCAAACCTTATCTTGAACTCGACCAATCCTAGCCCAAATTTGAGCCAAACAAACCTATATCTAAACCAAGGTGAGGAAGTTTTCTCTTATCTAAACACTATATTGCTCATGGAGAAACTTGAAGCCATAGAAAGAACCATCAAATCCCTAAAGCACCATGATGATCTAATTGATATGGACAGTTTAACCTTATTCCCTAATGTCAAGCTTCCTCCTAAATTCAAAATGCCCAAGCTAGAAAGATTTGATGGAAACACTTGCCCCAAGACCCATCTAAAGATATATGCGAGGGCAATGAAACCTTTAGGAGTGAGCGATGAGCTCCTTACTCAACTGTTCCAATACACTAACTGGTGTTACAAGGAGATGGTTCCTTTTATTAGACAAGAGCAAGAAAAGGACATGGGATGGTATCTGTTGTGCCTTTGTCGAACAATATCATTATAACAGTGAAATGGATGTCACTAGGCATGACTTGGAAACCATCAAGCAGCTTCCAGAGGAGTCTTTCTCCATGTTCCTTACAAGGTGGAGGGCTAAAGCTGCTCAAATGGTAAATAGCCCAACAGAGCAAGAATAAGTGGACATCCTTGTCAAGAATCTACTTCCTGCCTATCAAGCCCACTTGTTAACCCAATACTTACCCACTTTTAAGTCTTTTATTGCAACCGCATCAAAGGTTGAATATTGCTTCCAAAGTGCATCATTTCAACCTGAATTCCTCACCATCAACCTAAACAGTGATGAAGAACCTGAACCTAATTCAACCCCACCTTACCTCAGCCCCAAGTGGCATGACATAAAAGAGTTTAAGTTTAGCTAATTTGACCTATTTGAGATTAAATACCAAGTCTGAGTCTAAATCTCCAAGTTTGAGTTTGAGTCTGAGTCTAAATCCTAAAGTCTAAGTCTAAATTTGAGTCTAAGTCTGTCATCTTATTTTCTTTTATTTTTCATCAATCATGTCGATTCTTTTTTTTATTATCTTATAATAAAATTTTCCATTGTAATAAAATATTCACATCTTTTTAATTATTTATGCACTTGTCTTGAAAAATTAAAAAAAAAAAAGGAGAGAAAAAGAAAAAAGAGAGAGAAATGAACAGTCAATTAAATCCACCACAGCTAGCATATATTAAGGTGCTATCAACAACTGCTTTGCCAGCTCCTAACCAAAGTAGGTCAAGAAATAGACCTCTTATCAAATAATTGAAGCATAAAATCAAACGATACACCTCAACAAGGGGCAACAAGTTCTTCAAATCCAAAATTCAAATGTTAAAGCCCCTTAAAGCAAAGCAGCATGTCGTGATGGAATGTTTTCTCCCAAAATCTAAGCTTGCTAAGTTGAAAATCTGAAAAGGGCAGCTTAGGCAAAAGTTAGAGGTAAAAAAAAATATATAAAGAAAGAAAGAAAGAGAGAGAAAGCTCATCCTAGTCATCCTCCTTCATATCATTCAAAGTTTGTCAAATCATCTTCAATCAATCTGTCTCGTCTCATATCTTTAACGTTGTCCTTCCTTACTATAGGCTCATACTGTAAAGTGACATTGTCTCCTATGCCTTTATCTCATAGTAGGGGCATGTATTTCTAGGTCATCATAATCTTTTGTTATTCTATCTTGTCATTTAGCTCAAAGAGCTTAGGCATAATCTCTCACATCATTAGTCTGTCATGTTCCTATCTCTCATTGGGAGCAAAATCCCCAAGTTATCTTTTCTCATCAGTCCTTTAGCTACTCCTTAGGGCACTTCCTTTCATCTAGTCTGTCATCTACATTCAAACCAATAAAGTGTCACTCTAAAAGTCTCCTCAATCTTAAAACAACAAGGTTAGCTTGGCTTGTTCTTTTCCATGAATCATGCTATAAATAGCAAAATCATACAACCTCCCTGATCCTTTTCAAAATTTCCAACCTGCCTTTGAACCATTCCCCAACTTCAAAATGTACCATTCCATCTTTTCAAGCTCAAGCCTTACACCACCCTTTCCTTGCAAAATCTCATCATCTTGTAAGGGCCAAGCCCAAAAGCCTTCACCATGAAGCCCAAGCCTAGCTTTCACGATGAAGCCTAAACCAAAAGCCCAAGCCCAAAATCCTTCACCATAAAAACCACTCCCCAAAAGCGTTAACTATGAAGCCCAAGCCTAGCCTTCACCATAAAGCCCAAATTAAGAAGCCTAAGCCTAGCTTTCACCATTCACAAAAGACCATAATCTCCTCTAAAGCCAAATCTGACCAAACCTTCCCTAACTAATTTTCTAGCATAACTTGTCCTCTAAGCCAGACCTAACCGAGCCTAAAGTAAAACCTAACCGAGCCTTCCAAATTAACTCCCTAAAGGTTACAACCTGACCGAGCCAAAGTCCTAAGCTTGACTAAGCCTTCCACATGAACTTCTCCAAAGACAAGCCCCATAAATTAACCTTCCCCAAACCTTCCAATTTAATCATCTCCAAAAACCTAACCTTCTTGATCTAGGTCTCCAATTAAGCCTCAAACCAAAGTCAGACCTATCTAAACTGGACAGCCCGATCTTTTCCAAGACCACACCTAAGCCAAACTGATAGCCATTAACTAACCAGTCTCATACCGAACATACCCATCTTCACCTTTAAGCTAGCCAATCAACCAAAAACCAAATGACCAAACCACTTTCCTCTATCATTCTAAAGTGGGGGCATATCTCCTCTAAATATTTACTTTTTTGAAATAGGGGCATCTTTCTCCCAAAGATCAATCCTTTTATATCAAGAATGACCTTTCACAGGTTTAAGGTATCAAATCATTGCATAATTATCTAGCATTTTTGCATTGAACAGGATCATGAATCAAAGCAAATTGTCAAAACTCTCAAAGAAAGATAAGATCATCACACATTGGGGATAATGTGTTACTTAAATGTGGGGGAGAGGTATATTATTGTGCCCTATCTTTTATTGAATCTTATGATTGAGTAAATTGAGTCATGGCAATAGTTTGATTTGAAATTAACTCTCTCTAGCGATAAATTGGCCTAATTTTGCTATAACAATGACTTGTTGCAATGTGGATTGAATGTGGTGGTCATGATTAGGAAATTAAATTTTTGCAAATCTTTTTGCCTGAAATTTGAAACTTTAGTTACACTTTTTGAGCCTATTTTATTGGGTAAAATGCACTGAAGGTCACTAAACTTTTGCCTATTTTCTGTTTTGGTCATTAAACTTTAAGTTTTTACAATTTAATCACTAAACTTTAATTTTCTTTTCACTGGTAGGTTACTAAAATAATTCCAATGAAATAACTCACCAGAAAGTTAATATGGTATTTTAGGTAGGATAACACTTCATCAAAATTGATGACATAAGCATGCCACATCATATTAAGAGGTTTTTAAAATTTAAAATTTAAAAAATCATATTTTTAAATTAAAAATTAAAATTAAAATATATTTATTTATGTGATGTGGGATGCTTATGTCGTCAATCTTGATGATGTGTCATCCTACTTGGAACACCACATCAGTTTTTAGTGAGTTGTTTATCGAAATTGTCTTAGTGACCTGTCAGTGAAAAAAAAATTAAAGTTTAGTTATTAAATTGTAAGAAATTAAAGTTTAGTGATCAAAACAGAAAACAGGCAAAAGTTTAGTGATCTCTACTGCATTTTACCCCTATTTTATTTCACTGTTACTTTTGTTCTAGTTTAGTAGAAATGCTTAATACCTTAGGTGGCTTGACTATTTTTTTTTCAAAAAAGAAAAAGGAAATAAGTATATATATTAAAAAAAAAAAATTATGCAAAGGAGCTTTGAAAATGTTTACATATTTTACTATTCTTGACTCTTGAAACACAAGGGATTGAGAATATGAATAGTGCTAGTAGCCATTTGAATGTGTGATTTTAGCTAAGTAACCGGAGGCCAGCACCACAAGTGTTTGCATCCGCGTAAAAAGGCTAGGATGACAATTCAAACAAGTCAGGCTCCTTAGTTAATTAAAAAGAAAACATGAATTGAAATGCATTGAAAAGTCGAGTGAGTAGTCAAGCACCTATGGAAAAATCCTTATAAATCTACTTTGCTTGAACTTTTGTTTTTGTGGAATTATTTGCTCAAACTTTAGAATTTAAGTTTTAGATTTTTTTAGATTTGTTTTAGAGATTTCTTGATTTGGCTACCATGTTTGAGCCTTGCTGATTTCAAGTTATTGTAAATCTTTTTGAATTTCTTTGACTAGAGAGGGTAGGTTTTATCTCTTACTATTGTTACAATTTAATTTGCCTGAGGACAAGCAAATACTCAAGTGTGGGAGAATTTGATAAGCACTTAATTGACTACACTTTACCCCTTGCTTTTAATAATATCTTATCCTTAAATTGAGTTTGATTTGTTTGTTTAGTGTTTTTCTAAGGTTCTTTTAGTTAATCCAGTGCCAAGTGATGCCATGAACCAAATGTGACTTAGAATGGTGAAAGATCCAAGCCAAAATGTTGATTTTTGGAAGAATATGGGCAGCCACGGGTGACCACACGGCTAGAATTCCAGACGTGTGACAAGAGCAAATTGAAAATTCATCTAGTAGCCTCCCACGGGTGGAGGCATGGCTGAGGTTTCACCCATGGAAAGTTATGTTCTTTGGCCCTATCATTGGCATGGCTGGAACCCCAGCCGTGGGTCCAGCTGTGTGAGGTTAAAATTCAGCAATATAAATCAGATCATACAGCATTTTAAAAGAGAGCCGCCACAGAGCAAAAATAGAGATTTAAGAGGGTTGGCTAAGCCCTAAAGTCATGGGAAAGGCTTGAAGGCTAGAGATATTGAGGATTTAATCAAATCAAAGACCAAGATCTAAGGGGGAAGTGGAAGATTGAAGAGAAGATTTCAAAGAACATCTTCAAGATCTGTTTGAGATTTCTTCCTCTTTTATTTTCTGCATCTTTGCTC
The DNA here is from genome assembly GCA_947687605.1 of Reutealis trisperma. Lineage (NCBI taxonomy): Eukaryota > Viridiplantae > Streptophyta > Magnoliopsida > Malpighiales > Euphorbiaceae > Reutealis > Reutealis trisperma. The sequence goes on from CANTUT010001467.1 coordinate 199,202, forward strand.
TTTAATTTTAATATGAACTAATTATATTTGTAATGAACCCTAGTTTTAATCATATATATTGAAGGATTTAAACTTTAATCAATTTATCTTTGGTTGTTTTTATTTTCATAATAAATCTTATTATTCTAATTAGCAATTACTAGCTTGTTGATTGGATATTGTTTCTATATTGGAGGAGTAGAGATACCCTGATATAGATATATCACTCATGGGAGTAGAGAGTTAATTGGGATGTTAGAGATAGACTTACAAGACTTCTTTGGATATTAATCTCTTGAACTTAATACTGCTCCTATTTGATTATAGGTTGAGAAGAGAATCCCCTATAATACTTAGGAAGTTAGGCATTTAATCACTTGAGAAAGGTTTTTATCTAATTTAGTGAGAGTCCAATTCAAACCATTGTTTGATGTACATGAGAAACTAAGGGGATTTATATCTAGATTAGCTTTGCCTAGATTATTTCCATCAATCTCATTTACTTGCTTTCTTTTATTAGCTTAGTTAATTTAGCTTATTTCAATCAATCTACATCTTGATCAACTAGCCAATAATTGAAGTTTATGCTAATACTTATACACTATCCTCGTGGAGACGATACTCATATACTCATTACTTTATTACTTGATAACGACCTATGCATTTGTAGTTAGTTAGTGTGCATTTTGGCACATCACCTGCCATCCAAGGTAAGCTTCTTTTCCCTAAATTTCATTACTTCTTTTAGTTAGTTAATTAAACTGATTCATCTAAGTTGCTAGCTAATCAACTCAGTAATCAATTAAATTAATTAATTAATTCAACCCTCTTTTAATCAATCAATCAAAACATGATAAAATGGCTAGGCTAAACTAACCCCTTCGCAAGAAGGGAGAACTATGTGGATTATGATTCCCATTCAAAGGGATACGTATGCATGCCAATCAAAACTAACCAACTTTCCCCCCTATCACCTTCTTCACTTACTATTATTTTGTTTTCTTTTACTTTTTTATTAGGCTTAGTTTGGGGAATGTGTGACTTCCCTATAACCCATAAGGGCTAGAGGAGGTATCCCCTAAGTTTGGATTTCATTGTAATATTAACTCTCTTTTATTTTGAATTCTAATTATGTATAAACTTTATGGGTTGAATGATCATGCATATTATAAATTGTTCATGAAATATATTTTAAGTCACTCTTATATTAATTGGCCAAACTTATTTTGTTAAATTAAACTAAAAACCTAGTTCTCGAATCCTCTTTGGTTTCAAGGCTAGTGAACTTTTTCATTTGGGTCATAATTGGAGTTAAATGAGTTTTTTTCCTTATATTTTCCTAAATAAAAATAAATTAAGGTGGCGAATCCTAAAAATAATTTTCAAATCTATGAAATATAAGCTTGAGGGCTTCCTCATGAGTTCTTTCCCAAATGAGCATTTCGATTCCCTTTAGTAGATTGGATCGGTGCTCAAGCGAGGCCTCACATCCGCCCTCCTATTCAAGGCAAGTTTATTGCCCGAGTCTCATGTTGGGAGGTTTCTCCTTAATTCCTACCCAACTAGTTAAAGGCTCCTCGCATGCCTATTCGAGGCAAGTTAAGGTCTAAGGCTCCTATCCGTCGTGTGGAGAAGGTGGAACTGCATTCTGGTTGCCCAAGCCTTATGTCCTTTGTGTGGAGAAGACAAAACTATGATCCGGTTGTCCACTCCATTCGCTCTACATCCCCAAGTCATAAAAGCGTAAGGTGATCTTCTTTTCCTTCTAATTTGGTTTAAAAGCTCACTGCCTATTTTAGTTAGTTAAGTAAATTGATTCATTTAGGTTGTTAGCTAATCAACTCAGTAGTTAATTAAGTTAATTAGTCAAAACATGATAAAGTGTCTAGGCTAAACTAACCCCTTTATGAGAAAAGAGAACTGCATGGGTTTTGATTCCCATTCAAAGGGATACATAAGCATGCTTGGTTTAAGCATCAAATCCAATTAAAACTAACCAACTCTCCTCCTATCACCTTCTTCACTTACACTTATTTTTGTTTCCTTTATTTTGTTATTAGGTTTAGTTTGGGGAATGTGTAACTTCTCTAAAACCCATAAGGGGTAGAGGAGGTATCCCCCATGTTTGGGATTTTATTTATAATGTTAATTTTCTTTGGACTAATACTTGTATTTATTATTTAATATATGGAATGGATGATCATGCATATTATAAATTGTCCATTCATTTTAAACTGTTCATGAAAAATATTTTAGTTACTTTTATTTTATTTGGCCAAACATATTTTGCTAAACCAAAAACCTAATCCCCAAATCCTCTTTGGTTTCGAGGCTAGTGATCTTTTTTCCTTTTGGTAATAATGGGAGTCAAACGGGTATTTTCCTTATATTTTCCCAAAATAAAATTAAGGTGGTGACTCTAAAAACAATTTTCAAATCAATCAAAGATAAGCCTAAGGGCTTCCTCATGAGTTCTTTGCTAAATAAGTATTTCAATTCCCTTTAGAGGATCAGATTGGCACTTGGGCGAGGCCTTACAGCTGGCAACTCCACTGGTGACTATCTTTCTTTTAATAAAAGGAAATTAGTTTACAAAGAGTTTGACCTTTTAATATGATTGTGACTTTGCATGCATCACTGGCATAGGCTCTTTGCTATTTAACCTAGTTTTAGGAAAACAATGGATAGTTAGTAGCATCAAGTGGGTAACCCTCATTAGGTCTATTCACTGATAGTGAAATCATCCACCCTGTGATGAATCTTCTAATCCTTTCAAAGGTGTAACAGGCATGCATGTACTATTAGATCCATGTGAGGCTCCTTGACTCACATGCGGTTCAGTATATTACTACTTTAGTATGATAGGTACCCAAACTGACCAACTGCTCCTTGAATCATATGCGGTTCGGTATATTGCTGCTCTAGTGTGATAGGTACCCAAACTGAGCAACCCTTACTTTTTCATGTAATGAACCTAGATCCTAAACTTAGGCTGTATGTACCATAATTAAAACCTTATATTTTTGCATTCTCGTGAAATGTTTTCCTTATGCATATCATAAATTCATATTGTATAACAAACCATGCATTCATCTCAAGTCTAGGCCGAACCTTGAACCGAATAAGGGTCAAACATTCTTTCCTCTATTCAAACATCTCCCTCATAAACACTTTCACCTATACCCCATCACCCTATTTGATAACCCTTAAACCACTGCCTTAAACCTTTGACCTAAAAACCATTATCCCTTTACTTTAGTCCTTAACCCAAAACCCTAAACACTCTCACCTCTCTCCAAACACCTTCACTCCCAAACCTTAAAGACACTTACTTTTATCCCAATCAACTTAATCCCCACAAACCATAAAACCATCACACTAACCTTTAACCTTGAACACCTCACCCTAGACTTTATCCAAAATAATATCACTTTAACCACATAATTTAAATGCCTCGCCTTAGTCTTACCCTAAACACCAAACACTCGAAACCTCACACCTCAAATGTAAACCCGAACCACCTTCAACATTCGGACCTTAAGCCATAAACCTATAACCCTAAAACCCATATCCAATCCTAAAAGCCCACTATTCTTAAGCCTAGCACCCGTGGCCTATCACCTTTCAAAACCAGTCTATTACCCTTATGCCCAATAACTCTAGCGCAATACACTACCTTAAACCCAATACCTTTAGTCCAGTCTACTTCCATAAGCCCAAAATATTTGCCTCATCATACCTTAAGCCAAAAAAAAAAAAAAGAAATGGTTGGTTCGTGACACAATAGGAAAGTCTTTTCTCTTAGGATCTGTATATCTATACCTTTATCATCTTTTCTATTCCATACCTATCACTTACATTGCTATTTTAGTTTAGAGGTACCAATGGCCAACCCGTTTGACATGGCTTCCCTAACCACACTTGTGACCAGACTCCTCAAAATCAAGAAGAGCATTTCTAAGCTATCCTAGCTACTCAACAAGCCTAATTCAAGGAATAAAGGCAATTCATCATTACAGAAGTTCAGGCTATGATTAACCAAGCTAGCTTTAACCATCCTAACCCAAACTTTATCTTAAACTAGACCAATCCTAACCCAAATTTGAGCCAAACCAACTCATATCTAAACCAAGGTGGGGAAGTTTTCTTTTATCCAGACACTAGATTGCTCATAGAGAAACTTAGAGCTATAGAAAGAACCATCGAATCCCTAAAGCACCACAATGATCTAATTGATGTGGATAGTTTAACCTTATTCCCTAATGCCAAGCTTCCTTTTAAATTGAAAATGCCTAAATTGGAAAGATTTGATGGAACCACTTACCCTAAGACTCATATGAAGATATATGTGGGGGCAATGAAACTTTTAGGAGTTAGCGATGAGCTCCTTGCTCAACTATTCTGACAATCACTAATTGATACTACTAGAAGATGGTTCATTGCACTAGACAAGAGCTAGAAAAAGATGTGGGATGATATCTGTCGTATCTTTATCAAGTAGTTTCATTATAATGGTGAAATGGATGTCATTAGGCATGACTTAGGAACTACCAAGCAGCTTCTAGAGGAGTCCTTCTCCATGTTCCTTATAAGGTGGAGGGCCAAAGTTGTTCGAACGGTAACTAGACCAATAGAATAAGAACAAATGTACATCCTTGTCAAAAACCTACTTTCGACCTATCGAGTCCACTTATTAACAAAATTCCTACCCATTTTTAAACCTTTGGTTGCAACTGCATCAAAGGTTGAAGATTGATCCAAAGTGTATTATTTCAGCCTGAATTCCTCACCAATAACCTGATTAGTGATGAAGAACCCAAACCTAATTCAACTCGACCTTACCTCAGTCCCAAGTGGTATGACATGGAAGAGTTTAAGTTAAGCTAATCTAACCTATCTAGGATTGAATTTTAAGTCTAAGTTTGAGTCTAAGTCTGAGTCTAAATTTGAGTCTAAGTCTGTTATCTTATTTTCTTTTTCATGGATTTATTGTTAATGACGTCAATAATTTTTTTGTTATCTTATAATAAAATTTTCCATTGTAATAAAACATCCACAATTTTTTTTAATTATTTAGGCACTTGTCTTTCTTGTTTTAAACATGGATGAGCTTTAGAGAGAGAGAGAGAGAGAGAGAGAGAAAGGAAAAAAAATAGAGAATGAGAAAGGAAAAAAAAAGAGAGAGAAAAAGAGAAATGAATATCAATTAAATCCACCACAACTAACACATGTTGGAATTGAGTTGCCGTCTACAATTGCTTTGCCAGCTCCTAAGCAAAGAAGGTCTAGAAATAGACCTCTCATCAGATAGTTGAAATGCAAAATCAAATGATTTACCTCAATAAGGGGTAATAAGTTCGTTAAATCCAAAATTCAAAAGTCAGAGCCCCTCGAAGCGAAGAAAAGCAGCAAATCATGGTGGAATGTTTTCTCCCAAATTTCATTAATCCAAGCTCGCTAAGTCAAAAACTCAAAAGGGCAGCTTAAGCAAAAGTTAGAGCTAAAAAAAACAAAAAAAAAAGAGAGAGAGAAAGCTCATCCTAGTCATCTTCCTTCATGTCCAAAGTTGTCTTCAATCAACATGGCTCATCTCATGTATTCCAAAACTATCCTTCCTCATTAGAGGCTCATTTTCTAAAGTTATATTGTCTTCTATGCCCTTATCTCATAATAGGGGGATATCTTTCTAGGTCGTCATCGTCTCTTATCAACCCATCCTGTCATTTAATTTAAAGAGCTAATGCATAATCTCTCACATTGTTTGTATGTCCATCGCATCCCTATCTTTTATTGGGAGTATGATTTCCAAGTTGTCTTTTCTCGCTAGTCCATGAGTTGCTCCTTAGGGCAATTTTGCTCAGCCAGTATGTCATCTATGTTCAGCTAATAGAGTGTCACCCTAAATGTCTCTTCAATCTCAAAATGACAAGATCAACTTAACTTGTTCTTTTCCATGAATCATGTTACAAATAACAAAATCATACAACCTCCTTCATTCTTTTCAAAATTTCTAACCCACTTTTGAACCATTACCAAACTTCAAAAATCATCCCATCCTTTCAAGCTCATGCCTCATACCATCCTTTCAACCTCAAGCTAGAACCAAAAATCCTAAGTCTATCAAGACTCATCATTCTTAAAGCTATTTTTCCTTTAGCAAAACCAAAGTCAAGGCATATCCCCCAAGGCCTATCATCCTCAAGTTGATTATGAAAGGCCTGAACTAGTCAAGGCCCATCCCATGTCTCTTTGACAAAATCTCATTATCCTTGAAAACACAAAGCCTCATTGGCGAATTACATTATCCATAAAGTCTAACCAGGTCAAGGTTTACCAACCTTCCAATGGGCATTAAAAATCTAATAACAAAGGGCAACCATACCTGACTTAAAGCCAATCATCTTCCAAAGAGGTCCAAAGCACCTTATAAGAAAGCCCAAGTTGACAAACTATCCTCAAAGCTTGAAAGCCTTTAAGCCTTCACTATAAAGCCTTACTATGAAGCCCACTCCTAAAAAGCCTTCACTATGAAGTCCACTCACAAAAGCCTTCATCATTAAGCCCAAGCCTAAAAGCCTTCATTATGAAGCCCAAACTAAAAAGCCTTCACCATAAAGCCTTAACCGAAAAGACTTCACCATGAAACTCAAACAAAAATCCTTCACTATGAAACCCAAACAAAAAATCCTTCACTATGAAGCCCACTCTCAAAAAGCCATCATTTACGAAGACCATAATCACTTCTAAGGCCAAATCTGACAGAGCCTTCCCAAGCTAGTTTCCTAGCTTGACCTTTCCTCTAAGCCAAACTTAGCCTCCCAGTATGACCACCTACAAAGTCTAGCATCTCAGCCTACTCGTAAGGAAAAATTTGATCGAGCATTTTAAATGAACTCTCCAAAGGCTATAACTTGGTTAAGTATTCTAAACCTAACCAAGCCTAAGGTGAAGTTTGACTAAGCCTCACAAATGAACTCCCTAAAGGCCATAACCTGATTGAGACAAACTGCCATACGTAACCAAGCCTTCCATATGAACCTTTCTAATGACAAGCCCGACAAACCAATCTTCTCCAAACCTTCCAACCTGATCATGCTTTCCAATCTAGCCTCAAACAAAATCTTCTCCAAAGTCAAACCTATCTAAGTTTTTTAAGCTGAACAGCCTAATCTTTTATAAGACCACACCTTAGTTGACTTCCTAGAATGACTTCTTCCTAGATTGAACTAATAGCTATTGACCAACTAGCCTCATACATGACATGCCCATTTCACCTTTGAGCCAGTCAATCCACCAAAAACTAAATGACCAAATCATTTTCCTTTATTAGGGGCACCTCTCTTTCTAAATATTCACCTTTCTTAAATGGAGGCATCCTTCTCCCAAAGACCAACACTTTTATATCAGGCTAACCCTTCACAAGTTCAAGGTATCTAATCATTGCATAATTATCCAGCATTTTTGCATTAAATAGGCATACGAATCAAAATGGATCATTAAACTCTTGAAGTAAGATGGATCATCAACTTGATCAATCTAAATCAATCTCTTTTCAAAAATCAATCTTAATCTTAGGACTATTATTTTTACTGTTCCTATTAGACAGGATAGTTATCCTTACCATTCCTACCAAACAGTGTAATACCTAAGTCTCTCATAGCTTATTCTAGTTATTAATGATGCTAAGAATAGATCTTTAAATGTTAACATAGTATAGAAATGAAAGGGAATTAGTTAGAAACTTTGTGACGCTATATGAATTATTTGCCTAGTTTATGATTTTATCATGATTGATTATGCTATAAGGAATTGAATAGAGTTCATATGATAACTAGTGATTTATAGAAGGAAATTAAAGAACATAAATTTGAAAGTTAAAGTGAAAAGAAAGAAAGGAATTTTAAAAATGAAATTTCAAAATATGTTAATGGGCTTATGGGCTTATTAATAGGCCTTGAAATAACAAAGGCCCAAGCCCAATATAAGGAGGCCAACCCATTGGACCCAAGAATTATAGAACATAAAAACATGTGAGCTAAAATGTTTAGCCAAAGATAATGAAACATATGTTGTAGAGAGTAAGTTATAAGAATTTGACCAACTAGCCACAAAAATTGACTAAAGTCAAAATCCAAAACTAAGTAAAACTCTCACATTTCCTACTTATGAGTCTAGGTCAACTTTGAGTACTCCAACACCATATAATGATCATCACCATTATTGAGAGAACCCTAGCCATCCAACTTAATGCAATCTTAGCAATTCATTAGGATCATATCCTAGCCATTGGATTTAGCTTGATAAATCCTCACCATCTAACCCAATACATATGTAAGCAATATTATGTTAATACATCACACTTAGCCTCTCCCTACACCAAAGTCCTACATCAAGGAAAGGAATTCTCTCTACCCTATTTGCAATAAGAGCCTTAGCAAATCAAAGCTAACTAAGGTGAGAAATTATGCCTATCTTCTCTTTTTATGTTCTAAGGTTGATTTTAGTGATTAGGTTGTTTAAAAAATTTCTTTTGTATCATATGTAGAATTCAACCAACCTAGGATAATCATACATAAGATGTGCTTTTAAATGATTTTAGATGAAGAAAAATGATTTATAAGTGTTAGAATGAGTTTTGAGAATGTGATTGAAGCTTTGGAAATCTTAGAGGCATAAACATAGTCAAAGAGGAACTTGGTGTTCTAATATTAGATGGTGATAATTAAGTAATCATATATGTTGTATGATATGCTAATTTCATATTTCTTTAACTAATTTGAAGATTTGATGAGGAATTAGGAATTTTCCCCACATTTGATATAATTGGGACAAGTTAGGGTTCATATGAATAAAAGTAAATTAACTTAAATTAATTGGTAGGAATTGATTGCCTAGGTATTAATTTGATGAATATCTAGTCAATTTGAGATTTGAAAGTGAAATTGATAGTTTTCCCCAAATTCTAGGGTTTACAAAAAAATTTGGGAATTTTGAAATTATAGACTTGGAATCATGAAATTGAATGAGGAATTTAGCTTGGAGATGCTTAGAAGTAATAATAAAGTATAAGTATATGTGTGACATAATTGATACATCCCTACTATAAGTGGAAGTAGTAGAACAAATAAAAGATACAATTAGTAACATCACTAGTTACTAATTAATGTGTAATTGAAATGTTATGGGTGTAAAACTTCAAGGCAAGGGCTAGGAAATTGCTTAAGACCAAGAAGGATATTAAATTAATCAAGAACAAACAATCAATAAAAATGAAGGAGTTAAGGTGAGTACTTAATAATATGATGTAACCATGCTCTTACTTGCAGCCATTGTTTGAATTATCAATGCTTGTCATGAGCTTGAAATGACATTTGAAATATGGTTGGTTATTGATTGTTGAACCCTTGGAAATTCACATCCTCCTTATATTATAATTGACCATGATGAACCTTTTGCCTTGGTCCTATGTTATCCTCAATGATGAGAATGATTATTATACCAAACTATCTTTTATTGGATTCTTATTATTGACCTTTGGTATATCTTTCATTGAAACCCATAGATAAGCATAAATCCTCTCTAATGTGAGGAATTACATTAGAGCTTGTACATGTTCACCTTAAAATAAACTGTCCAAAAAGCGACTCGCAAGTATATGGGGCAATTGTAGTATATCAGAAGCACCCAAGGTCGTGTCTCTCAAGGAATTGCAAATGAAAATATTTATATCAATTTAAAACAAATTAAATGAAAAGAATTTGAATAATTTGATTTTTAAAAGAAATAATTGTAAAATAGGAAATTAAAAGAAGATGTGAATTAAAATATAATAGGTTTAAATGTAATGAATGAAGGATGCCTAGGGTTTCTATTCAGTTTATCAATCCTATATGTTTATGAACATACCCATTTGATTATGCTTAAAACCTTAGTTTCTAACAACTCAAAGAATAAAATCAATCTATTAGCAATCGCATTCATAGAAATCATTTTATCAAATCACATATCAAAAACTAAAGCATAATCTTAAAACTTATATTTCTAATTTGTTTTAAGATCCTAAAAGAATGAATTATGGAATTGAACTTCAACTCTCATTCCTTTGTTTAAAACCTACATCAAACAGTCAATCAATTCAATTAGGAATAATAAAAATAATCAAATGAGATTATATTCAATTCCATATCATGAACACATCACACAAACCCTAGATAAGACTGAAATTAGTTCATGGGAAACATAATGATAATCTCCAAATTATTAAAATCAAAGGAATTCATTGAATAAAAATCTTCAACTCGATAATCAAAAGATGAAAATAACCAAGAAATTAATCTTATAAACCAATTAGATGTTCTAACCCAATCTCTTGGTGTTTTTACAAAGAATTCCCAAAATCACTAAAAATAATCTCCTCTAAATGTTGAAATCTCAAAACCAAAATAAAATTCAGAGAATAGAAAATTGGAAGAGAAGATACAATCCCCTAAAATCCCCCAAAATTATATATGATTCTCTTCCTCCAGACATCCTTATTTAAAATAACCAAACTTCTTCTTTTGTTTCTACTTTCCTAAAATAATTGAGGGTTGAAAATCCTACAAAATCTCAGATAATCTTCCAAATCTGCTTAGAGGTGATGCTGTGGGGCACTAGGGAAGGCAGCTAGGCACTTGGGAGCTAGTGGCTTGCAGAAGGCTCTCTACAGAGGGGCAGTGGAGGCTGCTGGTGAGGCGCTAGGGCTGGGCGCCTGTAGGAAGCTTTCTGTAGCTGGGCGCTGCGAGGCTTGGCGAGGCGCGGCTGTTGGGCGATGCTGGGTGTTAGCAAGGCATTACTAGTAGCTGCTAGGCGAGTAGCTGCCGCATGATGGTATGCTGTCCAACGTCTAATGTTTCGTTGAGTTTTTCAATTTAGCCCAAATATCTTCCATTTCTTTAATTATTATTGCAACTGAAAACAACTTAATAAACACATTAAAATCATTATAAAATCATAAAAATAAACTATAAATTAACAATTAAAAGAACAAAAAAAAAGATAAAACAATGACAAAATATTACACTTGGTATAAGCCCATAGGTATGACAAAATATTAGGGGGTGATGCCTAACTATAAGGCCCGATCAATCTTGAGTAATGTGATGCATGTGAGTGAGCAAGGCTTAGGCCACTACTCTTTAATTTTTATATATGGGAAGCTCTCCACTTCTAAGACATTATTATTTTTGCTAAAATGCATTCTAAAGTTCAATGTGGCCAGTTTTGGTTAATACCACCCCATTGCTATCTTGAATTAACCCAAGCGATAACATGTTTATTGCCTGCATGTTATGTTATATTATTTTGTACTCACTGAGCTTGTCTCATCCCGTAGTTGTTTATAATTTTCCAAGTTGGGGTGATTCGTTAATAAGGTAAACTCTGAGTTACATTTCTTCGCTTAGGACTTGCTAAAAGTGTTATATTTGTATTGCTTGTGTTATTTTGAAGAATAAACAATCTAGAGCTCTATGGTGTTTCAAGGCTTAGTATTAAAGTATGTTATATCGGAGAGTAGTATAAATAATTGATAATATTTGTTATATAAAAGTACCTATGATAGTAAGTAAGAATGTATGGATAGTATTTCTTTAGATTTATAAATGATGTTCTATTCTTGATCATGAGATGACACCAAAGTGTAATGGCTATAAATGAATGGTTTAAGAAATAATGGGAAAGGATAAAGAATGAATGTCATTTCAATCTTGGGAAGGATTATAAAATGGTAATAGGAACAATGGTGTTCTACGAGTTTAGGTGACCTTATGTCTCCCTGAACTTTAGGACTATCACAACCTAGAAATTAGGTCATGATAGAGTTGGTACCATAGTTAAAGATTTAAGTCTTACATAGGCTTTATAACTATGTGAACTATAGGTTAAATCATGGAGAATAAGAATTCTTATTGTTGCCGAATCTTATTGTTAAGTTAGATCTATGTTAACAGCATATTTTAAGTTTCTCTCTCATCTTTGTGAATTATGTGTGCATTTTTGTGTTACTGTATTGTTGTGTTATATTGCTTGATTATGGATGTAGATGCCATAAATTCATAACCCTGTTAGAGAAAGGGAAGTATCAGATACTGCTTCAGCTGCTCTGCCTGAGCTTGAAGAGATAGACCCAAAAGAGGATCTTCATCTTATTTGGGTGGTAAGGATGAAAGCATAGTATGAGGAGGTGAGAAGGGAATTTCATATGTTAAAGGAGGAAGTACAGAGCTTGAAAAGAATGATGGGAAATGTGAAATGGGAGTTAGATAGAGTTAGGTAGATGCATCAAAATCTGGAAGTAGAGCCAATTCCACCACTCCATGATGTTATGGCAAAATTCCTCGAGCATCTATGTGTAGCTTGTGAAAGATTTGTTCATTCAAAGGAAAGATGTCTTATTAGGAGGCAAATGTTATCCTCTTCGTTATTATCTATGGGTTATGGACATGTGGGCCTTGGGGTAAGTGAAGCTAACACTAGTGAAAAGGGTTCGGGGAACTAAGAAAATAAGGAGAAGAATGGATGTAAAGGAGTTGAGGAAAAGAATTTTGAAAGAAGCACATCAAACTTCATATAGCATACACCTAGGTGCTACTAAATGTATTATGATGTAAGGAGTACTTATTGGTGGCCTGGAATGAAGAAAGATGTGGCGAATTTTGTAACTTCATGTCTCACTTGTCGGCAAGTGAAATTTGAACACAAGGGCCATTTAGACTACTTCAAGAGATAAGATTACCATAGTGGAAATAGGAACGGATCACTATGGATTTCATAGTGGGCCTACCTAAGAGTGCAGAAGGGGATGACTCAATATGGGTTATAGTGGATCGATTGACGAATCTACACACTTCATTGAGATAAAGACTACCTATTCGGCAACTCAATATGCCGAAATATATGTCAATGAAATTGTAAGATTGTATAGGGTTCCACTTTCCATTATATCAGATAGAAAGACTTAATTTACATTGAGGTTTTGGGAAAAATTACAACAAGCTTTTGGTATGCAACTTGACTTTAGCACAACCTTCCACCCACAAACGAATGGGCAATCTGAGAGAACCATACAGATGTTGGAGGATATGCTTTGTACGTGTGTTATGGATTTTTGAGAAAGTTGGGATAAACATCTCCCACTTATTGAATTTACATATAACAACAGTTACCATTCCTCTATAGGAATGGCACCATACGAGGCACTATATGGAAAAAAATGTTGATCTCTAATTTGTTGGACTGAAGTGGGTGAAAAGTACCTTGAAGCCCTAAATATGATTAAAGAAGCCAATGAAAAAGTGAAGATTATTCAGGAAAGGCTAAAAACTATTTTTAGTTGCTAAAAGATTTATGCCTATCCCAAGAGGAAGGATGTTGATTTCACTATGGGTAACTATGTCTTTTTGAAAGTCTCCCCTATGAAAAGAGTAATGAGATTTGGCAAGAAGGGAAAACTCTCCCCATGCTTCATTGGACCTTTTGAGATTCTTGATAAGGTTGAAGGAGTTTTGTATCGGTTAGTATTGCCTCCAACATTGGATTATGTGCATCTAGTTTTTCATGTATTGATGTTATGGATGCACATTCCTGATCCTTCACTTGTATTGCAACCATAATTAATCGAGATCGACCAAGACCTTACCTATAAAGAAGTTTTGATTGCAATACTAGATCAACAAGTGGAGAAGCTTCGAAACAAGGAGTTACCAATGGTCATAGTTCAATGGTGTAATCATGATGTGAAGGAGTGCACCTGGGAAAATGAAGATGAAATGCTTCAGAAGTATCCATAATAGTTTTATCAATAGTAAGTAAGTTCTTTTAAAAATTCGAGGATGAATTTTTTTTAAGGGGGGTAGAATGTAATACCCAAGTCTCTCATAGCTCATTCTAGTTATTAATGATGCTAAGACTAGATCTTTAAATATTAACATAGTATAGAAATGAAAGGGAATCAATTAGAAACTTTATGACACTGTGTGAAGTGTTTGCCTAGTTTATTATTTTATCATGACTGATTACATTTTAATGAATTGAAAATATTTCATATGATAACTAGTGATGTACGCATGGAAATTAAAGAATGTAAATTTTAAAGTTGTAATGAAAGGAAAGAAAGGAATTTTAAAAGGGAAATTTTCAAGTATGTTAATGGGCTTATGGGCTTATTAATGGTCCTTGAATTAACAAAGGCCTAAGCCTAATACAAGGAGGCTGGCCCATTGGGCTTAAGAATTATAGAACATCAAAAGATGTGAGCTAAAATGTTTGGCTCAAGACAATGAAACATATGTTGCAGAGAGTGAGTCATAAGAATTTCACCAACTAGCCACAAAAATTGAGCAAAGTCAATCCTAAACCAAGTAAAACTCTTACATTTCCTACATAGGACACTTTCAGCACTCCAACACCACATGATGATCATCACCATTGTAGAGAGAGTCCTAGCCATCTAACATGATGCAACTTAGCCATTCATTAAGATCAAATCCTATCTATTCAATATAGCTTGATTCACCATCCAACCTAATACATATATAAGTAAGATTATGTTAAAAAATCATAATTAGCCTCTCTCTACATCAAACACCTAATTCAAGGAAAGTAATTCTCTTTATCCCACTTGCACTAAAAGCCTTAGCAAATCAAAGCTAACCAAAGTGAAGAATTATGCCATCTTCTCTTTTTATGTTCTAAGGTTGATTTTAGTGATTAGGCTGTTTGAAAAATTTCTTTTGCACAAAATGTAGAGTTCAGCCAACCTAGGATAATCATACATAAGACATGCTTTTGAGTGATTTTAGGTGAAGAAAAATGATTTATAAGTGTTAGAATGAGTTTTGGGAATGTGATTGAAGCTTTGGAAATCTTAGAGGCATAAACATAGTCAAAAAAGGAACTTGGTGTTCTAATATTAAATGGTGACAATTAAGTAATCAGTATATGTTATTTGATATGTAAATTTCATATTTCTTTAACTAATTTGAAGATTTGATGAGGAATTAGGAATTTTCCCCAAATTTGATATAAATGGGACAAGTTAGGGTTCATATAAATAAAAGTAAATTAACTCAAATTAATTAGTGAGAATTGATTGCCTAGGTGTTAATTTGATGAATCTCTAGTCAATTTGAGATTTGAAAGTGAAATTGACAGTTTTCCCCAAATTATAGGGTTTATGTAACAATTTGGGAATTTTGGAAATGTAGACTTGGAATTATAAAATTGAGTGAGGGATTTAGCTTGGAGACACTTAGAAGTAATAATAAAGTATAAGTATATTTGTGACATAATTAATACATCCCTACTGTAAGTGGAAGTAGTAGAACAAGTAAAAGATACAATTAGTAACACCATTAGTTACTAATTAATGTATAATTGAAATGTTATGGGTGTAGAACTTCAAGGCAAAGGCAAGATCGAGAAGGATATTAAACTAATCAAGAATGAACAATCGATAGGAGCAAAGGACTTAAGGTGAATACTTAATAATATTATGTAACCATGCTCTTGCTTGTAACCATTGTTTGAATTATCAATCCTTGTCATGAACTTGAAATGACATTTCATATATATTGTTTATTGATTGTTGAACCCTTGGAAATTCACATCCTCGTATGATAATTGATCATAATGAGCCTTTTGCCTTAGTCCTATGTTATGCTCAATGATGAGAATGATTATTATGCCAAACTATCTTTCATTAGATTCTAATTATAGACCTTTGTTATGTCTTTCATTGAAACCCATGAATAAGCAGAAATCATCTCTGATGTGAGGAATTATATCAGACCTTCTGCACTTAGCATAAGCCTGTGGGTAAGGCGAGAGTACTCGACCTCTATTAGGGGGGACGACTAACCACAAGGCTTGATCAGTCTTGTGTAATGTGATGTATATGAGTGAGCAAGGCTTAGGTCGCCACTCTTTAATATTTATGTTTGGGAAGCTCTCCACTTCCAAGACATTATTAGTTCTACTAAATGCATTCCAAAGTTCAATATGGCCAATTTTGGTTAATATCACTCCATTGCTATCTTGAATCAACCCAAGTGATAACTTCTTTATTGCTTGCATGTTATGTTATGTTATTTTGTACTCACTGAGCTTGTCTCATCCTGTAGTTATTTATAATTTTCTAGGTTGAGGTGATCCATTAGCAAGGTAAATTCCAAGCTACGTTTCTTTGCTTGGGACTTGCTAAAAGTGTTATATTTTTATTGCTTATGTTATTTTGAAGAATAAACAATATAGAGCTCTATGGTGTTTCAAGACATAGAATTAAAGTATGTTATGTTGGAGAGTAGTGTAAACAATTGATAATATTTGTTATGTAAAAGACCTACAATAGTAAGTAAGAATGTATGGATAGTATTTGTTTACATTTATAAATGATGTTCTGTTCATGATCATGAGAAGACACGAAAGTGTAATAGCTATAAATGAATGGTTTAAGAAATAATAGGAAAGGATAAAGAATGAATGTGGTTTCGATTTTGGGAAGGATTGTAAAATGGTAATAGGATTAATGGTGTTTTATGGGTTTAGGTGACCTTATATCTTCCTAAACTTTAGGACAGTCATAGCCTAGAAATTAGGTTGTGACAGATAGGATAGTCATCTTTTTGATCCTACTAGATAGGATCATCACTTATCACTCCTACTAGAAAGGACCATTACTTTTACCATTCCTACTAGATAGGATAGTCATCTTTGCCAATCCTACTAGACGTGATGGTCATCTTTTCTTGATCTTACTGGATAGGGTCATCACTTTTCATTCCTACCATAAAGGACCACTAGCGGCAGTTATCTTCACCATTCCTACCATACAGGATGCTCAGCTTTATAATCCTAGCAGGAAGGATAATCACTTTTCTTTCCTACCAACAAAAACCATTACTTTTACTGTTCTTACCAGACAGGATAATTATCTTTACCATTCCTACTATACAGGCGCACCACTTTGCCAATTCCTATTAGACAAGGTCGCTTTCATTTCCATCAAATAGGATCACCACTTTATCATTCCTACCATACAAGGTTGCCTTTTTTCTTGATAAGATCCTTAATTCCTACAATATAGGATCACCATTTTGTTGATTTCTACTAGACAAGGTCGTCTTTTTTCTTACTAGACAAGATTGTCATTCCTACCATATAGGAAAATCACCTTTAGCTCCCATTAGAAAGGAAAATAACCAAATGATACCAACTGACATATCTCCCAAATATATCAAGGGCATATTCCTTAAAATTCAACCACATCTTTCACCCAAATGTCTAAACTCTGACCTAGATAATAATTTGGTTCCTTTCACCATCCCTCATCCCTAGGTTCACTGTCATCAGAATCACCTTTTAGACGAAGACAACTCTAATGAGGGGGCAGCTGTGAACCTTTAATTTTGCACCCTCCAGTATGCATTTAAACCTTAGAAGCACTTAGACTTAGTAAACAAACCTCTAGAAGTTAAAAACTATCAAAATGGAAAAATCAGGAAAATCAAAATATGTCTTTTTGATATTTAAACCCCTTTAAATCATTTGAAACTAAGTAACAAATACAACGCAACTAGAACTGTGAAAAAAAGATAAGAAATGAGTAAGAACAGGCGAAATCACTGCCACAAAGACCTCTACAGCATTGCAAAGCCCTCTATAGCAACTCTGGTGAAATCTCTTACTTTTGCAAACCCACATCAAAACTTCAGTGTTTTCCTCCTCCAATCTTCTCCCAATATATACAGGTGCTCTCCACACTTCAAAACACACAAACTGGGAGGCTTAAAAAGCACTAACTTCAATTAAATTGCTTTGTATTTACTCTTTGCTTCACAAAGCAAGTTATGGCATTTCCCCTTGATTCCTACTTAACTAGTTTAAGATTTTTTGCCTACCTATTCGAGGTAAGTTCATTGCCCAATGCTCATGTCCGTCATGTGGAGAAGGTGGAATTGCATTTTGCTTGCCCAAGGCTCATGTCCCTTATGTGGAAAAGGTGGAACTGTGATCCAATCGTCCACTCTATTCGCCCTACATCCTTAAGCCACAAAAGCACAAGGTAATCTTCTTTTCCTTTCTATTTGGTTTAAAAGCTCACTGCTTCTTTTAGTTAGTTAATTAAATTGATTCACTTAGGTTGTTAGCTAATCAACTCAGTAGTCAATTAAGTTAATTAATCAAAACATAATAAAGTGGCTAGGCTAAAGTAACCCCTTCATGAGAAGGGAGAACTATATGGGTTCTGATTCCCATTCAAACATGTTTGGTTCAAGCATCGAATCCAATTAAAACTAACCAACTCTCCCTCTATCACCTTCTTTACTTACTCTTATTTGTGTTTCCTTTATTTTGTTATTAGGTTTAGTTTGGGGAATGTGTGACTTCTCTAGAAGCCATAAGGGCTAGATGAGGTATCCCCGATGTTTAGGATTTTATTTGTAATGTTAACTTTCATTTGGACTATTACTTGTATTTATTATTGAATATATGGAATGAATGATCATGCATATTATAAATTGTCCATGCATTTTAAACTATTCATGAAAAATATTTTAAGTTACTTTCATATTATTTGGCCAAACATATTTTGCTAAGTTGAAAACCTAGTCCATGAACCCTCTTTGGTTTCGAGGATAGTGATCTTTTTCCTTTGTGTAATAATGGGAGTCAAATGGGTTTTTTTCTTATATTTTTCCAAAATAAAATTAAGGTGGCAACTCTAAAAATATTTTTCAAATCAATCAAAGATAATCCTGAGGGCTTCCTCATGAATTCTTTCCCTTTAGAGGATCAAAATGGTGCTCGAGTGAGGCATCACAACATTATGAATATATTTATTATGCCATTAGGAATTAACATCTACTATTACATAATTATTATATGGCTCCTAGGGCACACACTATTATGACTTGGTTTACATTTGGATCAATGCCTGTCCTTTTGCCTAAGCAATGCTAAAGGATTTTTTGCTTAGCCTCTCTTTTTCATTTTATTTTTGTCTTTAACTTTTGACTATAATTGCCTCTTAACCCTATGAGGTTTTCAATTTTAGTGATACTTTCTCTCTTACTCACTTTTCCTAACTAAAGTGAAAAAACTTTTGAGGTGATCCAGATTAATATGCTCTCTGAACTTATTGCTCTCTATATCAGATAGAATGGTTGCCCCTTATAGACCTTCCCAGTTTGGCTTGAATTTACCCCGAGAATTTATTTGCAAAATCTTAGCATGTATCAATAGAAGGTCACCTTCTTTGACTAGATTGGGACGAACTCTCTTATCAAATGCATTGCCAACCTCCTTTTGTAGAGCCGATTTTGAAAGTGCGTGCATTCAATTCCCATATGTGATCCTCAAATTTGCACCCTTAGGATCTAACCATAGCTTGACACCTACTAAGATTAGTGCACTATGTAGAGCCAATACGACGGTCCTACTAGCCGGTTAGTGGGTAGAGGTCAAGGGAGTAGCACCTCATTGAGAAATGAATTTCCTCAAAATTGCACCTTTAGATGACTAGTACTCTATTACAAACCCATAGAATCAAACTAGGCCTAAATCAAATCAAGAACTGATGAGAATGGACTAAAAAACAAGGTGCGGCAACCGCAGCCAGCTGTAGCAACATGTGGTTGACTACGATAACTATAGAATGCTCTATCATAATGGGCACTGCAGTTACTATAGAATGCTCTTCCATTGCTACAACCCCTAATCAGTTACCGCAACACGTTTTTTCCTGATCCCACACTGAAAATTCACTATTTTGAGCTTCTAGACTCTCGTTATAAATACCATACACCTCCTAACAACTTCCACACACAATTACATACATACACACTCTCTCTAAAGCTTTCTAAACCCTATTCCTAAATCTCTCAATCATTAAAACCCTCTTTCTAACCATTCCAAAACCTATTATGTCATATAAAACCATATTAATAAGTCTCCTAATCAACTCAAACCCTATCTTTAAGCCTCCTTATCAAGAAAAGGTGTGATTTAAGTTCTTCCTTTCAAAAGGAATTCGTGGTACTTAAGCAAAGGTGTGGTCCAAGTCCCTCAAAGAAGATTTTATGTTATTCAAGAGTCCTTCTTCCAAAAGGAGTGCTTATGTTATCCCTAAGCTAAAGTGGAACTTAGATCCTATGCCTAGCTCATTCCCTTCATTCTTCATTGTTGAAAACCTAAGGTAAAAGTTCTTTCCTTTTCTTTTTCAGTTTCAATTTTAAGATCTATATATAAAAAGATCTAATTTTTTGTTAATTAGAATCTGACCTAAGCCTTTAAAATTAATTAAAACATGATAACAAAGGCAATGACTTAAAAAAAACCCCTCCTTTGCAAAAAGGAAGACTACATGGGGTTTGATTCCCATTCAAAGGGATACATAGGCATGCCATCTCTAAGGCATCAACTCCACTAAAATTAACAATTTCTTCTCTCTGTCACCTTCTTTACATAGTTTAGGGTCGAAATTACTTTTTTTAAATGAAATTTGAAACTTTAGTTCTTTTACAATTATTTTATTACTTTAGTTGTTTAGATTACATATGGGGAATATGTGCTTTTCCTATAACCCATAAGGACTAGAAGAAAGATCCCTTGATTTGGAAATTTTGACTTGTAATAGTTCTAAGTAGTTTTCTTTTATTTTTTGCATTTTATAATTGTCATTTTTTAACATTTGCTATGCATTGCTCAAATAATTTTTATTTCATACATCATATTATATCTATTCATGTATACATAAAAACATTTTTTTTATAAAAGTTATTCTCTATTTAAGCCAAATTAATTTTATTGTATTATTTTAACCAAAGCCTAGTCTCCGAGCCTTCTTTGGTTATCGAGGACTAGTGCTTTTCCTTAGGATAAATGGTATAATTTTAGAGTCAATCAAATTGGGTTTTTCCTTTAATTTTCCTAACTAAAATAAACAAAATTAAAGTGGTGACTCCTTTTGCAAATTTGTCACATCTCGACCTTAGAGATATGACGGTCCTAGAACATGGGCGCCCGTAGAACCCACTTACATATAAACGCATCATGCCTAGGATCTTACCAAACCTCTTACATTAACTCATTTAAAACATTTAGATGAATACCTTAAATTGTGTGCGACTAAAATAAATCATTACATATAAAATCCATAAGGAAAATAATATATGTATATCAATAAGTATCAATCAACATTCCTGGAGAATCTAATGACAAGACTTCATAAAATAGTATTATTGATAACTTGGACAAGGAATTCCCCAAGCGAAGTAGAATGCTTGAGCCATCGCCTTGCCTCCTCACATTTGCTCACCTGGAACCACACAAGGAAAAAGGGGGTGAGATATATGATCTCAATGAGTAAACTATAAGGTACATACATATCACATATTCCTTTGGAAAGGAAACACATAACTTATACACATAGTTCATGATTTATAAATCATGAATTAGGTTGCAATTTAGCAGGGGTTCAATTTGGCAAATTTGCATAAATCACACTTATCACTTATAAAGAGTGAAGGCTATTACTCTATCACTCGAACACTTAAAGGAGAGGTGGCCTTATACCAAATTCCAACTCCTATCACTTAAAAGGCATGAAGTTGATCAGACTCCATGGCTAGAACTGCCCCTTTCTAGCTGAGGTGGATACACTACCCCTATCCATCAGGTTAAGACCATGTGCACAGGTTCTGATGATTACCTATATTGGCACGAGGATTCAGCATAAAGGGTAAAACGTATCATAGCTAGAGCTAATGGTAATCACAATTAACAATATCACATAAGGCAACAATAACATGTATTCCAATAATAATAGTGGTTTAGCTTTCAAACAAAAGATATAATGATAGTGTAATTCCATAAAGAATATAAGTTAGGGTGTTAATCACAAGAAATTCTCATTGGATAAACAAAATAGTTTTGGACCAAATGTCCTTTGGCAACCCAAACTTGTCAAAGAATTCATATAATAATATTTTAGAATAGAAAGAACTTGGGTTTCAAATATCACAAGGGCTTACATAATAATATATCACATTCTTATAACACAACATAATGTTGCTCACATTTATAACATGAATATCGCATTTGCCTACACTTAAAGAATGAATACGATGTTTACTCACACTTGTAACATGAACATAGTGTTTACTCACCTTGGGGTTCCTTTGCTCCTAGTATATGTAGTCCCCTTGCACTTCTAAAACTCCTCAAACTCTAACATAATATTTGATTTAATACTTAGTATTTATTTACTCATGATGCTCCTATCCCATAACTACCCATGCACATATAGCATACACATTCACTTAGAGTCCACACACAGGTGTACTCGTCACTTGCACATAACACGTTGACTTTGAAAGTCTTGCATACTTAGGCCTTATAGGCTCTCTTGATATCCCATTACAATCACATTAATGCCTTTTTAAGGTCATTACAATATTATTACCTCAATATCATTTCACTTTAACAATCATCTTAATACACTTAACACTTCCATACATGTCAACTTAACAATTAACCTTTCAAGCGTCATGCTTAACTCTTATGATCCCGTTCACTTCATCAACTCATAACCATATGTTCATCATCAAATCATCATAACATCTAGTTCCAAATTTCCCAATCACATTTGCATTCTAATCACAATATAAGGTTAAGATACCTTAAGTATACCATAATGCATTTAAGCTTATCTAGGGTCATACCTTCAACTAGCTTGCAATTTTATCATTTATTACACATACATACATGTCAATAAGCATCAATACAACTCACATAAAGATTATAAACACTAGGACAAAAATGTTTATATAGGCCGAATGCATCACCAAGGTAAAAACTAAATTCTTCTTTTTTTCGCACTTTCCGTCTATTTCAGAAATATGTAAAAACATGGTTTGAACCAAGATTTTTCATGTAAATGCAACAAAAATCATTTTTGAATTTAAATTCATAAGAATTGGCCACATATAGTGCTGTTTATATATAAAAATTCAACTTTTTAATCATAGAAAACAAAGCCATAAGTTTTCTTATTTTCGGTATTTTTCGGTCATTTCAGAAATATGTAAACAGGTTGTTTAAACTATTATTTTTCATTCAATCATAGAGAATATCTATTTAGAACACATCCATATATTATTTGGCAGCCATAGATAGGATTTATACAAAAAAATTCCAAGTTTAAAGGCTTAGGTGAAAAATCATGAGTTTTCACGCTTTCCTCGCATTTCGTTCATTTCAGCGATAAATAGACACATGATTCAAATCATTATTTTTCATCTAAACAAAACAAGTATCATATTAGAGCACTTCCTCCTACAAATTGGCAGCCATATGTCCATTAAATAATAGAATTTTCCAACTTCCAAGTTCTAACACAAAAACCTTAAACTCCTTTGTTTTTTGAAACTTTCTGGTCATCACAGAAATATGCAGAAATATTATTTAATCCAATATTTTCTATCAAAACAAATCAAAAATCAGTTTAGAACACAGCCATACACAAATCAACCCCCCCCCCTTATGATGTTTATGCATAAAAATTGTGATTTTAAGTTATAGAATTCACCTTTGGAGAATCTCGCGGAAAGAATCGTGTTTTTGGTAGAAAATAGATTTTCTCTCCCAAAAACTCACCCAAAAAAAATTAAATCTATAAAAATTAGTAATCAACCAGTTCAAAATAATTTTCCCATTATTTATTTCATAGAAATTAGTTTAGAAATCGAAAGAAAAGAAAAACTTACGATTATGGTCAAGAAATCGCAAAACGGAAAGGTGTTTTCAATATTTCGGTAGAGAGAAATATTTTGAGAGGATTTTTCTACCAAAATATAAAAAGAATAAGAGAATGGCTACTGGAACCTTGATCTAGTCAAAATTTAGAATATATATTAGGATTGGGGTGAAATTTCCACTAATACCCTTAATGAACTAGGTTAGGAGGATTTTTGTGTAGTGGGTTTTTGGGTATTTGGGCTTTTATTTAAATTTTTGGGCTAAGTAAAATTAAAAATAAAAAGACTATTTTTCTTATTATTTCTATAACATTTCCCCCAAAAATATTTATTTTAAAATATTTTAGAAATACTCATAAAATTATTTTATGCTTAAAAATTGTCTTATGTATGAAAACTCATTTTGTTCTAAAATAAATTCTTTTATGCAAATGCACTTCATGTAAATCATTTATTTTACAACAGCAACTCATTTTATGCATATTAAAATTAATTTAATATGCCACATACTCATCAATCACTTAGATCACTAATTTTCGCACAAGCACACACTTAACCTTAATAGTTCTAAATCAAGCAATTTATCACGAAAATTCCTAGGGTGGGTGTGGGTTTTTACAAAATTACAATTTACAAAATATAATTTTATGAACTCATAGCAAGTTCCAATCATGATGTTTCTCCTAATAAGAGCATTTTCAATTCCCTTTAGCAAATCAGACTAGTGCTCGGGCAAGGCATCACAGTTGGCAACTCCGCTAGGGACTCCAAAATCTTTTTTTCAAAATAAAACATGAAAGTGGACTACTCTTGATAAAACAAAAAGTTTTGCTTTTTAGTACAAAATTGCTTTCATGCATCACTACATTAGGCTCCTTATCCAAAACCCTAATTTCTTAGGAAAACAAAGGATAGAAAGTAACATTGAGTGGGCAACCTTCCTTAGGTCTACTTGCCGATAGTGAAATCATCTAGCCCATAACGATTTCTCCAATCCTTTTAGAGGTTTAATGAGTATATAAGTACCACTGGACCCATGCAAGACTCTTTTACTCATATGTGGTTAGGTATATCGCATCTCTAGTGTGATAGTTTCCCTTTTAAACCACCCTTACCCTTTCATGTATGACTCATAGAACCTTTCTTTAAGCTTATATGAACTATAATACTGAACTTGGTATATCATTATCATGAAACATTTTCATTCTTGTATACATGCATGCATAGCTTTAACCTTGTGAGGAGTCAAAACTTATCCAAACATCCTTAAGCCTAAAACTCATGGTCCACCTAAACCCATGATCAACACCTAAAGCCCATGGTCCACCTAAGCCCATGGTCCACCTAAACCCATGGTCATGGCCCAAAACTCATGGTCCACCTAAACTAATGGTCAAAACTCAAAACCCATGGTCCACCTAAACCAATTGTCAAAACCCAAAACCCATGGCCCACTTAAACCTATGGTCAAAACTCAAAATCCATGGTTCACCTAAGCTCATGTCAAACTCATAGTAAAAATAAACCCATCTATGGTACCCTCATCCTTATCCAAGCTAAACACTGACCAAGTTCTTTTCTTTATAACCATTATACAAGCTTATATCTCTACTAATATTATCATCTATACTAATATCTTAATCACTACTTCCATTCGTTATTTGTCACATTAGCCATATAAGAATTGAACAGATAATTCCAAATTAATAACTCCAATTAATAATTGATAATCCTCTTTCCATATTAATAATTATCACTTAACCTATTATAACCTCAATAAATATTTTCATGTTTAATACCTTGCTAACATTACAATTTCTACACTCTCATCGTTTATCGATTAAAACTTATTTAAACTTAACAAAAATTCCTATATATATCATATCCTAAATGAACTTGCATTCTATTAATTTACAATCCCAAAAAAATTTCTCATAACTATTTTAGACTTACTCTATTTCTATATAATATATACATCATTACCATGACTTAATTACCTAATGCCTCGAATTTTTTTTTTATATACCTTTAGCTCGTAATATCATCTCCCTTTAGGTTTTCCACTTATGTCTTGCTATACTTCACATTCCTAATCATTTAACTTATCCATATTAAATAATAAACTTCCTAATACCATTGTTATTTAATGAAATCTCTATGTAACTCTTATATCTTTACAAATCTATGCCATTCTAGGTTATCTCAATAAAAATAATTATTCCTGTCCTAAGGATCACTACTAAATTTTCCAGTAACCTCAATTAAACATTATTGTATCTAATGCCTTAAAATATTTCTCATTTGGAGAACTTAAATCAATTTCAGGTATATTCAAAACTATTAAAATATTCTCATCTGGAGGACTTAAATCCCTTTTAGGTATATTCAAAACTATTAAATTTTCAAAACTGTGTAGCATCATACTTATCTTTTTATCATTATTACAAGTTTGAGAATACTTATCCTTTTATGTCTCTCCCTTCTTAAGAGAAATTCATCCTTGAATTTAAATACTTACTCATACATTCTCAAAAATTGGGGATGCTTCTGCTGCATCCCTTCTTCGGCTCCCTAAGTATACTCATCCATTCCATGATTTCACTAGTGGACCTTAATCATAGGTATCTCCTTGATACACAAATTTCTCCCATCCATAGTTTGAAATTCTACTTGCTTTCTCTCTATAGTCAATATAAGCTCCATACTCATATAGCCAATCCATTCCCAAGATCACATCGAATCCTAGGATACCAAGTTCTAACAATTCCACAGGAAGTTTTCATCCATCAATGTTTACCTCGCAATAGTTAAACATATACTTCACCTACCTCATAATACCAATTTATTTATATATAATGTAACTAATTTGTTTCATTCTCCTACTGATCATTGTTAAATATAATTTCTCTTCTTATGGCACCAATCACAATTATCATTTAATAACTCCATATATTTCCTATACCAAACCATTTTAACATGCTAGTATTTCATACCTCATAACATTATACCTACCAATCATTAACCTCAGTTAGATCCAAAACTTAGTCCACTTCCCTTTCTAATCCACTTAAGCCCATTATCTAATTATCATACTTAGCATGTCTTTAACATGAGCATGTTTCAAACATCTCTCACTATGCCCTCTTGCATACCACATGTGGTGCTCTAGGTCATGGTCCTCTAGCATGGGTAATCTTCTTGGTCATCTGAAGAGAAAATCATAAGGCACACAACAATAACAAGGAGTACTATAGTTTATTGGGATTTCACGGGGTCCTTTAGTAGGGGTAATCTTCTTAGTCATCTGAAGAGAAAATCATAAGGCACACAACAATAACAAGGAGTACTATAGTTTATTAGGATTTTGCGAAACTATGCTAGTGATAGACTGCAAGTGACATGACAGGAAAATTCCTATGCTCCAGGATTACACTTAACCAACTCAATACATAAACTAGTCTAGACTAGACTTTAAAAACTATAGCTCTAGTACCACCTTTGTCACATCTCATTTTCAGAGACATGATGGTCCTAGAACATAAGGAGACATAAGGTCACTAACGCTCGTAGAACCCACCCATACATATGCAAAAATTGCCTATGATCATACCGAACGTCATACATTAACTTAATAAAACCTTTTATAAAGGGAAAACCTTAAGTTATGGAAGCTAAAATATGCTTTAATACAATCCATATGAAAATAATAATAAGACTCTAATAAAGTCACCAATATAATATTCTAAAATAAAGTTCTCATAATAACTCCTAGAGCATCTAAAGACTCATCATAGCATGGAATTATTATAACTTTAACAAGGGAATTTCCCAAGCGGAGTAGGTAGCTTGAGCGATCACCTTGCCTCATTATAATGCTCGCTTGGAACAATACAAGGGAAAATGGTGAGATAGATGATCTCAATGAGTAAACAATGCAACTTATACAATAACATATATCCTTTAGAAGATTTCACAGCTCATTGTTCAAAATTTATGATTCACAGTTTATTGCTTGCAATTTAACTAGGTTTGCATAAATCAACTTATAATTCATAACACATATAGATTGGAAGCTGTTGCCTTGTCCACTCGTAACATAATATAGAGTGAAGGCTACTGCCTTGGCCACTCGTAACATAATATAGAGTGAATGTTGCTGCCTTGTTCACTCATAACATAATATAAAGTGAAGGATGCTGCCTTGTCCACTTGTAACATAATATAGAGTGAAGGCTGCTGCCTTGTCCACACATAACTCATAACATGTAAAGTGAAGGCTGCTGCCATGTTCACCTATAACTCATAACATAATTCATAACATATAAAGGTAATAGTAGCATTGAAGGATACAATCACATGTAACATAATAGCAATAGAAGTTTAGCTTATTTAACAAAAGATGAACAACAGTGTAGTTCCAGAAAAAATATAAGTTAGGGCAATAATTGCAAAGGCATTATCATTGGATAATAAAAAATGGTTTCGGAATAATTGTCCTTTGGCAACCTAAGCTTACAAAGAAATCATTAAAATAGAAAAAGAACTTAGGTTTCAAGATATCAAAGGTTCACAAAACATGATAGCTTGCACTTGTAACTTGAAACATAATGTTTACTCACATTTGTAATATTAACACAGTGTTTACTCACCTTGTGGTTCCTTTCCTCTTAATACACGTAGCCCTTTTTAAACCTCTAAGACTCCTTAAGCTCTAACATAATATTAAATTCAATACTTAGTATTTATTTAATCATGATGCTATTATACACATATAACATTTATATATACTTAGAGTTGCACATATAAGTGCACCTCATCGTTTACGCATACATGTTGACTTTAAAAGTCTTGTACACTTAGCCTTTATAGGCCCATATGAAAACACATTACACTCATGCCGATGCCTTTCTAAGGTCAACATAATATCCTTATCTTAACATCAATTCACTTTAACAATTATCTTAGTACACTTAACATTTCCATATATGTCAACTTAACAAATAACCTTTCAAGTATCATGCTTATCTCTTATGACCAATTCATTCAATCAATGTCTTCGTCAATTCAAGATCATTAATTCACTATCTTGTCATCATACAACCTACGTCCATATTATCTAATCACATTCACATATTAATCACAACATATGGCTAAGATACCTTAAGTATACCAAATTGCCTCTAGCCTTGTCTAGAGCCATTCCTTCAACCAACACACACTTTAACTATTTACCATTCATTTATATATGTCAATAATCATTAAAATATATCACACAAAATTTATAGACATTGGGATAAGAATTTCAATGTAGGCCGAATGCCCCTTAAAACAGAAAACTAAATTTTTCTTCTCGCACTTTTTGTCTTTTATAGTAATATGTAGAAACATGGTTTGAACCAAGATTTTTCATGTAATCAAAATAAAAATCATTTTAGATCATAAAGATATAGGAATTGTCACATATATAAATCCATATGCATGAAAATTTCTAACTTTAGGTTTTAGTATGAAAAACCATGAGTTTTCTTATTTTTTGTATTTTCCAGTCATTACAGCAATATGTAAACATGTGATTCAAACCATTATTTTCCATTCAATCACAACAATTATCAGTTTAGAACACTAATACACACCAATCAGTAGCCATGGACAATTCTCATGCATGAAAATTCCAAGTTTAGTGTTTAGAGTGAAAATCATGAGTTTTTTTTAGCTTTCTGGTATTTTCCAATCATTACAGTAATATGTAAACACATTATTCAAATCATTATTTTTTATCCAAAAAAAAAAACAAATATCAAATTCCATCATGCACAAATTGGCAGCCATATGTATATATAATCATAGAATTTTCTAACTTTTAAGTTCTAAAACGAAAATCTTGAATTTACCCAAACTAAATTAAATCTATAGAAATAATTAAATACTCAGTTCAAAATAATTTTTTTTTAATTATTTCGTAGAAATCATATAGGAAATTGAAAGAGAAGAAAAATTTACGATTACAGACAAGAAATAGCAAAGTTGAAAGTGTTTTTAAGAATTTCAGTAGAGGAAATTATTTTGGGAGAATTTTTCTGTCAAAATACTGAAATAACAGAGTGGTGGCTGCTAGAAATCAAGGGTAGCCAAAATTCTCATTATATATGTAGAGTTTTGGACAATTTCCAAGTTTACCCTTAATGAGCTAAGTTAGGAGTGTTTCAGTGTAGTGGGCTTTTGGGTATTTGGGCTTTTTATTTAATTTTAGGGCTAATTATAGGTAATTAAAAATAAATCATTTTTCTTATTATTTTCATTAAAATCCCCCCAAAATATTTATTTAAAAATTATTTTATGCTTAAAAATCACCTTTTTGCATGAAAATTCATTTTATGTAAAATAAATTATTTTATACTAATGCACTTTATATAAATCATTTATTTTACAATGAAAATTCATATTAGGTATATCAAAATTAATTTAACATGACAGACACTCATAAATCACATCATACCTGAATTTTCCTATAAGCACATATTTTGACATAATAATTCTAAATTCAAGCAATTTGACACGAAAACTCCTAGGGTAGATGTGGGTTGTTACAACTACTTGCCCTAAGATCCATTTAAAGGTGTCCATTAGGGCAATGCATCCCCTTGGTATCAACAATGAGCTCCGTGCTCAACTCTTTGAGCAAACCCTTACTGATGCTGCTTTAAGATGGTTTATTAACTTGGATGACACCCAAAAATATATTTGGGAGGACATTTGCAAAGCATTTATCAAATAGTAAACAATATAATATTAAAGTGGACATTACAAGAAGGGATTTAGAAAGCACTAAGCAGTTTTTAAATGAGACATTCTCCATACAAGGTGGAGGGCCAAAGCTGCTCTAATGGTAAACAGGCCAACTGAGCAAGAACAAGTGGATATCCTCATCAAGAATTTGCTTCCAAACTACCGAGATCCCTTGTTAACATAATATCTACCTACTTTCAGAGATTTGATAGCAACTGTATCAAAGGTTGAAGATCACCTTCAAAGGAAATCAAAGATTGCCACCATTGACTTGGACATTAAGGAAGAACATGAACCCAACACTAAAGAGTTTGACTCTTGCTAAACCTGACCTATCTAGAATCAGTCCAAGACCTCATTAGTAATGAATGCCTCTTTTAACCATCAACCTTTCAATCCACCTAATGAGTCAACAAGGCAAGAAGGATACCAATTAGAGTCTATGTCGTTAAAGTCCGAGTCATCATTTAAGTCAGAATCATCTTTTTGAGTTTGACTATCAGAGTCTTTTTCTTTGAGTCTATTTGTCAGAGTCATCTTTTTCAAGTCTATTTATTAGAGTCATCTTTTTTAAGTCTGTTTGTTAGAGTCATCCTGTTTCAAGTTTGTTTGTCAGAGTCATCCTTATTGAAGTCATTCTTATTGTAATAGGGACAGATGGCATTATTTAATCAAATTCCTTTCTTTATGTGTTTTTTTTTTCAGCTAATTTGAATGAAACAATGAATTTTTGTGCCAATAAGGAATCACATGCGAAGGCCAAGAATTCATGAAAGTAAGGCTATAACAAATGTTCATTAAGGATAGCCTTCACCAAAATTACAGTTCCTTGGAAAACATTCATATTCCCAAGTAGACATCCATGTCACTTTCTCTCTAAGTTGACACCCCTTTTTTTTAAGTATTATATAGAAAACTAAAGCTCCCATCCTCACTACACGTGAGGGGGCAATCCTCAATCATCTTCATAAGCAAAGTAGAATAGATAGCCTTGCTAATTGCAAAGGGAAGGAAAACCATAAATTCAACCCATGATCCAAACAAAATCAAACCTTTCCAAGCAGGACAAAACAAATAGCCTTACTAACCCAAAGAAACAAAAAAAAAACAAAAATCAAAGAAAAAAGAGAAAAAAGAAAAAAAATAATAAAAAAATAAGAGAGAGAGAGAGAAACTCAGAAGGGCAACTTAGAGCAAATAATCAAATGAATTATTAGGTTGAAAATCCACAAAGGCAACTTACCAAAAGATGGAATCAACTAGAAGTAACAATTCAAGATAGAGCTCTGTTTCATTCAAATTGGATTCACTATCTTGTCAATTAGTCCTATCTCATATGAAGATAGTCATTTTGTTAGTCTTACCTTTCATAGAGTCATGTTTCCTTGCATTTGTACCATATTAAGTGTTTTCACCACTTTCACTTAGAGTTTTTAGTCTCTTATGTCTCATTCTACTATTACCACATCAGTTAGAGTCTAGTCTCACATTATAGTCTATGTGTCCAACTTGCTAAATCAACTCATGAGGTGGCATCCTACCTATCTCTTTGAAAACACCTTTACCCCTAACTCTTTGATTAAGGCCTGCTATCTCTTTAAGTGATCAACCATCCCATCCTTCAAAAGATTATGCATCTTAGGTATATTATTATCAAATTCTTTGGCAAAATCTTGTGCTCGTTAATAAAACCAAGGCCCATTATCATTAAAGCCCAAGTTTCTTACCTAAACTGCCTCTTTTAGAGAATACTTATAGACTCCTTTAAACTCAAGGTCTGTTTATCAAGAATGGCTCAATAAATGAATCCACTACCCTAAATACTGTATTGGGTCGACCGTCTTTTTTCAAATCTTACAACTTGTATTTTCAAGTGACAATTCTTGACTAGATTAGAACCGAACACAACCTGACCTAACATCTCAAGACTAGTCTATCCTTCTAAGTACCTACCCTTTTGTGCATGTATATTTTATTCAAAAGGTTAAATTACTATTGTTGTTATGGTACATGTTATTATTACCTTAAGTACTATTGTTATATGTGATTGTCATTAGCTTTAACTATGGTACCTCTAGACCTTTTTATGTAGAAATCCTCATGCCAATGCGGGTAATCATCAGAACTTGTGCACATGATCTTAACCCAATAGATAAAGGTTGTGTATT
This sequence comes from Reutealis trisperma, assembly GCA_947687605.1. Taxonomy (NCBI): domain Eukaryota; kingdom Viridiplantae; phylum Streptophyta; class Magnoliopsida; order Malpighiales; family Euphorbiaceae; genus Reutealis; species Reutealis trisperma. The sequence goes on from CANTUT010001467.1 coordinate 231,930, forward strand.
CACCTTAGCTAGAAGGGGTAGTTCCAGTCGTGGGGCCTTATCAACTTAACTCTTCTGTATGTGTTAGGAGTTGGAATTTGGTTTGATGCCATCTCTCCTCTATGTGTTTAAGTGATTATGGCAACTGCCTTCACTCCATATGTTATAAGTTACAAGTGTGATTTTTGCAAGCCTTGCTAAATTGCAAACTTTGATTCATGAACTGTAAATTATGAACTATATGTTATAAGCTATGAGTTTCCTTTTTAAAGGAATGTATGTTATTATATATACTATATTGTTTACTCATTGAGATCATCTATCTCACCCTTTTTCCCTTGTGTGGTTCCAGGTGAGCAATATTAAGAGGCAAGGTGATGACTGAAGCACTTCTATATTACTTGGGGAATTCCTTGTCAAAGTTATAATAATACCATGCTACGATGAGTCCTTAGACACTCCAGGAGTTATTATGGGAACTTTATTTTAGAATATTATGTTAGAGAATTTACTTAGAGTCATATTATTATTTTCTTATGAACTGTATTAAAGTATATTTTTATCATTCGCAACTTAAGGTTTTTCCATTACAAAGGAAAAGGTTTTATTAAGTTAATGCACGATGTTAGGTACGAACCTCAGCAGTGATTGTATGTTCATTAGTTGGTTCTATGGGCATTGGTGACCTTATGTCTCCCCATGTTTTAGGACCATCATGTCTCAAAAATTAGGATGTGATAACATCAAGGCTAAACAGATAGCTTTGATTCTAATTTTTCCAATATTAAGGCCAAACAGATAGCTTTGATCCCAATCCTCCCAACACCAAAGCCAAACAGATAGCTTTGATCCTAATCCTCCTAACATAAAGGCCAAACAAATAGCTTTGATTCTAATTTTGCCAACATTAAAGTTGAATAGATAGCTTTGATCCTAATCCCCCCAACATAAAAGCCAAACAGATAGCTTTGATCCCAATCCTGCTAACACTAAAGCCAAATAGATAGCTTTGATCCCAATCCTCCCAACACTAAAGCTAAATAGATAGCTTTGATCTTATTCCTCCCAACATCAAAGTCAAACAAATAACTTTGATTGCAATTTTCCCAACATTAAACTCGAATAGATAGCTTTGATCCTAATCCTCCCAACACCAAAGCCAAATGGATAGCATTGATGCTAATCCTCCCAATATTAAAGTCAAATAGATAGCTTTGATCCCAATACTGCCAAGGCCCAAAGAAAAACAGATAGCTTTGATCCCAATCCTCCAAAACATCAAAGCCAAATGTATAACTTTGATCACGATCTCCCTAAAAGTGGGGCCAAACAAGTGGCCTTGCTAAACCAGTTTGAACTCCTAAATCTCTCCTTCATAGCTGGACCAAATCTCTAAATCGTAAAGTCTAGGCTAGACAGATAGCCAAAATTAAAATTCACCAAACCATCTTTACCTCTAACATTCAAACTGGATAGATAGCCTTGATTAAAATTCACCAGACCATCTTTACCTCAAACATTAAGGCTGGACAGATAGCCTTGATTGAAATTCACTAAACCATCTTTATCTCTAAAATTTAAATCAGATAGATAGCCTTGATTGAAATTCACCAAACCATCTTTACCTCCAACATTTAGGTTGGACAGATAGCCTTGATTGAAATTCACTAAACCATCTTTACCTCCAACATTAAGGCTAGACAAATAGCCTTGATTGAAATTTACTAAACCATCTTAACCTCCAACATTCAAGCTCAATAGATAAACTTGATTGAAGTTCACCAAAACCATCTTTACCTCAAATATTTAAGCTAGATAAAATAACCTTTATTAAAATTAACCAAGACCATTCTCACATCCAACATCAAGGTTAAACTAATAACCATTGACAAAAACCCATTTAACCTAGGGTTCCTCTCCCAAAAGGTTCATATATACCATGTTTATTCTTCATGAGGTTCAATTTGCACAAAGCATGAATGCCCTCATGCATGACAAAGACAGGTAGATATCAAAAGCCCAGAACCTAACATGGCACAAGCCTAGAATCTTACATGGTATAGTCTAGAATCTGACATGGCATAAGAGTTCATAAGACAAAAATTTGATATGCCATAAGCACAAGCCTAGAGTCTAACAAGGCACCTCTTCCCAAGGTTTACTATCATCAAAATCACCTTTTGCTCAAAGCCAATCCTAATAAAGAGCTAATTGTGAACCCTTAAATTTATACCTTTTGGACCAGACAGTAGCTTGACGCCTACTAAGATTAGTAAGCTATGTAGAGCCAGTATGATGGTTCTACTAGCCAGCTAGCAAGCAGGGGTCAAGGAGACAGCGCCTCATTGAAAAAGAAATTTCCTCAAAATTGTACCTTCAAATGACTAGCACTCGATTACAAACCCATAAAATCAAACTACACAATCAAGAACTAATGAGAATGGACCGAAAAATGAGGTATGGCAACTTGTGAGCTAGCTATGGCAACTCACGGGTAGTTGTGGTAACCGCAGCCACCGCTGCTGTTGCAATAGACATCTATGAATAGGCTATCACAGTGGGCGTTGCAATTGCTATAGCCCCTGATTAGTTACCGCCGTGTATGTTTTCCTGATCTCACGCTGAAAATTCACTATTTCAAGCTTCCAGACTCTTCCTATAAATACCTTGCACCTCGTAGCAACTTTCACACATAATTACATACCTATATACTTTCTCTAAAGCTTTCTAAACCCTATTTCTAAGCCTTCCAATCATCAAAACCCTCTTTCTAAACCTCCTAATCTCTAAAACCCCATTCCAAAACCTCTTTTGTCATATAAATCCATATTCATAAGTCTCCTAATAAACTCATACCCTATCTTTAAGCCTCCTCATCAAGAAAAGGTGTGATTTAAGTTCTTCCTTTCAAAAGGAATTCATGATACTTATGCAAAGCTGTGATCGAAGTCCCTCCAAGAAGAGTTCATGCTATTCAAAAGTCCTTCATCCAAAAGGAGTGCTATCCTTATGCCAAGGTGGAACTTAGATCCTGTGCTGAGCTTGCTCCTTACATTCTTCATCGCTGGAAACCTAAGGTAAATGTTCTTTCCTTTCCCTTTTCAATTCCAATTTTAAGATATAAATATAAAAGATCTAATTTTTGTTAATTAAAATCTGACTTAATTAACAAATGCCTAAGCCTTTAAAATTAATCAAAACATGATAACAAAGGCAATGACTTAAAAAACCCCTCCTTTGCAAGATGGAAGAACTGCATGAGGTTTGATTCCTATTCAAGAGATACACAGGCATGCCATCTCTAAGGCATGAACTCTGCTAAAATTAACAACTCTTTCTCTCTATCACCTTCTTCACATAGTTTAGGGTTGAAATTGCTTTTCTTAAATGAAAGTCAAAACTTTAGTTCTCTTACAATTGTTTATTACTTTTTCTTACTTTAGTTGTTTCCATTATATTTAGGGAATGTGTGCTTTTCCTCGAACCCGTAAGGGCTAGAGGAAAGATCCCCTGATTTTGACATTTTGACTTGTAATAGTTCTAAGTAGTTTTTCTTTATTTTTTGCATTTTGTAATTGTTATTATTTAACATTTGCCATGCATTGCATGAATAATATTTGTTTCATGCATCATATTATATCTATTCATGCATACATAAAAACTTCTTTTTTACAAAAGCTATTTTGTATTTAAGCCAAACTAATTTTTTAATATTGTTTTAACCAAAACCTAGTCCTCGAGCCCTCTTTGGTTATTCAAGGACTAGTGTTTTTCCCTGGGATAAATGGTATAATTTTGGAGTCAATAAAATTGGGTTTTTCCTTTAATTTTCCCAACTAAAATAAACAAAATTAAAGTGGCGACTCCTTTTGCAAATTACAATTTACAGAATACAATTTTCTAAACTCATAGCGGTTTCAATAATGATGTTTCTTCTAATAAGAGCATTTTTAATTCCCTTTAGCATATTGGACCGGTGCTCGAGCGAGGCCTCACACCATCCAACAAACCAGCCTTAAAAATGATTGTTGAGCAGTTGACTTTTAGGAATTTCAAATTCCAAACCAAGTTTAGATATTGAAATTCAAATTCTATTGATAGTTCTGCCTTCAACTTTTATTATTAGCACTACCTCCGTGCTATAAACTAGGGAGTATGGATTTACGCCTGCAGCTAACATGATTGTAGTCCTATACACCCAAAGGGCTAATGGTAGCTTATCTATCTAAGATCTTAAGGATTGAATGATCTTCCTCAAGATGGTTTTAAAGCTTTTATTCACAGCTTCTATTACCCCATTAGCCTATGGTCGATAGGGTGAAGACTTGTGATGTTTGATCTGACTATTTGTAACAGAGTCTTCACCTCTCCTTGAAATTAAACTATATTATCTAATATTATATGATATGGCATTCCATATCCAGCTATTAAATTCTTTTGAATAAATGAAACCATTTGCCTAGCTGTTACTTTTCTGTATGACTTCTTTTCCATCCATTTTGAGAAGTAGTCCACAACAACCATAATATACTCATGGTCATTTAAGGCTGGGGAGATATCCTTCCAATAATATCTGTACCCTATGTAGAGAAAGGCCATGGTAAAGTCAAACACTATAAGTCTATCAATAATGGATGGCTTAGATCTATATGGATCTAATATTTATAGCACTTTTTCACCCTTTCAATACAATCCTACTCTATAGTTAGCCAAAAGTATCTCTATTTAAGAATCTTTTTGGCTAAGATCCTCCCACACATATGTGTGTCGTAGACTTTAACATGGATCTCTTCCATAATGGCCTTGGCTTCCTCTTTAGTCACACACCTTAATAGTATCTTGTCGGGTATTCTCTTATACCATTACCCCCTAAACATGATAAATTGCAAAACTAGCCTTCTAATAGTGGCTTTTTCTTGCTTAGTTGCTTTAACTAAATAGTCTCTATGCTTCATGTACCTCTGAAGATCATAAAGCCAAGGACATCCATCCTGTATTAGCTGAAATATCCATTCACTTGCATAACAAGGAATTCTAGTCCTTATAATTAGCAAAGGCTTAATAAGGTATTTTCTAAGGAATCCCATACTGAGACCATATTAGCTAGAGCATCTACTAGTTTATTATCTGATTGGCTTACTTAATGGAAGCTTACTTACAAGAAATGCTGGAGGACAACCTTCAAATTATCTACATATAGGATGAGCCTTTCTTCTTTTACTTCTTAATTTCATTTAGCATGCTCAATTACTAGTTTTGAATCTTTAACTACTTTTATCTCTTTTTCCCCTAATGCTGCTAAGGATTCTTGACCAAATAAATAGGCTTTGAACTCCACCATGTTATTTGTAATAGTGAAGTCCAACTTATTGGCTAATGGGATTTGTTCCCCTTTTGGTGATTATAGGACTACACCCACTCTAGCCCCACTTTTATTTGGTGCCCATCAAAGAAAAGGATCCAAATCTATTTCTCAATCATGGTCAAGTGTTCATTTGGAAATTCCAAGTCTTATGGTTCACTTTCTTTGATCGGTTCTTAAGCTAGAAAATAAGCTACTACCCTAACCTTTTTAGTTTTATTAGTGATATAATCTATGTCAAATTCATATAATAAAATCAACCACTACAACTTTCCAATCAAGAAGTATAGTGTGTATATACCTCATTGGATCCATCCGCAACACCACAATCACCATGATCAACTCAACACTAGCTTCTTCGTAGCTTATACAAACTCTGATTTTTAGATTGACTTTAATTGACATGACTTTGACAGGCTCTAATCCTAACATGGACTTGGCATTTAGAATCTGACTCTAACAAGCTCTAAATCTAAGATTGTGTCCTCCTTAAAGTTTTAACTAACCAAGTGGATGCATAATAGCCTAGGGCTGTGTTGGTCTTGCTCTATATCCTACTTCTTTCAATTTTCTACTTTGGAGCTTAAGGAGTTAATGGTGGCTTAAAGATTAATAAGGGCATTTAGTTTGGGTTAGATCCTGTACCTTAGGCTCTTGCATATGTTTGTCTTGTGGCCAACCCATTGATGGTATTTATAGAATTAATTTACAGTATAGTTATTATTAAATGGTTTGATAGTGCCTTTAGTTTTAAAGGCATCACCAAAATTCTATGCTAGAGCCTCTTGATAAGCACTACTTAGGGGCATATCTAAACCAACGAATTCCTTTTCCATTTCTTTTAGGGATTTTTAGCTTGTGATGGAAGCTGCCTTTATTCATCACATTTAGCATTAGTAAGGGGGGTGTATATGTCCATCTTTTCCTATTCAATAGAAGTAAAGGAGTGTAAGTGTTTGTCTCCTTCCATTTGATAGAGGGAAGAGTAGTGTAATTGTCACCTTTCTTATATCTTTTTGCTTCCATGCAAGATTAGTCATGCTCATTCATCTTGCACTCTAAGGTAACTAAAGGGATAGATTAATTCCTACTTTGAAAAGGATTCAAAGAGGAAGGAGGGTTTATGCTTGGGACTAGCGGTATGGGTTATTCAATAGCAAGGATTGGGGTGGTTAATAGTAGTATGTGCCTTAAGAGTAGTATATTAGTTATGTAATAGTAGATAATAATTCCCAATGGCATTATAAATATATTTAGTATAGGAAAAGGATTTCATATTATGGAATATAATCCTTAGATATTTGTAAAAGGATCAATTCTCAAGTGTTAAGAATATGAGTGATATATTGATATTGTACAAAAATTTTAAATATGTTTATGATTGTAGGATTAATGATTGGGCATCAGTAATTCCATAAAAACATCACCTCTATTTGTTTTCTATCTTCAGTATGTGATACAGATGATTATAGAGCAGTGAGTCTTATACTACTTGACATGTGATATGCATGCAAACACATGGTTATTCATAAGATAAATAGTCAAACTGTGATGTTAGATGATAATAATATGGGATTTTACTACTTGTCAATTATTTTTTATTTAGGTTATAATAGTGCATGTTTCTTTGACTTGATGGATACTGTATCTCATACATAGATGATTAGAATTTATTACTGCTTGTAAAAATATGCTATTCATATATAGATATATGGCATGTGACGTTTTAATTTGTTATTTATGGAGCTAAGTGATTGCCAAGAAAAATTCATTACCTAGAGTAAATTGAGATTGAGATCCTATGTTATCTAGTTATTCTTAATACTTAAATTCTTAGCCATGATAGAAAGATTTGTTAGAAATTGTTTCTAGTAGGAATCTAATCTTATTAAGAATTAGAACTGAGATAACAATATAGAATCGAGGGATATTAGGATTTGACATAAACAATTACACTAGCCAAGATTGGGATCTTTAATGAAAGATTTTTAGTGCATGAATAATTTATAATCAATAGTCCATATGATGTTTAAGTAATCAACTATAAACATTTATCTATAATTAGATAGTCATGATATGAAATGCTAGCTATCACTCAAAGCTTATAGGACTAAATGTGAATTGGAGATTTCACAGTAGTAAAGAAAAATGCTTCTTTATTCCTATTGCTAATTAGACATGAACCTAGAAAGTCACACACCAAATAGTGATCACCTTTCAAGTGTAAAAGGTTTACCATAATAATTAATTAAAGTATTAATTAATTGATTTATGGTAAAAGGATTTAACTTGTAATTAAATTTAAAAGGACCCTATCGTATCTTAAAGTTTAAATCTATATAGTTTCCAATTTAGTTAAATCTTAATTTGCATATGATGTAAACTAGAAAGATGATTTAGACTAAATAAATCAAAGAATCAATTTTAAGCTTAGTTGGAGTCTTAAACACATGGGATGTGGCCTAAACCTATATGTAATATGGAAAGGAGGCAAATTTAAGGGTTAGAGAATATTGACTATTCACTAATTACATTGGATGGATTTAGGAGTTAGAGAATTTTTACTAAGGTTAAAACAATCATTTGCACTTTAATTGGGTTTAAGAAAATATTCATTAATCTTAAAGGGTAAAATGGACATATTACTCAAAGCATAAAGTGAAATAAGGTAATAAAGGTCATTGAGAAGACTTAAGGATTAAGTCTTAAAGGAAAAGATGTACATAAATGTTTTTGTTCATCTTTTTCATATATGAGAACTTCATTTTTGCATTTGAAGCAATTTTAGAGAGAGAAATTGATAGAGAAAAAGGAAAGAAGAAAGAGTTTCTTCAAATTTTCTTTTAGTCTTCAATTCTTTTTTTATTTTTTAGTTCTTTGTGAAAGAACAAATTGCTTGTAAATTGAAAAATGGTTAGTCCAAAATAATCAAAGAGAAAGCAAATTCCTAAGGGTTTCTCTAATAGATGATCTTAAATCAAGCTTGACCAAGAGAGAGATTGAAGAACAATAAAAAAAAAAACTTAAAGGTGAGTTAAGTGTGGATGATCTAGAGGCTTCACACTTAGGGAGATACTTGTTAAAGAAAGAAGGAACCTTTAAGAGGTAATATGATTACTCTTCCTTCTTCTTTCTATGCATATGTGTTTTACATATAAATTGGTTGATTTACTTGAATGAATTTTGAACCAAAATGGGTGAAGTAAAATTTTAAATTGTTTGAAATTTCACCCTACCACTTTGTTTCAGCTGTGTTTTGTACCATCATTCCTTTAGTGGTATCAGTGTTTAAGGTAAAAGGAGTAGTATTTAGCGTGGTGCTTTTAGCTTCTTCTTGTTGTTAGTCCATTCAAGGATGGAGGCTAAGATAGCTTCGGTGCTTAGAGTTAGAGGTATGGAGCTTTTTGAGTATAATTCAAAAAGTAGTACCATTAAATTTAGCCTGATTTATCATTCCCCTTGCCTTTTTCTTGATGATTTGATGTTAGGACTTCAAAGATTTAGTGAATTTACCTTGTTGAGTATAGTGTGTAGTGGCAAGATGAGCCATTGCTTTATTAGTACTAGTTTGTTAGATGCTCAGAGCTTTATTGAACTTGGCTTGTTGACCATTAAGGGTTGAGATAAGGATGGCATGGAATCTCTCTTCTTACTTGTTAAGGACAGTGTCTAAGGTATCCATATCAATATATTTGGCCATTAGTACAGTGCAGCAAAAAAAAAAAAACATAAAACTTTATAAATGTTTGGAAAAGGTGATGAGGTCATGATGTGATGATTCTGATGGAAAATGATTCCCTATAATGTTGTGGGCCAACTATGTTTAGGCTTTAAAGGTTTGCTAAAGTAAGAAGGGCTATGGTCTAAGCCTTAGGGTAATGTGTTTAGGCTTTAGAGGTTTGGGTATATTGAGTCAAGGTTATTAGACTTAGGGGTAAAGGGTTGGTTTTTAGACAAGGCATAGGTTCAAAACATTGTTCTTGATATTAATGTCTTAAAGTGTATAGGTTTTTTATAAGGATAAGAGATGTAAATTAAGATTATGGTTAGATAGCAGAGTTTAGGTAAAGGAGTTTAGGTTTTAAGATTGGAATACAAGGCAAAAGCTTTTAGGGTTATGAGTTCAACGTTTAAAGTTTAGGGTTAAAGGTGGTTGAGGTTCATTTAGGAGGGGTTTTCAGACTTATGAGTTTAAGGCTTCAAATATGAAGTTTGGATTTTTTGGTTTTTAGAGTAATGTATAAGGGTTGAGGCTAAGGTTAAGGATTTTAGGATAAAAGCTAAGGTGATGGTGTTTGGGTTAATGTTTAGGGAGATATTTAAGATTTATGGTTAAAGTGTTTAGATAAAGGTGAGAGTGTTTAGGATTTAGGGGTGAAATTTTTTGGATGGAGGTGAAAGTGTTAAGATTTTAGAGGTGAATGTGTTTGGAAGGAGGTGAGAGTGTTTGGAAGGAGTTAAGAGTGTTTAAGGCTTACAAGTGAATGTATTTAGATAGCGGTGAGAATTTGACCCTTCTTTGATTCAAGGTATGGCCTAGATGTAAAATACATGTCTTATTGTGTATTATGAATACATGATATGCATGAAAAAATATTTCATGACTAAGCAAATGTGCAAGGCTTTGATTATGGTACACACAACCTAAAGTAAAGCTTTAGGTTCACTATATAAGATGGTAAAGGTAGCTTGGAATTGGGTACCTGTCACACTAGAATAGCTATATGCCTAACCACATATGAGTCAAAGAGCCTTATGTGGGTCCAACAGTACGTGTTTACTCATTACATCTTTGAAAGCATCAAAAGATTCATCAAGGGGTGGATGATTTTGCTTTCAGCTAATAGATCCAAAAAGGGTTACCCACTTGATGCTATTGATAACAGTATGTGCCTTAGGAGCCATATAATAGTTATGTAATAGTAGACATTAATTTCAAATGGCATAATAAATATATTCATAATGTGAAAAGGGTTTCATATAATTGAATATAGTCCTTAAGTATTTATAAGAGGATCTATTCTCAAGTATTGAGAATATGAGAGACAAATCGCTCTTGTACAAATATTTTAAATATGTTCATAGTTATAGGATTAATGACTGGGCAACATTAATTCCAAAAGACCATCACCTCTATTTGTTTTCTAGAATTAGTATGTGATACAAATGATTATAGAGGTATTGAGTCTCATGCTGCTTGACATATGATGTCGATGCAAACACGTGGATATTCATAGGATGAATAGTCAGATTGTGGCATTAGATGATAATAATATAGGGTTTTACTACTTGTTAATTATTTATCATCAAAGTCATAATAATGCATATAATCCTTTGACTTAAGGGATACTATATCTCATACATAGGTGGTTAGGATTTATTATTGCTTACATAAATGTACTATTCATGTACGGATATATGGCATGTGATAATTCTAATTTGTTATGTATAGAAGTAAGTGATCGCCAAGATAGAATTCATTACCTTGAGTAAGCGAGTTTAAGATCCTTAAGTTTCTAGCTAGAACAGTAAGATTCACTAGAAAGAGTTTCTAGTAGGAATCTAATTTCATCAAGAATTAGAACTGAGATAAGGACATAGAATCGAGGCACACTAGGGTTTGACATAAACCATTACCCTAATCGAGATTGGGTTCTTTAATGAAGAGATTCTAGTGCATGATAATTTATGATTGATGGTCCATGTGATGTTTAAAGTTATCAACTATAAACATTAATTTCTAATTAGGTAGTCATGATATGAAATGCTAATTGTCACTCATGACTTATGGGACTAAGTTTGAAGTGGGGATTTCACATTAGTAAGGAAAAATGTTTTTTCTTTCTCATTGCTAATTAGACATGAACCTAGAAAGTCACACACCTAATAGTGATCACCTTCTAAGTATAAAAGGTTTACCATAATAATTAATTAAATTGTTTAATTAATTGATTAGTGGTAAAATGATTAAACATGTAATTAAATTTACAAGGACCCTAGCATGTCCTAATGTTTAATCTACGAAGGTTTCTATTCAATTAAATTTTAATTTGTATATGATGCAAATGAGAAAGATTAAACTGAAAATGATTTGGATTAAATCAAAGACTTAATTTGAAGCTTTTAAGCTTAGTGAAAACCCTTAATAGATGAGTTATGACCTAAGCCCATATGTGATATGGAAAAGAGGCAATTTAATTAAGGTTTAGGGGTTAGAGAATTTTCTACAAAGATTAAAATTGTAATTACATCTTATGGCTAACAGAAATGTCCATTTTACCCCTAAATGATAAAATGGTCATTTCGCTATTTAAAGAAGCAAAGTTCAACTTTGCCCCTTCACCAAACTGTGAGCTAGAAGAATGTGAAAGGATACTTAAGTCTTTGTGAAGACTTAAGGATAAGTGTTCTAAAGGATATAAAAAACCTTGAGTTTTTATGTTGCAAAGAGCAAACATCATTTTTCTCATTTTAAATCATTTTAGAGAGAGATGTTGAGAGAGAAAAGAAAAATAAAGAAAGTGTTTCTTCAATTTTCTTTTTATCTTTAATTCTCTTCTTTATTCTTTATGAAAGAATAAATGCTTGCAAATTGAAAATATGTTTAGTCCAAAACAAACCAAAGAGAAACCTTAATTTCCTAAAGGTTTTTGAGGGAAAATCTTGGATCAAAATTGGGCAACCAAGAGAGTGATTCAAGCACACCAAAGAAACCAAGAGGAAACTTGGAGGTGGGCTAGGTGTGGATGATCTAGAGGCTTCACACTTGGAAAGCTCTTTGATAAAGAAAAAAGGAACTTACAAAAGGTAATATGATTGCTCTTCCTTCTTCTTTCTATGCACATGTGTTTTATACACAAATTAATTGATTGCTTGAATAGATGTTTGGACTGAAATTGGGTGAAGTGAAATTTTAAAATGTTTGAAATTTCACCTCGCCACCTTACTTTTACTGCTTTTGGCTCCACCATGCCTTCAATTGGTATCAAAGCCACTTAAATTCTATATAAAACCATTGTATATGTGGTTTTGGAGGTTTTTGATTTGGTTGAAAAGAAGTTGTTGTACAAATGTTGTGTTGTCAAACATAGAATTCGCGCCCATGAATTAGAAATCGCAACCCTGAAAATGATGTCGCACCTATAAACAATTGGATTAGAACAAATGTTATTTAGGTCGGATTAGGAAAGTCATGATTGCGATTAGTATTTTGTGCCCGCAAAATCTAAAAGTTGGTCGCGATTTCAGCTTTGTCTCCGCCAAACTTTAATTTTTTCCAAAATTCTTTTGGATTAATTTTTCAATCAAATAAATTTCTATGACGTAAAATATGATTTTAAGCTATAGAGACATTGAATATGTGATATTCAAAAATGGATATTTTGGAAATGTCCTAATGATGAACAACATATCTATAAATGCAATTGTTGTATATATATATTTTGTTGTTGTTTGAGAGGCATGAATAGTTGATCATGGATTAGAGACCGTAATATATGATTTCTAATGTGGACATGTAATAATTAATTTTATTATTTGATGGGATATAATTAAATGTTAATTACTCATTTAGGTTAAATCAATTCCATTGAGCCTATAAGCTCTTTTCTTTTGTTAATCTCACCTTGGAATGCCAAGGTTACTAATGTACATATATATATGTGGAGATGCAAGAATAAAAAGAGGTTCAACCCATGCAGATGCTTAGTCGGAGCATAAAGATACAAGTGTTGTAATTTCTTATTTGTAATTTGTTTAGCCTAAATCCCATATCCATTCCTTGTGGCTAGGAAGTGGATTCATAGAATCAATGATCATACCTATGTATAAATTATCCATTTTATGAAATATAAATGTGATATATATGAATGCATATGGTGTAGGTTTAAAATGGATAATGTGCAATTTGAGACTAATCAATAAAGGCCAAAAATCTTCTAAAGAAAAAATTGAGTCATGGTTCTCCATTGGAACAATAATTCAAGAAGATTCAAACACTTATGTCATCGGTTATGGATACATAAGGGTGACATATTTGGTTTGAATGTCTTTTTGAAGTTATTGTGAAGCATGTGATGTTACGAGTATAAGATACATTGTATGTCAATAACGAAAATGAGTATATGAGACATATAATGTTCAAATCACTATACTTATTGGTCCAATGGGTTGGACTTGACTAGTTTGAAAAGCCAATAATGACAATGTGTATCTAAGGTTAGAAACACTAGGAACTGTGTTGATTGAGACTCATAAAGAGTTGTGATAAGCAAGTGTTGTTCACTTGTTAAATATCAAAATTCCAATAATGACAATGTGTGTCTGAGGAATTTGTGATAATCTAATAAAAATTCAATCACTTACTAAAAATCCACCCTAACAAGATTTTTGTTCCCTATTTGGAAGTATAGGATTCACCAAATTAGTAGGATTACCATTTTGATTGAAGACTAAATCATTATGGTGGCTACACAATTACATAAGTTATTAATCTTGTTATTTTCTGCATTTTGATAATATGAGGTTGACAAACCCACCCATGAATAATTTTGACTCTTTTGGGCTCACAGGGACTATATCTGTGGTCCTTGCACTTGAGTACATAGTGTATATATTCCATTTGATTTGTTCTTGGTCTTTTAGATAAAAGACTACTCCAAAGGAACATATCAGTCTATATACAATGGAAACAAAATATTGGATGAGGTTGATGCTATATGGTTGTTTTATAAGTCAAAGGTTGCAAAGACAACATATGATCATAACAAGACACTAAGTGATTATGCATTGTCTACAAGAGTTATATGATGAGTATAAATACACTGATTAATATGAGATATTAAGGCAGTTTTTTTATTTGAATATGAAGAAAATTATAAAGAAAGAAATTGGGAAAGAAAAGAAAGAAAAAGGAAAGGAAAAAAATTATAAAGGAAGAAAAGAAGAAAGTGTTTCTTCTTGATCTTCATAACTTTTTTTTTCTTTGTCTTTTCCATATTTTTCATTCTTGCTCTTAATCTTACTATTCAACTAGGGTAAGAAATTAGAGAAATGAAATCAAAGAAGAAAATATTTCATCTTTAATTTCTTGTTCTTCTATTTTTCTATCTATTATTCTTTATGAAAGAATTTGAATTGTAAGAAACCTCTTTTATTTGTTATTAATTTCAATTAAACTAAATTTGAAATTATTTTCGTATGACAATTAATCTCATTAAAAAACTAGAGAATCTAGATGTTTTGAAGAATAATAATTTTCAAATAGTTTAATTCTTCAAATTCATTCCAAATTTCCATTAGATGGAAAATTCACTTTAAGGTAATAGAAAAAGTTTCGATTATAAATCCTAGAATGGAAATTGCAAAGGACAAGTCCATAGATAATGCTATAATTGACAAAAGAAAATGTTTCTATTGTCAATGTTATGAATATTGGAAAAGTAATTGTTTTAAGTATTGTGAATACTAAAAGATAAAGAGAAGGATAAATCTTGTGAAGGAAAATCTATCTCTTGTTACTATATTCCAATGATTCATATAGTTCATTAGTTGCTATGATTCATGAATAAGTGCTTTTATGCCATATGCAAGATCCAAGTATGCAACAGAAGCATGGAGTTTAGATGAAGTGATTTTGAAAAATCTAAGGGGCAAAGTGTTATTTCCAAAGAGCTTTTAAAATACTTTATGATAATTTTACAAATCATATTTTATATGTCTTGTATGTACTTAATGATAATTTTAAAATCTTATTTTGTAAATCATATATGTATTTTATACTTAAGCTATATTATTTTGTAACTTCAAGGAATTGTGAATTTCATTTCGAGAAAAATGTTTGCATGGTTTATTATGGTAATAAACTTAAGAGTATGAATTATATATTTGATGTATTATTATTAAGGTAATAACAATAAAACAACTCCAAGTGTTTTTATGATAATGCCATAAAGAACTTCAATATATAACCACTATGATTTCTTTAATTAGTTTGTTTAGTTGAAGATAAGACAACTTAGTTGGATAACATGTGTCACTACCTATTAGGGTGTGCACTTGTTTCAACTTAGAAGTCTAGTATCTAATGCAAAAACAAACTAGACCACCTTTTGTTGGACAAAAGGATAGAAATTGAAGTAGTTTTAGAATTTATGCATACAGATGCATCAATATCATTTGTGAAATGGTTAATTGGAGTTTTTCCTAATTCATCGTATTTATCTAAATATATGATGTTGACCCATTCAAAAAAAGGTAAATAAAATGAATTATTCATTTGAATTCATTAAAATGTTCAAGGAATTCAAGATGAAAAAGAAAATAAATATTAAGGATATTTCATGGAAAAAGTGGAAAGAGTATCATAACCCTTTAATCTGATCGAAATGGGGATAACTCGATTACCAATTTTGAGGAATTTCCTAAATACAAAATTAGTATATAATCATAATTCTGTTTGGGAAAATCATACTTGATGGAATACTCAAAAGAATAAATTACAACATATATGATATGATGTAATAGATGATGAACTATAAAAGTTTTTATTTTTTTCCTTTTGGAAATTTACAATTAATAGCACAATATTCTTAAATATAATTTTCTCCAAAGCTTATCTAATTCTAATTCATAAATAATATGATATGGACAGATATCAAAATTCTTACTTATAATTTGATTTGAGAAATCTAGCTTAGTTAATAAGCTAAAGTTAGACAATTGAAAAATAATTCTAATTAAGATAAGGTTTGTTGGATATCCTAAAGGTGGTTTAAGATAGTATTTCTATCTTTTGCATAACAAATAGTTGTTAGCAAAGATATTATTTCTTGATAAAGTATTTATTCAAGACAGTGACATATTGAGAAAGGTAGAATAATTGGGTGAATTTCATCCAATAATATCCAACAAAGTGATCAAAATAAATTTGATCAACCTTGTGAAAAGTTTAAAACTAACTATATGTTTTATCCTTATAAGATACTAAAAGGTTTAGTAGAATATCTAATTTTTCTATAAGATATGATTTTCTTTATATGAATACATAATAGTTTTATATTCATGATGAGATAAATCATGAGATAGTAAAATATCTAATCTTATGAAAAATATAATTTCCTTTACATGAATGCACAAAAGTTGTAAATTCATCATGAAGCAAATTATGAGATGATTCTATTATAACTATATGTGATATAGCAATGCATAATGATTATGAGTTTGACATATAGATATCAATTCTAGTTTTCCTTCTCTAGAAAAGAAAACATAATCATAGAATAAATCTAAAGGCTTAGAGTCTTAAGAAAATTCCAAAGTATTCAAAACCTTAATGAGTTGTATCATCGCAAGATGAGTTCTTAATGTGCAAAAGGATAGTGGGAGTATCCTCACTTTCAATTTTTGTATATGGATAACACATTGGTTTGTAAAAGTATTAATATATTTGCATTTGTAAAATGGTTTGACCATTACTTTCTTCATTTAGAATTAAGATAAATATTTACATTCTTATTAATTCATATCTATAGAGATAGATTGAAGAGAATGTTAAATATGTCTATGTCAATATTTGGAAAAGATGTTGAAAAGTTCAACATGCTATTTCCAAAAGTTTTATTTACTACAATTTTGATATCCACCTTTTGAAGGTTGATTCCCTAAATACCCAAAGAAAGTATGGCATGGATTCCTTATAGTATGACTATAAGAAATCTAAATTATACAAGAGTTGCATAATGACCCGAACATCGAGAATGTTGTTAGTATGACTAACAAATTCTAATCCTATTAAGGATTAAATTATTGGAAATATAATCAATATTATTCTAAAGTACTTGAGAAGTATCTAAGATTTAATTTTGAGAAATGAAGAATGTTACTACATAAATGATAGAGAGTCTATCATTGAGATTGTTGTTATTTATGATGAAGAAATAATTTGCTAGAAAAGTTCTAAGCAAATTATTATTACAAACTTCATTATGGAAGCCAATTTCGCTATATAGGATGTTGTAAATAAGAAATTATTTTGGATTCAGCAGTTATGAACTGTTTTGAGAGTTTCTCTAGTACGTCATGAGTATCTCTCTGTTATAATAATAATGGAACTTCGCTTATGGCAAGGGAACTTGAGTCTCACATTGACATCTAGAATATTTTGAAAGGTATTAAGATATTAACAAATCAATTGTTGGAATGGGCCATTTTAGCCTTGTAGAAAATAGCGTTAACCATTAACTTGGTTAATCGATTGACTAAAGTCAAAAGTTAGTAAAAGTTAAACTTCATCTTGAGAAGATGAGTTTTTGATACTAAGCAAAATGGCTTTAGTGCAAGTGGGAGATTGATAGCAATATATGCCTTAGGAGTTATATAATAGTTATGTAATAGTATATATTAATTCCTAATGCCATAATAAATATATTCATAATGTGAAAAGGGTTTCATATCATTGAATATAGTTCTTAAGTATCTGTAAAAGGATCTACACTCAAGTGTTGAGAATATAAGAGTGTAATACCCAAGTCTCCCACAGCTTATTCTAGTTATTATTGATTCTAAGTCTAGATCTTTAAATGTTATCATAGTATAGAAATGAAAGGGAATTGGTTATAACTTTATGACTTTGTGCGAAAAGTTTGCTTACTTTACGATTTTATCATGACTAATCATGCTTTAATGAATTGAATAGAGTCCATATGATAACTAGTGATGTATGCATAAAAGTTAATGCATAGAAGTTAAGAAACATAAATTTGAAAGTTATAGTGAAAGGAAAGAAAGGAATTTTAAAAGGAAAATTTCTAAGTATGTTAATGGGCTTATGGGCTTGTTAATAGACTTTGAAATAACAAAGGCCCAAGGCTAATACGAGGAGGCCTGCCCATTGGGCCCAAGAATTATAGAACATCAAAAGATGTGAGCTAAAATGTTTGGCCCAAGATAATGAAACATATGTTGTAGAGATTAGGTCATACAAATTTGACTAACTAGCCACAAAAATTAACTAAGTCAAAATCCTAAACCAAGTAAAACTCTCACAATTTGTACATATAAGTCTAGGTTGACTTTGACCACTCTAACACCATTTGATGATGATCACCACTGTAAAGAGAATCCTAGCCATCCAACTTGATGCAATATTAACCATTCATTAAGATCAAATCCTAGCCATTGGATTTAGCTTGATAAATCCACACCATCCAACCCAATATATATATATAAGCAAAAATATGTTTAGAAAACAAATTTAGCCTCTCTTTACACCAAAGTCCTACACTAAGAAAAGATATTCTCTCTAACACACTTGCAATAAGAGCCTAACCAAATCAAAGCTAACCAAGGTGAGGAATTACGCCCATCTACTCTTTTCTATGTTCTAAGGTTAATTTTAGTAATTTGACTGCTTAAAAATCTCTTTTACACCATAAAAAAATTCAACCAATCTAGGGTAATTATACATAAGATGTGCTTTTGAATGATTTTAGATGAAGATAAATGATTTATAAGTGTTAGAATGAGTTTTGGGAATGTGATTCAAGCTTTGGAAATCTTAAAGGCATAAACATAGTCAAAAGAGGAACTTGGTATTCTAATATTAGATGGTGATAATTAAGTGATCATATATGGTATATGATATACTAATTTCATATTTCTTTAACTAATTTGAAGATTTGATGTACATCTTAAGACTTTGATTTAAGAAATAACTCATTCTTATACTCTTGGAAGCATGGCTAAATTATTTTATCTATCGCTTTCGTGAATTTCCTCATTTGTATTCCTGTAATGAGATTATAGAGGAGGTAAGTTGGATCCTACTAAAGATGTGTATATATATATATGTGTGTGTGTGTGTGTGTGTGTGTGTGTTTATGTATATATATAGACATATATATATGTATGTATATACATATATATATATATATCTATATATATACATACACACACACACACACACACACACACACACACACACATATATATATATATGTATGTATGTATGTATGTATACACACACACACACACACATATATATATGTGTGTGTGTGTGTGTGTATATACATACATACATACATACATACATATATATATATATATATATATATATATATATATATATATATATATATATATGTATGTATGTATGTATGTATATATATATATGTATGTATGTATATACATACATACATACATACATACATACATACATACATACATCTATATATATATATGTATGTATGTATGTATGTATGTATGTATGTATGTATATACATACATACATATATATATATACATACATACATACATACATATATATATATATATATATATATATATATATATATATATATATCTATATATATATATGTATGTATGTATGTATGTATGTATGTATGTATGTATATACATACATAAATATATATATATACATACATACATATATATATATATATATATATATATATATATATATATATATATATATATATATGTATCTATGTATGTATGTATGTATGTATGTATGTATGTATGTATATATACATACATACATACATACATACATACATATATATATATATATATATATATATGTATATATGTATGTATGTATGTATGTATGTATGTATGTATGTATGTATGTATACATACATACATACATACATACATACATACATATATATATATATATATACATACATACATACATACATACATATATATATATATATATATATATATATATATATATATATATATGTATGTATGTATGTATGTATGTATGTATGTATGTATGTATACATACATACATACATACATACATACATACATACATACATACATATATATATATATATATATATATATATATGTATGTATGTATGTATGTATGTATGTATATATACATACATACATACATACATACATACATACATACATACATACATACATATATATATATATATATATATATATATATATATATGAGATGAGCTAAAAGAAAGTATTATTAATATTGTGGCTTCAATGCTACCTCAAGGAATAGAACAAGAGAGGCAACGATCTCAAGAGGTCGAGAGTATCGCTCCAGATGCAGCACCTAATGTTGCATCCATAAGGGATGATGATAGGGAGGCAACTCGATCAAGACAACACACAGTAGATAGAAGAGAACAAGGATTGCCAGGAGGTATGGATGCATTGATGTAAGAAAATCAAGAACTAAGGCGACAATTTGAGGAACTGAGGTGAAGGCAGGAAATGCCTCCACCACCTGTAATGCCACCTATTCCTAGAGTTAGAAATATTCCTCCTCTCCCACCAAGGGAACCACATTGTGTTTGAAGAAGAATGTTACCAGAAGAGGAAGTGTCAATGAATGATTTTAAGAAGATGAAACCCTTTAAGTTTGAAGGAGGAGAAGGGGAGGATCCCCAAGAATTTTTAGAGGAATTAGATAAGATAGCTCAGAGACTATCATGCTATAATGAAAAGCTAATTAAAGTAATGGGGCTATAACTCTAGAAGGATGCATGGGAATGGTTCCAAAAGGTGATTAAGGACCAGCTATATGGAGACAACCCTCCTACTTAGGTCGAGTTCAAACAAAGGCTAATAGACTAGCTGTATAGAGACGACCCTCCTACCTAGGCTGAGTTTAAACAAAGACTAATGGATGAGTTCTTAACTGAAGGAGAAAGACAAAATCATGCCCTACAATTCAAGCAATTGAAGCAAAAGCCTAGAATGTCTATATCAGAGTATGCTCGACAGTTTAAACGTCTGAGTAAGTATGCCTCTCATATAATGCCTACTGAAGCAAGTAGGATTGATTGATTTCAAAGGGGATTGATTGCTCCAATTTATAATGTTTTGGTAGCCATCGATTTCTCCACTATGACATGCTCATTAATAAAGCTAAGCTTATGGAGTCATAACACAAAGCCAAAAGAGCTGAATAAGTAAAAAGAGAGCATACACACAAGGGAAAATGAAAAAGTGCAAAACAGGCAGCAATGGGAAGGCTCTACCAAGGTAAGGGTCGTGAACATGTTTCCATAATATCTACTCCATACCAGCAGAGAATGGGAGGACAAAGTCAAGTTCAGGCTGAAAGTGCCTCAGTTGCCTTGGTCCTAGGCAATAATAACACATACCAAACAAGACCACAAGGTTAGCCAATACCTCCTTACACTACGTGTGGGCGATAGCATCATGGAGCCTGTCAAAGAGCCATAAGAGCATGCCTATATTGTGGACAAGTAAGACATTTTATCAATGCTTGTCTAATAATTGTCAACCTAAGGACAGCTACAGAGGCTTCATAGCCCACTATGTAAATGAATCGACTAGAAAATCATGGATCTGGAGGATGAGGTCGTGGTACTAGACAATCCTTAGGCAATGTGCGAGCTATAGAGGGTAGAGGTAGAGGAAAGTCTATGCACTTAGCCAATAAGATGCTTGCACATCCCATAATGTTGTTACAGGTAACATCCTCATCCAATCTATTAATGTAAGATGTTTGT
The DNA here is from genome assembly GCA_947687605.1 of Reutealis trisperma. Classification (NCBI taxonomy): domain Eukaryota; kingdom Viridiplantae; phylum Streptophyta; class Magnoliopsida; order Malpighiales; family Euphorbiaceae; genus Reutealis; species Reutealis trisperma. The sequence goes on from CANTUT010001467.1 coordinate 253,803, forward strand.
TTGATTCTAGTGCAAAGCATTCATTTATTCCACCATGTTTTGCTAAGAAATTAAATAAGAATAAGGAGATGATGAATTCACTTTTTCACGGTGATAGGAGTAGCTTTACTATGAACTTTATATTAGCTATTACGGCAGAAAGATTATTAAGGAAGGTTTGTTAAGCATATTTGGCACATGTTATAGATATTGAGAAAGTAGAGAAATCTGTTAAGAAGATACCTATAATAGATGAGTTCCTTGATGTGTTTCTTGAGGATTTACTAGGAATGCCACCAGATAGGAAGGTAGAGTTCACAATTAAGCTCTTACCTTTAACTCTACCAATATCGATACCACCTCATCGAATGGCACATTCAGAGCTAAAAGAATTGAAAGTTCAATTACAAGACCTGCTTGATAAGGGTTGTTAGGCTAAGTAGTTCCCATTGGAGTACTTCAGTTCTGTTTGTAAAAAAGAAAGATGGGTCCTTAAGGCTATGTATTGATTATAGACAATTGAATAAGGTAACTGTGAAGAATAAATATCCTCTACCGAGGATTGATGATTTATTTGATCAGTTGCAGGGAGCTAGTTATTTCTCTAAGATAGACTTAAGATTGAGTTATCATCAACTCAAGATCCGATAGGAAGACATTTGCAAGACCGCATTTAGAATAAGATATAGGCATTACGAGTTTACAATACTGCCATTTGGTTTGATGAATGCACCAGCCATTTTTATGGACTTGATGAATCGGGTGTTTAAGCTATTTCTAGAAAAATTTGTAATTGTGTTTATTGATGATATTTTAGTTTATTTGAGGAGTAAGGAAGAACATGAGGAACACTTAAAAATAGTGTTGCAAGCCTTAAGGGAGCATAAATTGTATGCTAAATTATCTAAATGTGATTTATGGATGGAACAAGTCTGCTTCCTTGGACATATAGTGAGTAAAGAAGGAATCAAGGTAGATCCTAAGAAAGTAGAAGCATTAGCAAATTGGTCTCGACCCACAACTGTTATGGAAGTAAGGAGTTTCTTAGGTATGGTGAGTTACTATCACCGTTTTATAAAGGATTTTTTGAGAACAGCAGTACCGCTAATGAGGCTTACAAGAAAGCAAGTTAAGTTTAAGTGGGATGAGACTTGTGAAGAGAGTTTCCTAAAATGTAGGAATTGCTTGATCTCACCTCCGATATTGATGTTACCTGATGGGAATGAAAGTTTCGCCATATACTGTGATGCTTCTAAAATTGGTTTAGGATGCATGTTAATGCAAAATGGAAAAGTTATTGCTTACACATCTAAACAATTGAAACGACATCAGATGAACTATCTAACGTATGATCTAGAAATGGCGGCAGTTATCTTTACTTTAATGATATGGAGGCATTATTTGTATGGGAGAAATGTGAGGTCTACACAGATAATAAAAGTCTTTAATATATCTTAAGCAAAGACATTTAAACTTGAGGCAAAGAAGGTGGATAGAATTATTAAAAGATTATGATTGCCAAATGCTTTACCATCCAGGTAAAGCTAATGTTGTAGTAGATGCATTAAACAGAAAGTTAATGGGTAGTCTCTTGTATATCACTGTGCAAAAGAGGCCAATAGTAAGAGAGTTAAAAAAGATGCTTAATGAAGGTTTACGATTGGAAATAGATGAATCACAAGTATTGCTAGCTTACTTCCAAGTTAAACTCTTTGATGAGATAAAAACGTTGCAAAACTAAGACCCTCAGTTAATAAAAATCTTCAAGAATGTGGAAAAGGGACAAGCCCTAGAGTTTCGCATAGAATAAGGTGTTTTGAAATATAGGGATTGATTATGCATGCTGAATGTAAAGGAGTTGGGGGGAAAAAATTTTAAAAGAAGCACATCAAACCTCATATAATGTACACCCAGGTGCTACTAAATGGTATCATAATGTAAGGAGTACTTATTGGTGTCCTAGAATGAAGAAAGATGTGGCGAATTTTGCAGCTTCATGTCTCACTTCTCAACAAGTGAAATTTGAACATCAAAGGCCATCTGGATTACTTCAAAAGATAAGATTACCAGAGTTGAAGTGGGAACAAATCACCATGGATTTCATAGTGGGTCTACCCAAGACTGCAAAAGGGTATGAGTCAATATAGGTTATAGTAGATTAGTTAATGAAATTTACACACTTCATTTAAGTAAAGACTACCTATTTGGTAGCTTAATATGCCCAAATTTATGTCAATGAAATTGTAAGATTGTATGGGGTTCCACTTTCCATCATCTCGGATAGAGGGACAAAATTTATATCAAGGTTATCGCAAAAACTGCAAGAAGCTTTGGGTACGCAGCTTGATTTTAGCATGGCTTTTCACGCACAAATAGATGGGCAATCTTAGAGAACAATACAAACATTAGAGGATATGCTTCATATGTGCATTTTGGATTTTAAAGGAAGTTAGGATAAACATCTTCCACTTATTGAATTAACATATAACAACAGTTACCATTTCTCTATTAGAATGGCACAATATGAAGCACTATATGACAGAAAATGTTGATCTCTTATTTGTTAGACCGGAGTGAGTGAAAAGTACCTTGAAGCCCTAAATGTGATTAAAGAAGCCACTGAGAAAGTGAAGGTTATCCAAGAAAGGCTAAAAACTACTTTTACCCGCTAGAAGAGTTATACCGATCCCAAAAAGAAGGATGTCCATTTCGTAATGGGTGACCATGTCTATTTTAAAGTCTTCCTCATGAAAGGAATAATGAGATTTGGCAAGAAGGGAAAACTCTCCCCACACATCATTGGACCTTTTGAGATACTTGATAAGGTTAGAGAAGTTTCGTACCAGCTAGCATGCCTTCAACATTAGATCATGTGCATCTAGTTTTTCATGTGTTGATGTTAAGGAAGTACATTCCTGATCCTTCACATGTATTGCAACCACAATTGATTGAGATCGACCAAGACCTTACCTATGAGGATGTTCTGATCATAATACTAGATTGATAAGTGAAGAAGCTTCGAAACAAAGAGATACTAATGGTCAAAGTGCAATGGCATAATCATGATGTGGAGGCGTGCAACTAGGAAAATGAAGATGAAATGCTTCAAAATCCATAATGTTTAATCAGTAATAGGTAAGTTCTTTTAAAAATTCAAGGGTGAATTATTTTTTAAGGGGGTAGAATGTAACACCCAAATCTCCCATAACTCATTCTAGTTGTTATTAATGTTAAGACTAGATCTTTAAATGTTATCATAGTATAGAGATGAAAGGGAATTAATTAGAACTTTGTGACTCTATATGAAATGTTTGCCTAGTTTATGATTTTATCATGACTAATTATGCTCTAATGAATTGAATAGAGTCCATATGATAACTAGTGATGTATGCATAAAAGTTAAGGAACATAAATTTAAAAGTTATAGTGAAAAGAAAGAAAGGAATTTTAAAAAGGAAATTTCTAGGTATGTTAATAGGCTTATGGGCTTGTTAATAGGCCTTGAAATAAAAAAGGCCTAAGCCAATACAAGGAGGCTGGCCCATTGGGCCTAAGAATTATAGAACATCAAAAGATATGAGCTAAAATGTTTAGCCCAAGATAACAAAACATATGTTGTAGAGATTGGGTCATATAAATTTGACTAACTAGCCATAAAAATTAACTAAGTCAAAATCCTAAACCAAGTAAAACTCTCATAATTCCTACAAATAAGTCTTGGTTCACTTTGAGCACTCCAACACCACATGATGATCATCACCATTATAGAGAGAATCCTAGCCATCCAACTTGATGCAATCTTAACTATTCATTAAGATCAAATCCTAGCCATTAGATTTAGCTTGATAAATCCTCACCATCCAACCAAATATATATAAGCAAAATTATGTTTAGAAATCACATTTAGCCTCTCTCTACACCAAAGTCCTACCCTCAGGAAAGAGATTCTCTATACCCCACTTGTAACAAGAGCCTTAGCAAATCAAAGCTAACCAAGGTGAGGAATTATGCCCATCTACTCTTTTCTATGTTCTAAGGTTAATTTTAGTAATTTGATTGCTTAAAAATCTCTTTTACACTATAAGAGAATTCAGCCAATCTAAGGTAATTATACATAAGATGTGCTTTTGAATGATTTTTTAAAAAAATAAATGATTTATAAGTGGTAGAATGAGTTTTGGGAATGTGATTCAAGCTTTGGAAATCTTAGAGGCATAAACATAGTCAAAAGAGGAACTTGGTGTTCTAATATTAGATGGTGATAATTAAGTGATCATATATGTTATATGATATATTAATTTCATATTTCTTCAACTAATTTGAAGATTTGATGAGGATTTAGGAATTTTCCACAAATTTGAAATAAATGGGACAAGTTAGGTTCATATGAATAAAAGTAAATTAACTTAAATTAAATGATGGGAATTGGTTTCGTAGTTGTTAATTTGATGAATCTCTAGTCAATTTGAGATTTCAAAGTGAAATTGATAGTTTCTCCAAATTCTAGGGTTTATGGAACAATTTGGGAATTTTGAAATGTAGACTTGGAATCATGAAATTAAATGAGGGAATTTAGCTTGGTATTGCTTAGAAGTAACAATAAAGTATAAGTATATATGTAACATAATTGATACATCCCCATAATAAGTAGTGGTAGTAAAACAAGTAATGGATACAATTAGTAACACCACTAGTTACTAATTAGAGTGTAATTGAAATTTTATAGGTGTAGAACTTCAAGGCAAGGGTAAGAAAATTGCTCAAGACCAAAAAGGATATTAAACCAATCAATAATGAACTATCAATAGGAGCAAAGGAGTTAAGGTGAGTACTTAATAATATAATGTGATCATGCTTTTTGTTGCAACCATTGCTTGAATTACTAGTCTTTGTCATGAACTTGAAATGACATTGATATATGGTAGCCTATTGATTATTGAACCCTTGGAAATTTACATCCTCCTTATATGATGTTTGACCATGATGAGACTTTTTGCCTTGGTCCTATGTTATGCACAATGATGAGAATGATTATTATACTAGACTGTCTTTTATTGGATTCTTATTATAGACTTTGATATGCCTTTCATTGAAACCCATGAATAAGCAGAAATCCTCAATGATGTGAGGAATTACATAAGACTTTATGCACTTAGTATAAGCCCATGGGTAGGGTGAGAGTACCCAACCTTTGTTAAGGGGGAATGCCTAGCCATAAGGCCCGATCAGTCTTACATAATGTGATGCATGTGAGTGAGTAAGGCTTAGGCTGCCACTCTTTAAAGTTTATGCGTGGGAAGCTTTCCATTTCTAATTGATTATTATTTCTGCTAAAATGCATTCTAAAGTTCATTATGGCTAATTTTGATTATCCTTACTCCATTCCTATCTTGAATCAATTCAAGTGATAACTTCTATATTGCCTTTATGTTATGTTATATTATTTCGTACTCACTGAGCTTGTCTTATCCCATAGTTGTTTATAATTTTCTAGGTTGGAGTGATTTGTTAGCAAGGTAAACTTCGAGCTATGTTTCTTCTCTTGGGACTTGCTAAAAGTGTTATAATTGTATTATTTGTATTATTTTGAAGAATAAACAATCTAGAGCTCCCTGGTGTTTCAAGGCTTAGTATCAAAGTATTTTATGTTGGATAGTAGTGTAAACAATTGATAATAGTTGTTATGTAAAAGTACCTATGATAGTAAGTAAGTAAAAATGTATGGATAGTATTTGCTTACACTTATAAATGATGTTTTATTCCTGATCATGAGATGACACCAAAGTGTAACGGCTATAAATGACTGGTTATTGTAAATAATGAGAAAGGAATAAGAAAGAATGTGGTTTAGATTTTGGGAAGGATTGTAAAATGGTAATAAGATCAATGGTGTTCTATGGGTTTAGGTGACCTTATGTCTCCTAGAACTCTAGGACAGTCACAGCCTAGAAATTAGGTCATGATAGGGAGACAGATTACTCTTGTATAGATATTTTAAATATGTTCATGGTCATAGGATTAATGGCTAGGCATCATTAATTCTAGAAGACCATCACCTTTCTTTGTTTTCTATAATCAGTATGTGATACAGATGATTATGATGATTATAGAGGTAGTGAGTCTCGTGCTGCTTGACATATGATGTCGATACAAAAACGTGGATAATCATAAGATGAATAGTCAAACTGTGATGCTAGATGATAATAATATAGGGTTTTACTACTTGTTAATTATTTATCATCTAGGTCATAATAGTGTATATAATCCTTTGACTTAAGGGATACTATATCTCATACATAGGTGGTTAGGATTTATTACTACTTCTATAGACATACTATTCATGTATGGATATATGGCATGTGATAGTTCTAATTTGTTATGTATGGACGTGAGTGATCACCAAGATAGAATTCATTACCTCGAGTAAACGAGGTTAAGATCCTACGCTATCTAGTTATTCTTGATACATAAATTTCTGGCCAGAACAGTAAGATTCACTAAAAAGAATTTCTAGTAGGAATCTAATTTCATAAAAAATTAGAATCGAGATAAGGATATAGAATCGAGGCATATTAGGGTTTGACATAAACCATTACCCTAGCTGAGATTGGGATATTTAATGAAGGGATTCTAGTGCATGATAATTTATGATCGATGGTCCATGTGATGTTTAAAGTTGTCAACTATAACCATTCATTTCTAATTAGGTAGTCATGATATGGAATGCTAGCTATCAATCAGGACTTATGGCACTAAGTGTGAAGTGGGGATTTCATATTAGTAGAGAAAAATGTTTTCTCATTCCCATTGCTAATTAGACAAGAATGTAGAAAGTCACACACCTAATAGTGATCACCTTCTAAGTGTAAAAGGTTAACCATAATAATTAATTAAAGTGTTTAATTTATTAATTAGTGGTAAAATGATTAAACATGTAATTAAATTTATAGGGACCCTAGCATGTCCCAATGTTTAATCTATGAAGGTTTCTATTCATTTAAATCTTAATTTGTATAATATGCAAATGAGAAAGATTAAATTTAAAATGATTTCGACTAAATCAAAAACTTAATTTTAGGCTTAGTGAAAACCCATAACAGATGAGATGTGGCCTAAGCCCATATGTGATATAGAAAAGAGGCAATTTAGGGGTTAGACAAAATTCACTATTCATAAGCCTATATGATGGGTTTAAAGGTTGAAGAATTTTCTACTAAGGTTAAAATTGTAATTATATCTTTTGAGTAATAGAAATGTCCATTTTGGCCCTAAAGGATAAAATGGTCATTTCACCATTTGAAAAAGCAAAGTTCAACTTTGCCCCTTCACCAAACGGTGAGCTAGAAGAATGTGAAAGGATATTTAAGTCTTTATGAAGACTTAAGGGTTAAGTGTTCTAAAGGATATAAAAACCTTGAGTTTTTATGTCGCAAAGAGTGAACATCATTTTTCTCATTTTGAAGCATTTTAGACAGAGAAGTTGAGAGTGAAAAGAAAAATGAAAAAATTATTTCTTTAATTTTCTTTTGATCTTTAATTCTCTTCTTTGTTCTTTGTGAAAGAATAAATGCTTGCAAATTGAAAATGTGTTTAGTCTAAAACAAACCAAAGAGAAACCTTAACTTCCTAAAGGTTTTTGAAGGAAAATCTTAAATCAAAATTCACCAACCAAGAGAGTGATTCAAGAACACCAAAGAAACCAAGAGGAAACTTGTAGGTGAGCTAGGTATGGATGATCTAAAGACTTCACACTTGGGAAGCTCTTTGATAAAGAAAGAAGAAACTTATCAGAGGTAATATGATTACTCTTCCTTCTTCTTTCTATACACATGTGTTTTACACACAAATTAATTGATTGCTTGAATGGATGTTTGGACCAAAACTGTGTGAAGTGAAATTTTAAAATGTTTGAAATTTCACCTCACCACATTGCTTCTGTTGCTTTTGGCTCCACCATTACTTCAGCTACTTACTACCCATTGTCTTCCTATAACTAGGTTTGTAGGCAAAGAGCTTATACAGGTAATATATGAAAGTCACAACTATATTAAAAGCCAAACTTCATTTTTAAATAAATTAGCAGTCCTCTAACATTTTCCTTTTAAAAAAAAAAGTTTTTTTTTTCCAATGGAGTCGCTAGCTATGAGGCCTCGCTCGAGCACTAGCCCGATTTGCTAAAAGGAATCAAAATACTCATTTAGGTTTGAACTCACATTGGAGCCCTTGAGCTCAAATATATTGATTTTTGAAAATTTATTTTAGAGTCACCACCTTAATTTTATTTAATTGGGAAAAAGATTAAGGAAAAACAGCAAGTTCACTCCACTTTTATCCTAAAGGAAAAGATCATTAGACTCAAAACCTTGGAGAACTTGGGGACCAAGTGTAATACACAAGTTTTTCATAAGCTTATTTTAGTTACTAATAAAGAATGTTAGTAATAAAGAAATTACTAATGATGCTAAAAGACTAGATCTATGAATATTAGTATAGTATTGAAATGAAAGAAACCAACAAAGAACCTTGTGATACTCTTTGAATTATTTGCCTAGTACATGATCTTATTTTGACTAATTAAGCTTTAATGTTTTAAATAGAGTTTATATGATAACTATGATGTATGCAAGGAAGTTAGAGAACAAAAATTTGAAAGTTATAGTGAAAGGAAAGAAAAGAATTTAAAACAAAAATTTCCAAGCTTGTTAATGGGCCTTAAAGTAACAAGGCCTAAGCCTAACACAAGGAGGCTGGCCCATTAGGCGTAAGAGTTATAAAACATCAATTACTTATAAGCAAAAATGTTGGCCTAAGATAATAAACAAAATATATTGTAGAGAGTGAGTCATAAGAATTTGACTAACTAGCCATAAAAATTGACTAAGTCAAAATCCTAAATCAAGTTAAACTTTCACTTTTCCTACATATAAGTCTTGGTTCACTCCTCATGATGATCTTCACCATTGTAGAGAGAATCCTAGCCATCTAACTTTATCTAGTTTTAGCCATCCATTGAGATTAAACCCTAACCATTGGATCTAGTGTAATCAAATCCTCTCCATTCAACTCATCATATATGTATATGTAAATTTATGTTATGAAAGAATACTTTGCCTATCTTTACACCAAAGTCTCACACAAAAAAAATAATTTCTCTCTACACCAATTTTAACAAGAGCCTTAGCAAATCAAAACTAATTAAGGTGATGAATTATGCCCATCTTCTCTTTTCCATGTTCTAAAGTTGATTTTAGTGATTTTGTTGTTTAAAAATCTCTTTTACATCATAGCAAGAATTTGGTCAAGTTAGTGTGATTATATATAAGATGTAGTCTTGAATGATTTTAGATGAAATATGGAGATTTGACTAAACAATTAAAGGATTAATGGAAAGATAGGAAGAGAAAATATGAAATGTACCTAAGTAACACTAAAGGGAAATTCGGCCCATGTTAGTGAATGACCAAGGAAGTGTTCTAAATTTTGATTGAGTACATCTATGGCTATTTTAGATGAAGAAAAATGATTTAGAAGGGTTAGAATGACTTTTGAGAACATGATTCAAGACTTGAAAATCTTAAACGCATAAACATAGTTAAAAGAGGAATTTCATGTTCTAATATTAAATAGTGATAATTAAATGATCATATATGTTATATTTTATGTTAATTTCATATTTCTATAATTAATTTGAAGATTTGATGAAGAGTTATGAATTTTCCCCAAATGTGGTATAAGAGGGACAAGTTAGGGTTCATATAAATAAGAGTGAATTAACTCAAATTGATTGGTGGGAATTGATTGCCTTGGTCTTAATTTGATGAATCTACAATCAATTTGAGATTTGAAAGTGAAATTGATATTTTTCCCTAAATTCTAGCATTTATGGCACAATTGGGAATTTTGAGATTTAGACTTGGAATTATGAAATTGAATGAGGAACTTAGCTTGGAATTGCTTAGTAATAATAATAAAGTAAAAGTATATGTGTGACATAATTGGTACATCCCCATTATAAGTGGAAGTAGTAAAATGAATAAAAGATATAATCAGTAACACAATTAGTTACTAATTAACATATAATTGAAATGTTATGGGTGTAGAACTTCAAAGCAAGGGTAAGGAAATTGCTCAAGACTGAGAAGGACATTAAACTAATCAAGAATGAACAATCAATAAGAGCAAAGCAAAGGAGTTAAGGTGAGTACTTAATAATATGATGTAATTGTGCCATTTTGTTTGCAACCATTGTTTGAAATGCCATCCTTTTGTACATGCCCTAAAGAGACATTGAATAAATGTTACCCATGAATTGTGAGCCTTTGAATTCAATATCTTTCTTATATGATAATTTGAGCATGATGAGCCTCTTACATTGATCCTATTTCGTACCCAATGATTGATATGCCAACTACTTTCCATTAAATTCTAGACATAGATTTTGAATATGTCTTTCATAAATACCTATGACTAAGTAGAAATCCTTTTTGATGTAAGGAAAAGCATTAAACCTTGTGCACTTAGTATAAACCCATGGGTAGGGCGAGAGTACCCGACCTCTGTTAGGGGGGGGATACCTAACTGCAAGACCTAATCAATTTTGCATAATGTGATGTATATAAGTGAGAAAGGTTTAGAACAGTACTCTAATATTTATATGTGGGAAGCTTCCTACTTCCAATACATTATTATTTCTGCTAAAATGCATTCTGAAGTTTAATATGACCAATTTTGATTTACATCACTCCATTGTTACCTTGAATCAATCCAAGTGATAACCTTTTATATTGCCTTCATGTATGTTACATTATTATGTAATCACTGAACTTGTCACATCCCATAGTTGTTTATAATTTTCTAGGTTAGGGTAAATCATTAGCAAGGTAAATTCTGAGCTACGCTTCTTCACTTGGGACTTGCTAAAAGTGCTATATTTTGTGTTGCTTGAGTCCTTTTGAGGATGATTAATTAGAGCTCCATGGTGTTTAAAGGTTTAGTGTTAAAGTATGTGGTGTTGGATAGTAATGTAAACAATGAATAATATTTGTTATGTATTTGTACCTATGATAATAAGTAAGAATGCATGGAAAGTATCTGTCAATAGTTATGAATGATATTTTATTCATGACCATGAGATGGCACTAATGTGAATGATTATAAAAGGATGGTTAAAGTAATAAAAAGAAAGAATAAGAAATGAATGTGGTTTCGATCTTAGGGAAAATAATCTAATGGAATATGAAAATAATAATAGGATCAATGGTGTTCTATGGATTTAGGTGACCTTATGCCTTCCTGAACTCTAGAACAATCATAGGCTAGAAATTGGGTCGTGAGAGAGCTAGTATTAGAGCTAAAGGTTTAAGTCTTAATAGGTTTAATAACTATGTGAACTATAGGATAAACCATAAAGCATAGGAATTTTTATTGTTGTTGAATTGTATTACTAACCTAGACTTGCGTTAATGATATATGTTAGTTATTTCCTCATCTTTGTGAATCGTGTGTGCATTGTTATGTTGTTGTATTGCTATGTTATACTATTTAATTATAGATGTAGATGCCACAAATTTGTAACTCTATTAAAGAAAGGGAAGTATCAAATGCTGCATTGGCTGCTCCACCTGAGCTTGAAGAGACAGATCCGAAAGAGGATCTTGATCTAGTTTAGGTGGTACAGATGAAAGCACAATATGAGGAAGCAATGAGGGAACTTCATATGTTAAGGGAGGAAGTACAAAGCTTAAAAAGAATGATGAGAAATGTGAAATGGGAGTTAGCTCGAGTTAGGCATATGCATCAAAATCCAAAAGTAAAACCAATTCCATCACTTTGTGAAGTTATGCCAGGATTCCCTAAGCATCTATGTGTAGCTTATGAAAGATTAGATCATTTAGAGGAAAGATGTCTTATCAGGAGATGTATATTATCCCTTTCGTTATTATCTATGGGTCATAGATATGTGGTCCCTAGTGAAAGTGAAGCTGAGAATAGTGAAAGGGGTTCATGGAATTGAGAAAAAAAAATAGGGAGAAGAACAGATGTATTTTGGTTAAGATTTTGGTGAAACATTTAACATGTATATACGTGCAGCAGATAGTCTAATATGAAAGATAACCGATGGAATGTATACAAATCCTTTGTATACATATGATGTGCTAAAGTTAAATGAAATATGAAGAATTGGATCTTATTGAACAAAGCATTATTCCTTTCTTTACATAAGATTGGTTGAGTTTATATAAAGAAGCCAAGCCCCAATTTAAAGAGAATAAGGGAATTATCTTAAACAATAATCGGAGTTTTCTATTTAGAAAGTGGTTCCTAAACAAATAACAAGTCATGATTAAGTTGGGATACCAAATATGATAAGTTTAAAGTCTAAGAACATTGAAAGTAATGGAAATCATAAAAGAAAGATAAATTCTATAGAAGCTGACACTCCTAAGGACAAGGGCGTGTTTCTGGCCATGTAAATAATTAGGAATTGGCATAGCTAGGCAGTAGCCAAACACGCCCAGGAACACGGGCATTCTTGGCCATGCTAGAAATGAAAAATGGAAGGCTATAGGTAGTAGCCAGGCATGCCCGGGAACACGGGCATGTTCTTAGCCGTGTTAGAGCCTACACTCAGCTTTCAAAATTTGTGAAATTTCTTCTTGTAATCATGTTTGACTCTCCATGTTTTGACTTTTCCCCATTTGAATTATTGTTATCAAACATTGATTTACATCTTAAATCTTTAATTTAAAAAACAACTCATTCTTTTACTCTTGAAATCATGGCTAAATTATTCTATCTAGTGCTTTCATGAATTTCCTCATTCATGTTCTTGTAATGAGACCATTGAGAAGGTAAGTTGGATCCTAGTATTATATGTTTTCTTGACTGTGTTATGAAAGGTATCTAAGAGATAATGAATTGGTTTCTGATATGTATTAGCAAAGGATTAAATGATATGTGACATTGTTGAATGATATGTCTATATGAAATTGTTAGAAGTTATGAACCATTAAGGTTATGAAATGAAAGGTAATAGTAAATAGCAATTAGTGTGACTGTAAATGATTTATATATACATATATATCATATACATCAAGATATATATGAGATAAGCTAAAAGAAAGTATTATTAATGTTGTGGCTTAGATGCTACCTAATAGAATAGGGCAAGAGAGACAAAGATCTTAAGAGGCTGAGAGCATGTAACAACCCACACCCACCCTAGGAGTTTCGTGACAATCTACTTGAATTTAAAGCTATTAAGGCAAAATGTGTGCTTTTATGAAAATTCATGTGTTATGTAATTGATGAGTATATGGCATGTTAGATTAGTTCTAATACGCATAACATGAATTATTATTGTGAAATAAGTGATTTATATGAAGTACAAAAGCATAAAATGATTTATTTCACATAAAGTAAATTTTCATGCACAAAGTGATTTTTAAGCATAAAATGATTTTTATGAGCATTTTTAAAATATTTTTAAATAAATATCTTGGTGGAATTTAAATGAAAATAATAAAAAAAATTCTATTTTTAATTACCTATAAGCAGCCCATAAATAAAATAAAAAGGCCTAACTCACCGAAGCCCAACACACAAAAATACTCCTAAACTAGCTTGTTAATGGCAAATTTATAATTTTGCCAAAACCCTACATATATTAAGCTAAAATTTTTGCTAGCCCTAAGGAGATAGCCACAATTCTGTTATTTTTCAGAATTTTTATAGAAAAACTCTCTTAAAAATATTCTCTCAACCGAAATTCATAAGGTGCCTTCAAACCTTGCAATTTCATAACCGCCTTCGTAAGTTTTTCTCTTTTTTCAATTTACTATTTAATTTTTATGAAACTAATCAAGAAAAACTATTTTGGACTATGTATTTACTATTTTTATTTTGGTTAAATTTGGCATAGGTGATTATTTTGAAGGAGAAACTGATTTTCGACCAAAAACACAACCATTTCTTCGCAATTCCTCTAAAGGTGAACTCTAAAAGTCAAAATTTAGAATTTTCATGCAATTATTCAAGGGGGCTGCTGATTTGTGCATGGATGTGTTCTAAATTGATTTTTTTTTGTGTTTAGATAAAAAATATTGATTTAAATCATATTTCTGTATATTACTATAATGATCGAAAAGTACGAAAACCAAGAGAATTCATAGTTTTCATCCTAAAACACAAAAGTTAGAATTTTCATGTATAAAAACTACAAAGGGCTGATGATTCATATATATTGATATTCTAAAATGATTTTTGTCATGTTTACATGAAAAATATTGGTTTAAATATGTGTTTGCATATTACTGTAATGAACGGAAAGTGCGAAAATTGAGAATGTTCATGTTTTCCATAATTATATGGTATTTGGCCTACATTGGGATTTTAATCCTAATGTCTATAATTTTTATATGATATATTTTAACGATCATTGACATGTGTACATGAACAATAAATGATTTAATTGAATGTTGGTTGAAGGGATAACTCTAAACAAAGCCTAGAGACAATTTGGCCTACATAGGGTTTACTAACCCTATTACTATGTTGTGGTTAATATGTGTATATGATTAAGTGAAAAGTGAAATAAGTCTTATGATGTGTTAATAGTGAATTAATGATCTTAAATTGACTATGAGATGGATGGTATGATTTGTTCAAAAGAGATAAGCATGACTCTTCAAGATTACTTATTAAGTTGATATATATGAAAATTATTAAGTGTACTAAGTTGAATGTTAAATGGAATTGATATTAAGATAATGATATATTGTGTCTGACTTTAGAAAAGTCATAGTATGAGTTATAGTGTGATTTCATGTGAGCCTAAGAAGGCTAAGAGTATAAGACTTGAAAATATGTTATATGCAAGTGATGAGTGCACTTCTAAGTACAACTCCAAGTTTATGTGAATGTTATATGTGCATGGAGTAGTTATGAGATAGGATAGCATGATGTCAAGCAAATGCTAAGTATTGAATTATAATGTTATGTTAGAGCTTGAGGAGTATTAGAAGTTCAAAGGGCTACAAGTACTAGAAGCAAAGGAACCACAAGGTGAGTAAACATTATGTTCATGTTATAGGTATAAGTTATCATGATATGTGAACCTTTGAGATTCTTGAAACCCAAGTTACTTATATCTTAAATTATCATTATATGAATTCTTTATTGAGCTTGGGTTGCTAGAGGACAATTGGTCTGATACTATTGTTGATCATTTAGTGACAAGAAAGAACCTTTGTGAACGTTGCCTTACCTTACATTCTTTTTGAAATCACACTATTGTTTATCTTTTGTTCAATAAGCTAAACTTCTATTGCTACCATTTTACATGTGATTTTATTCTTCAATGTTATTATCACCACTCCTTTATGTTACGAGTGGACAAGGTAGCAGCCTTCACTATATATTATTATAACAACCTATACCTACTCTAGAAGTTTTCATGACAATTTGCTTGACATAGAACTATTAAGCCTAAGTGTGTACTTTTATGGGAAATTATATGCTATATGATTGATGAGTATGTGACATGTTAAATTAATTTTAATATGTATAATATGAGTTATTATTGTGAAATAAATGATTTATATGAAGTGCATTAGCATAAAATAATTTATTTTAAATAAAATGAATTTTCTTGCATAAAGGCAATTTTTAAGCATAAAATAATTTTTATGAGTATTTTAAAATAATTTTTAAATAAATATTTTGGGGAAAATTTTACAAAAAATAATATAAAAATAATTATTTTAATTACCTATAATCAACCTCTAAATTAAATAAAAAGCCCAAATACCTAAAAGCCAACTACACTAAAATCCTCCTAACTTAGCTCAATAAGGGTAATCTTAGAAATTACCCAAAACCCTACATATAAATTCAACAAAAACTTGGCTAGCCCTAGAATTCCAGCAGCCACACTCAATTATTTCAATATTTTGATAGAAAAATTCTCCCAAAATAATTCTCTCTACCAAAATTCTCAAAACACCTTCAACTTTGCGATTTCTTAACCGTATTCGTAAGTTTATCGCTCTTTTCAATTAATTATTTGATTTCTATAAAACTAACCATGGAAAAATTATTTGAAATTGAGTATTTACTGATTTTTATTTATTAAATTTGGCCTAGGTGATTTCTTGAAAGAAAAATCTATTTTTCTACTGAAAACACTAACATCTCTACATGATTTCTCCAAAGGAGAATCCTACAACTCAAAATTGAAAATTTTCATGCATAAACATCACAAGGGGGGTGATTTTTGTATGATTATGTTCTAAATGGATTTTTGATGTTTTTAGATGAAAAATATCGAATCAAATCATATTTTTACATATGACTGTAATGATCGGAAAACATCAGAAAGCCATAAAACTTATGATTTTCACTTTGAACCCTAAATTTGGAATATTGTTGCATAGTAAATATCTATGGCTGCAAATTTATGTATATTCATATCCTAAACTAATATTTGTTGTGATTGAATGAAAAATAATGGTTTAAAACACATGTTTACATATTACTGTAATGATCAAAAAGTACCAAAAACAAGAAAGGTTTATGGTTTACACCCTAATACCTAAAGTTATAAAATTTTCATGCACATGGATTTATATACATGTCAATTTCTATATGTTATGTTTTAGAATGATTTTTGTTTTGATTACATGAAAAATATTGGTTCAAACCATGTTCTACATATTACTGTAATAGACGGAAAGTGCACAAAGTAAGAAAATTCAAGTTTTCTCCTTGCTGATGTGTTCAGCCTACATTGGGATTTTTATCCCAATGTCTATAAATTTTATTGATGTATTTTATTGATTATTGACATGTATGTATGAATAATAAATGGTTAAGTTGCACATTGGTTAAAGGAATGACTCTATATAAGGCTAGAGGCAATTTGGTATACTTAAGGTATCTTAGCCTTATGTTGTGATTAATATGTGAATGTGATTGGATAATATGGAAGTAGGCTACATGATGACTTGATAATAAATTAATGATCTTGAATTGATGAACAGATTGATTGAATGAATTGGTCATAAGAGATAAGCATGACACTTGAAAGGTTATTTGTTAAGATGACATATATGGAAGTGTTAAGTGTACTAAGATGATTGATAAAGTGAATTGATATTGAGATAATGATATTGTGTTGGCCTTAGAAAGGTATTGATATGAATTATAATGAGTTTTCATATAGGCCTATAAAGGCTAAGTGTACAAGACTTTTAAAGTCAATATGTTATGTGCAAGTGATGAAATGCACTTATACGTGCAACTCTAAGTGTATGTGAATGTTTTATGTGCATGAGGTAGTTATGGGATAGGATAGCATCGTGATTAAAAATATAATAAGTATAAAATTAAATATTATGCTAGAGCTTGAGGAGTATTAGAGGTTTAAAAGGGCTATGTGTACTAGGAGCGAAGGAACCACAAGGTGAGTAAACACTATGTTCATGTTACAAGTGTGAGTAAACATTATAATATTGTTACAAGTACAAGCTATCATGATATGTGTACCTTTGACATTCCTAAAACCCAAGCTCTTTCTATTCTAAAATGAAACTCTATGATTTTTTTGTTAAGCTTGGGTTGCCAAAGGACAGTTGGTCTAAAACCATTTTTTTTATTATCTAATGATAATACCTTTATGATTATTGCCCTAACTTATATTCTTTCTGGAACTACACTATCATTGTATCTTTTTTTCAAAAGTTAAATTGCTACTATTATTGTGATATATGTTACTGTTGCTTTAAATGTTATTATTATATGTGATTACCATTATCTTTGGTCATGGTACCTTAACCCTTATGCATAAGTCCTCATGCCGATGTAGGAAATTATTAGAACTTACGCATATGGTCTTAACTTGATGGATAGGGGTAGTGTATCCACCTCAGCTAAAAGGTGTGGTTCTAGCCGTAGGGCCTAATAAGCTTTCATGCCTTTCTATGTGATATAAGTTGGAATTTAGTTTTATGCCACCTCTCCTCTATGTGTTCGAGTGATTAAGGCAACAACCTTCACCCTCTATGTGTTATAAGTGTGATTTTTGCAAACTTATTAAATTAAAAACCTTGCTAAATTGCAACTTGATTCATGAATTGTAAATCATGAACTATATGGATAAGCTATGAGTTTCCTTTTTAAAGGAATATATGTTAAATTATGTGCTATATTGTTTACTCATTGATATAATCTATCTTACTCCTTTTTTCCTTGTGTGGTTTTAGGTGAGCAATATAAGGAGGCAAGGTGATAACTCAAGCATTCTTTTTCGCTTGGGGGAACTCCTTGTCCAAGTCTTTCATAATACTATGCCATGAATGGTTGTCGTTAGATGCTCCAGGAATATTTATTTTTTATGTTTATTTTGAGATGTTATTTATTAAGGTTTCGGGTGGATTATGAATATTATTTCCTTATGCATTATATGTGAAGTGTCTAATTATTGTCTTCTGCAACTAAAGGTTTTCATATAATATTTTAAATGAGTTATTGTATACCGTTTGGTATGACCCTAGGCATAACTTGTATATGTGTAAGTGGGTTCTACGAGCATGGGTGACCATATGCCTCCCTATGTTCTAGGACCATCATATCTCTAAAGTTAGGATATGACAATTATGTTACAAGTGAACAAGGTAGCAGCCTTCACTCTATATTATGTTACGAGTGGACAAGGTAACAGTCTTCACTCTATATTATGTTACGAGTGGACAAGGTAACAGTCTTCACTCTATATTATGTTACGAGTGGACAAGGCAGCAACCTTCACTCTATATTATGTTACGAGTGGACAAGGAAGCAGCCTTCACTCAATATTATGTTATAAGTGCAAAAGGCAGTAGCCTTCACTCTATGTGTTATGAGTAATAAGTGTGATTTATGTGAATCTTATTAAATTGCAAATAATAAACCATGAACTATGAATCATGAATTACGAATCATGGCCTATGAGTTATGTGCTATGAGCCCTTTTTAAGGGATATGTGTTACTGTATAAGCTATATTATTTACTCATTGAAATTGTCAAATCCCATTTTCAGAGACATGACGAACCTAGAACATGGGGAGCCATAAGGTCACCCATGCCCATAGAACTCACTTATACTTATACAAATGCTGCCTAGGATCATACTAAAACCTCTTACATTAACTTAAATAAACCCTGTTTTTTTAGAAAAAAACTTAAGTTGCGGAAGCTAAAAATATACTTTAATACAATCAATAACAAAATAATAATATGATTTCAAATAATGTCACCAGCATGATATTCTAAAATAAAATTCCCATAGTAAGTCCTGGAGCATCTAAGTACTCAATATAGTATGGAATTATTATATCTTTGACAAAGAAATTTCCTAAGCGGAGTAGGTAGCTTGAGCAATCACCTTGCCTTCTCATAATGCACATGTAGAACCACACAAGGAAGAAAGGGTGAGATAAATGATCTCAATGAGTGAACAATAGGGTTTACACAATAACACATATCCCTAAGAAAGGGCTCATAGCTCATAACTTATAATTTATGATTCATAGTTTGCAATTTAGAGAGGTTCGCAAAAAATCACACTTATTACTTATGAGTGAAGACTTTTGCTCAATTCACTCTTGAGTGAAGACAGTACTCAATTCACTCGAATTTACATTAGTGAGTGAAGACTCTTACTCAATTCACTCGTAAGTGAAGGTACTACTCAATTCACGTAAATTTACATAAGTGAGTGAAGACTCTTGCTCAGTCCACTTGTGAGTGAAGACACTACTCAATTCACTCGAATTTACATAAGTGAGTGAAGACTCTTGCTCAATTCACTCATGAGTGAAGACACTGCTCAATTCACTCAAATTTACTTAAGTGAATGAAGACTCTTGCTCAGTTCACTCATATTTGTTGTAATCACTAATAACAATAGCACTTAAGAAAGCAATAACATATATCATAATAGCAATACCAGTTTAGCTTATTAAACAAAAGACAAAATACAGTGTGGTTCCATAAAGAAAGTAAGGTAAGGGAACAAATCACAAAGGTATTTTATTGTCATTGAATAATCAAAATAGATTTGGACCAAATGTCCTTTGGCAACCTAAGCTTATATAGAAATCATTAAAATAGAAAAGAACTTAGGTTTCAAGATATCAAAGGTTCACAAAACATGATAGCTTGCACTTGTAACTTGAACATAATGTTTACTCACACTTGTAGCATAAACATAGTGTTTACTCACCTTATGGTTCCTTCGCTCCTAGTACATGTAGCCCTTTCGAACCTCTTAAAATCCTCAAGCTCTAACATAATTGTCACATCCCAACCTTAGAGATATGACAGTCCTAGGACATTAGGAGACATAAGGTCACCCACGCCCGTAGAACCCATTTACTCATAAACAAATCATGCCTAGGATCTTACCAAACCTCTTACAATAACTCATTTTAAACATTTAGATGAATATCTTTAATTGGGGAAGTCTATAATTAAACATTACACATAAAAATTCATAAGGAAAATAATATATCTCAAATGAGTATCAATCAATATTCCCAGAGCATCTAATGAAAAGACTTCATAAAATAGTATTATTGATAACTTGGACAAGGAATCTCCCAAGCGAAGTAGAATGCTTGAGCCATCACATTACCTCCTCACATTTGCTCACTTGAAACCACATAAGGAAAAAGGGTGAGATAGATGATCTCAATGAGTAAACGATAAGGCACATACATATCACATATTCCTTTGAAAAGGAAACACATAGTTTATACACATAGTTTATGATTTATAATTCATCAATCAAGTTGCAATTTAGCAAGGGTTCAATTTGGCAAGTTTGTAGAAATCACACTTATAACTTATAAAGAGTGAAGGCTATTGCTCTATCACTCCAACTTATAAAAGGAGAGGTGGCCTTATACCAAATTCCAACTCCTATTGCTTATAAGGCATGAAGCTAATCGAGCTCCACGGCTAGAACTGCCCCTTTTAGCTAAGGTGGATACACTACCCCCATCCATCAGGTTAAGACCATGTGCACAAGTTCTGATGATTACCCGCATCGGCACGATGATTCTGCATAAAGGGTTAAAGGTACCATAGCTAGAGCTAATGGTAATCACAATTAACAAGATCACATAAGGCAACAATAATATGTATCTTAATAACATTAGTGGCTAAACTTTTGAACAAAAGATACAATAATAGTGTAGTTCCAAAAAGAATATAAGTTAGGGTGTTCATCAGAAGAAGTTCTCATTGGATAAACAAACTAGTTTTGGCCCAAATGTCCTTTGGCAACCCAAGCTTGCCAAAGAAAACATATAATAATATTTAGAATAGAAAGGACTTGGGTTTCAAAGATCATAAAGGCTTACATAACATGATATCACATATTTACAACATAACAAAATGTTACTTGCACTTGTAACATGTACATAGTGTTTACTCACACTTGAAGAATGAATACGATGCTTACTCACCTTAGGGTCCCTTTGCTCCTAGTAAACGTAGTCCCTTTTCCCTTCTAAAGCTCCTCAAACTCTAACATAATATTTGATTTAATACTTAGTATTTATTTACTCATGAAGCTCCTATCCCATAACTACCTATGCACATATAGCATACATATAAACTTAGAGTCCACCTAAAGGTGTACTTGTCACTTGCACATAATACATTAACTTTAAAAGTCTTGCATACTTAGGCCTTATAGGCTCACTTTAAAATACATTGCAATTAGATTAACACATTTCTAAGGTCATCACAATATTATTACTTCAATATCAATTTACTTTAACAATCATCTTAATACACTTTATCCTACCATACATGTCAACTTAACAATTAACTTTTCAAGTGTCATGCTTAACTCTTATGGTCCTTTTTATTCAATTGTCACTTTATCAACTCAAAACCATGTATTTATTATCAAGTCATCATAACATCTAGTTCCATAGTTCCCAATCATATTTGTATTCTAATCATAATATAAGGTTAAGATACCTTCAGTATACCAAAATGCATTTAAGCTTATCTAGGATCATTCCTTCAACTAACATGCAATTTTATCATTTATTATACATACATACATGTCAATAATCATCAAACACATCACATAAAAATTATAAACATTGGGACAAAAATATTAAGGTAGGCCGAAAGCATCACCAAGGTAAAAACCAAATTCTTTTTCTTTTCTCACTTTCTGTCTATTTCATAAATATGTAAAAAGATGGTTTAAACCAAGATTTTTCATGTAAACACAACAAAAATCATCTTAGAATTTTAATCCATATGAATTAGCCACACTTGGTGTTATTTTTACATAAAAATTCAACTTTTGAATTATTAGAGCACAAAACCATGAGTTTTCTTATTTTCGATATTTTTCGGTCATTTCAGAAATATGTAAACAGGTTGTTTAAACTATTATTTTTCATTCAATCATAGAAAATAATAGTTTAGAACACATCCATACATGATTCAGCAACCACAAATAGTATTAGTACAAAAAAAATTCCAAGTTTAAAGGCTTAGGTGAAAAATCATGAGTTTTCGCGTTTTTCGCGCTTTTCGTTCATTACAGCAATAAACAGACACATGATTGAAATCATTATTTTTCATCTAAACAAAACAAATATCATATTAGAGTACTTCCTCACACAAATCAGTAGCAATATATCAATTTAGTAAGAGAATTTTCCAACTTCTAAGTTCTAACACAAAAACCTTTAACTCTATTGTTTTTTGAAACTTTCTGGTCATTGCAGAAATATGTAGAAATATTATTTAATCTAATATTTTTCATCAAAATAGATTAAAAATTATTTTAGAGAACAACAATACATAAATTGCCCCCCTAGTGATGTTTATGCATAAAAATTGTGATTTGAAGTTATAAAATTCACCTTTAGAGAAATTTCGCGGAAAGAATTGTGTTTTTAGTAGAAAATAGATTTTCTCTCCCAAAAACTCACCCAAACAGAATTAAATCTATAAAAATCAATAATCAACTAGTTCAAAATAATTTTCCCATAATTTATTTTATAGAAATCAGTTTAGAAATTGAAAGAGAAGAAAAACTTATGATTACGGTCAAGGAATTGCGAAACGAAAAGGTGTTTTCTTAATTTCAGTAGAAAGGAATATTTTGAGAGAATTTTTCTGCAAAGATAGAGAAAATTAAGGTGATGGCTGCTAGAACTCTATTTTAGCTGAAATTTAGAATATATAATAGGGTTTGGGTGAAATTTCCACTAATACCCTTAATGAACTAGGGTAAGAGGATTTTAGTGTAGTGGGCTTTTGGGTATTTGGGCTTTTTATTTAAATTTTGGGCTGATTATAATTAAAAATTGAAAAGAATATTTTTCTTTTTATTTCGTTAATATTTCCCCCAAAAATATTTATTTTAAAAATTATTTTAAAATACTCATAAAATCATTTTATACTTAAAAATTGTCTTTATGCGTGAAAATTCATTTTATTTAAAATAAATTCCTTTATGCAAATGCACTTCATGTAAATCATTTATTTCATAATAGAAACTCATATTATGCATATTAAAATTAATTTTATATGCCACATGCTCATCAATCACTTAGATCACTAATTTTCACAAAAGCACACACTTAACCTTAGTAGTTCTAAATCAAGCAATTTATCACGAAAATTCCTAGTGTGGATGTGGGTTGTTACATTCTCCCCCCCTCCCCCCCTCTTAAAATAAATTCACCCTCAAATTTAAATCCTTACCTAGTTGCATCTTGAAAAGCTAAGGGTGCTTCTGTCGCATCTTTTCCTCTGCTTCCCAAGTGCACTCATTTATCCCATAATTTCGCCACTGAACCTTAATCATGGGTATCTCCTTATTTCTTAACTTCTTTACTTATTGACCCACTACAACTATTGGTGACTCCTCATAGGATAGTTGTTCATCCAATCTAATGTCTGGAGGTACAAGAACGTGAGATGGATCTGACAAATACTTCCTTAGCATTTAGATGTGGAACACTGGGTGCACATATGCCAAAGTTAGAGGTAGGGCAAGTCTATAAGACACCTCTCCAACCTTATCTAAGATTTCAAAAGGACCAATGAAACGAGGTGGTAATTTCCCTTTCTTTCCAAATCTCATAACTCCTTTCATTGGAGAGACCTTTAAGAACACGTGATCTCCCATGGAAAATTGGATTTCTTTTCGCTTAGGGTCCGCATAACTCTTTTGCCAACTGAAAGCCATCTTCAGTCGATCTTGAATTAATGGTACTTTCTCAGTAGTCTCTTTGAGTAATTCAGGCATTTCTACATGTTTGTCTCTAGGTTCAATCCAACAAATCGGACAATGACATCTTCTCCCATATAATGCTTCGTATGGCGCCATACCGATGGACGAATGATAGCTATTATTGTAGGCAAATTCAATCAAGGGTAAATACTTATCCTAGCTACCGCCAAAGTCCAAGACACATATCCTTAGCATATCCTCGAGTGTCTGAATTGTTCTTTCAGACTGGCCATCCGTTTGAGGGTGAAACGCCGTACTAAAATCTAGTTATGTTCCTAATGCTTCTTACAACTTCTGCCAGAACCTTGAGGTGAATTGGGTTCTTCGATCTAAGATGATAGAAATTGGCACTCCATATAGTTTCACGATCTCATCTACATACAACTGCGTATACTGAGCTGCAGAATATGTGGTCTTAACTATTAGAAAATGAGCAAACTTTGTCAATCTATCCACTATAACCCATATAGTGTCATGTCCTTTGGAGGTTCTAGGCAAGCCAACAACAAAGTCCATAGTGATACATTCCCACTTCCATTCAGGTAGTCAAATCTCTTGTAGCAATCCTGAGGGTCGCTGATGTTCATACTTGACTTGTTGGCAAGTTAGGTAGGATGTTACAAATTTAGCCACATCTTTCTTCAATCCAGGCCACCAATAGTTAGCTTTCACATCATGGTACATCTTAGAAGTTCCAAGATGAGCACAATAAGGTGTCTGATGTGCATCCTTCAATATCCTTTCCTTTAATCCATCCACATTAGGCATGCATACTCTATTCTTGCACTTTAAAATTCCATTGACCACTTCAAACTCAGAGTTCTGTCCTTCTCTCATTTCCTCCTTCAACTTCATCATGTGTGGGTCCCTATCTTGTGAATCCCTTATTTCTTCCATTAACTTAGACCTTACTTGAAAATGAGCCAATAAAACTCTTGATCCTCTAATCTCCATTTTCAATCCTTGATTAAACAATTCTTTTAGTTCCTTCACAATTGGCCTCTTTCTCACATCCACATGGGCTAGGCTTCCCATCGACTTTTGACTTAAGGCATCTTCCACTGCATTCGCCTTCCTAGGATGGTAGAGAATCTGATAGTCATAATCCTTCAATAGTTCAATCCCATCTCCTTTGTCTCAAGTTGAGGTCTCTTTGGCTCAACATGTACTGAAGACTCTTATGATTCGTGTATATCTCACACTTTGTCCCATACATGTAATGTCTCCAGATCTTTAGAGCGAACACAACTGTGGCTAATTCCAAATCATGAGTAGGGTAATTCATTTCATGTCTCTTTAGTTGTCATGATGCATAGGCGATGACTTTACCATGTTGCATCAAAACACACCCAAGTCCTACTCTCAAAGCATCGCAATAGATAGTGAACCCTCCTTCTCCTTCTAGTAATGTCAAAACTGGAGCCGATATCAAACACTTCATGAGCTTCTGAAAACTCTTCTCACAGGACTCTTCCCAATTGAACTTAACTTGCTTTCTAGTCAACTTGGTCAATGGAGCTGCTATCTTAAAAAAGTCCTATATGAATCTACGATAATATCCTGCCATGCCTAAGAAACTTCATACTTCAGAAACTATTGTGGGCCTTGGCCAATTTGCTATCACTTCAACTTTCTTAGGATTAACTTGAATCTCTTCCTTACTTACTACATGTCCAGGAAAGTTGATAGACTACATCTAAAACTCACACTTGGATAACTTAGCATAGAGTTGGTGATCACATAACATTTGAAGTATGAACCTCAGATGTTCTTCATGTTCTTCTTTATTCTTTGAGTAAATTAGGATGTCGTCAATGAATACAATAAGAAATTTGTCAAGGAATGACTTGAATACTCGATTCATCAAGTCCATGAAAGCAGGATGTGCATTCGTCAAACCGAATGGCAAAACTGTGAACTCATAGTGTCCATATCTAGTACGGAAAGCAGTTTTGCAGATATCTTCTCCTCGAATCTTTAGTTGATGATAGCCAGACCTTAAGTCAATTTTGGAGAAGTGACCAACTTCTTGCAATTGATCAAAAAGATCATCGATCCTTGGCAATGGGTATTTATTCTTCATAGTGACCTTGTTAAGTTGGAGATAGTCAATGCACACTCGGAACGAGCCATCTTTCTTCTTCACAAGTAACACTGGAGCACCCCATAGCGAACTGCTTGGTCAAATGAAACCCTTATTAAGTACATCATACAATTGCATCTTTAACTCCTTCAGCTCCATTGGTGCCATATGATATGGCGGTATCGATATCGGTTGCGTACTAGGTAGCAGTTCAATGTTGAACTCAATCTCACAATCAGGGGGTAATTTGGGTAAATCTTCTGAAAAGACATCCATGAACTCATCCACTACTAGAATATTCTCATCTCGAATGGTAGCTTCCTTGTTAGTGTCGATTACATGGGCTAGGTATGCTTGTCATCCTTTCCTTAACATTCGTCTCGCTCCTAAGGCCGATATCAAGTTCAGAGGATTCTCATTTCTATCTCCTTGGTACACAAACCCCTTCCCATCTCTAGTTCAAAACTCGACAAGTTTCTTTCTATAGTTGATACGAGCTCCATGCTCATACAACCAGTCCATCCCTAATATCACATCAAATTCTAGTACATCTAATTCTAGCAATACTACTGGAAGTGTTTGTCCATTAATGTCTACATCACAGCCCTTATACTCAAACCTTACTTCCATCACTTTCCCTAAAGGAGTTGATATTACTAACGGTTCACTCATCAATTCCTTGTTTATACCCAGGTACTTAGCAAAATAAGGGGACACAAAAGAATGGGTAGCACTAGAATCCATTAAACATTTTGCATTAGAACTTTGGATGGGGATGATACCTGTGATGGCTGTGTGCAAATTGTGAGCCTCTTGCGAATTTAAAGCGAAGACTCGACCCTTGCCCTTATTCTCTATTGTCAATGCATTCCCAACTGCTGGTCCTTTGTCCTTGACTTTTTGTCCTTGCATTTGGAATGGCCTAGATTGTGGTCATCCTGTGGTCCTATTCCCTTGACTCCTCATCTAAGGGCAATCCTTTATGAAGTGCCCCATTTGCAAGCACTAGTATCTCTTTGGCAAATTCCTGGATGCTTCTTTCCATATTTGCCACAAGTGGGAAATTCTTGCTTAGTTTAATTATTATGTGATCTAGATGATGAAAATTCCTTCTTTGGTTCTCCTCCAATTACATATTGTGCCTTATGACTTTTGTTCTTATGCCTTCCCTTCTGGTCTCATTTGGCTATCTCTGCCTTGTACCTTTTCTTCATGATCTTAGCCTTGTCTACGAGCTTGGCTAAGGTTGGAAACTCTGTTGCTACCAATGAATTGAATAAAGGTGTGATCAGTCCTCTAAGGAAATGATTGATGTGACTTGCTTCAGTAGGGATGATGTTGACAGTGAATCGACTAAGTCGATTAAACTCCTTAGCATAATCTAACATGGACATTCCTAGCCTTTGCTTCAGTTGCTTAAACTACAATGCTCTATCTTGCCTTTCTCCTTTTGACAAGAACTGATCCATTACTTTTTGCTTAAACTCTGCCCATGTAGGTGGGTCTGCCTCGTAAAGTCGTTCTTCAATTCTTCTCTCATACCAATACCAAGCTTCTTTCTTGAGTTAGAGTCCTACCAACTTGATCACTCAAGCATCTGAGCAAGATAAACGACGGACTAGCTTATCCATCTCATCCAAAAATTCATGAGGGTCATCTCCTTCCTCAACATAAAAGGTAGGCGGTTGTAGCTTCTTAAACTCTGCTACAGTCATCCCCTCGTCAGGTAGCTGTTTCCTCTCTCTCTGAATAGGTGTCACTACTGTAGGTGGCGCAACTCCATTCCTTTCTTGAGTTGGCGGTGCTTCTCGCCTTTGAGCTCGTAGCTCATCTAGTTCCTTGCACAAGTCTCTCATTTCTTCGCGCATGGCATGCACTTCTTGCGAAGATGCTTGCTCACTAGAGCCCATAGTCAGTGCCCTTGAGTTGGATCTTTCTCTTGACCATATAGGTGCAGAGGCAGCATTTGATGTAGTGTCTGATATAACATCATCATTAACCCTAACGGATTGGGCAACTGTGTGAACCTTCTTCGTGGGAGGCATTCTGTCTATCATAATATGGGAATTTAGTACTAATCCCCTATCCTAACCCATTTATTCCCTCCTTGTACTAGCACACATTATCATGAATTTACCATATCACATCATTAAGTACATGTCATGTATGAATCGCACATCATATAGTTTTACACATATCACATATCATAATCAAGTAGCATATATCTCATAATATCACACCATATCATAATAATGAAAGAAATCATCTCATACTAGGTAATCAAGGAAAATCATTCATATCATATAAAGTGCTATGCCGTTATGTCAATCATCATATCTACTTGACCTAGTTCTTGTGTCCACCTCCAGAGCAATCAAGAGCGATATGGCCACTGCTGCCACATCGGTGGCAAAGAAGATCTCTATCTTGATGGAGATTAGCTGAAGATACAAAACTCACTGGCGAGTAGTCTCCTCCATGCTCAATAATCCCTGACCTGAGTTGCTCTATATCCTCTCTTAGTGCATGAATCATAACCTTAAGATGTCGATTTTCCTCCTTCAAGTATGAATAGTTATCCTCTAATTTTTGGATCTTACTGTAAACCCAATCAGGATCTAAGCGCTCCTCAGGGTCCTCCTCTTCATCAAGGGTCTCCTCTTTCGTGGGGCAAATCACAGTTATGACTTTCTCAAACATCTCCGCCTAAGTCCTCTTACAGGTCACACGAGGTGCTTTGGGTCGCAGTCCTCGAGCAGGTGTAATCTTCTTAGTCATCTATCAAAAAAATTGTAAGGCAAGCAAACCAATAACAAGGATTACTAAAATCTACTAGGATTTCGCGGAACTATGCTAACGATAGACTGCAAGTGACATGATAGGAAAATTCCTATGCTCTAGGAATATACTTAAGCGACTCATATAAAATAAGCCTAAACTAGACTTTTAAAACCAGTCTCTGATACGACCTTTGTCACATCCCAACCTTAGAAATATGACGATCCTAGAACATGGGGAGACATAAGGTCACCCACGCCCGTAGAACCCACTTACTTATAAACAAATCATGCCTAGGATCTTACCAAACCTCTTATAATAACTCATTTTAAACATTTACATGAATATCTTTAATTGCAGAAGTCTATAATTAAACATTACACATAAAAATCCATAAGGAAAATAATATATCTCAAATGAGTATCAATCAATATTCCCGAAGCATCTAATGAAAAGACTTCATAAAATAGTATTATTAATAACTTGGACAAGGAATCTCCCAAGCGAAGTAGAATGCTTAAGCCATCACCTTGCCTCCTCACATTTGCTCACTGGAACCATACAAGGAAAAAAGGGTGAGATAGATGATCTCAATGAGTAAACGATAAGGCACATACATATCACGTATTCCTTTAAAAAGGGAACACATAGTTTATACACATAGTTCATGATTTATAATTCATGAATCAACTGGCAATTTAGCAAGGGTTCAATTTGGCAAGTTTGCAGAAATCACACTTATAACTTATAAAGAGTGAAGGCTATTGCTCTATCACTCGAACTTATAAAGAAGAGGTGGCTTTATAATAAATTCCAACTCCTATCACTTATAAGGCACGAAGCTGATTAGGCTCCACGGCTGGAACCGCCCCTTCTAGCTGAGGTGGATACACTAACCCTATCCATCGAGTTAAGACCATGTGCACAGGTTCCGATGATTACCCACATCGGCACGAGGATTATGCATAAAGGGTTAAAGGTACCATAGCTAGAGCTAATGGTAATCACAATTAACAATATCATATAAGGCAATAATAACAAGTATCTTAATAACATTAGTGGCTAAACTTGCAAACAAAAGATACAATAATAGTGTAGTTCTAGAAAGACTATAAGTTAGGTTGTTAATCACAAGAAGTTCTCATTGGATAAACAAACTAGTTTTGGACCAAATGTCCTTTGGCAACCCAAGCTTGCCAAAGAAATCATATAATAATATTTAAAATAGAAAGAACTTGGGTTTCAAAGATCACAAAGGCTTACATAACATGATATCACATATTTGCAACATAACAAAATGTTACCTGCACTTGTAACATGAACATAGTGTTTACTCATACTTGAAGAATGAATACAATGTTTACTCACCTTGGGGTTCCTTTGCTCCTAGTAAACGTAGTCCCTTTGCCCTTCTAAAGCTCCTCAAACTCTAACATAATATTTGATGTAATACTTAGTATTTATTTACTCATAATGCTCCTATCCCATAACTACCCATGCACATATAGCATACACATACACTTAGAGTCTACCTAAAGGTGTACTCGTCACTTGCACATAATACATTGACTTTAAAAGTCTTGCATACTTAGGCCTTATAGGCTCACTTGAAAATACATTGCAATCACATTAATACCTTTCTAAATATTATTACTTCAATATCAATTTACTTTGACAATCATCTTAATACACTTTACCCTCCCATAAATGTCAACTTAACAATTAACCTTTCAAGTGTCATGCTTAACTCTTATGGTCCTTCTTACTCAATTGTCACTTTATCAACTCAAAACCATGTATTTATTATCAAGTCATCATAACATCTCATTCCATATTTCCCAATCATATTTGTATTCTAATCACAATATAAGGTTAAGATACCTTAAGTATACCAAAATGCATTTAAGCTTACCTATGATCATGCCTTCAACTAACATGCAATTTTATCATTTATTATACATACATACATGTCAATAATCATCAAACACATCACATAAAAATTATAAACATTGGGACAAAAGTATTAAGGTAGGCCGAAAGCATGACAAAGGTAAAAACTAAATTCTTTTTCTTTTCCCACTTTCCGTCTATTTCAGAAATATGTAAAAACATGGTTTAAACCAAGTTTTTTCATGTAAACACAACAAAAATGATCTTGGAATTTTAATCCATTTGAATTGGCCACACTTGGTGTTATTTATACATAAAAATTAAACTTTTGAATTGTATATCACAAAACCATGAGTTTTCTTGTTTTCGGTCATTTTAGAAATATGTAAATAGGTTGTTTAAACTATTATTTTTCATTTAATCATAGAAAATACCAGTTTAGAACACATTCATACATGATTCAATAGTCATAGATAGTATTTATACAAAAAAAATTCCAAGTATAAAGGCTTAGGTGAAAAATCATGAGTTTTCGCACTTTCTGCACTTTTCGTTCATTACAGTAATAAACAAACACATGATTCAAATCATTATTTTCAATTTAAACAAAACAAATATCATATTAGAGTACTTCCTCACACAAATTGGCAGCCATATACCAATTTAGTAAGAGAATTTTCCAACTTCTAAGTTCTAATACAAAAACCTTAAACTCCTTTGTTTTTCGAAACTTTTCGGTCATCGTAGAAATATGCAGAAATATTATTTAATCTAATATTTTTTATCAAAACAGATCAAAAATTAGTTTAGAGAACAACAATACACAAATTGCCCCCTAGTGATGTTTATACATAAAAATTGTGATTTTAAGTTATAGAATTCACCTTTGGAGAAATTTCGCGAAAAGAATTGTGTTTTCGGTAGAAAATAGATTTTCTCTCCCAAAAACTCACCCAAATAGAATTAATTCTGTAAAAATCAGTAATCAACCAGTTCAAAATAATTTTCCCATAATTTATTTTGTAGAAATCAGTTTCGAAATTGAAAGAGAAGAAAAACTTACGATTACGGTCAAGGAATCGCGAAACAGAAAGGTGTTTTCTTAATTTCGGTAAAGAGAAATATTTTGAGAGAATTTTTCTGCCACAATACAGAAAAATTAAGGTGATGGCTGCTGGAACTCTATTATGTCTGAAATTTAGAATATATAATAGGATTTGGGTGAAATTTTCACTAATACCCTTAATAAACTAGGTTAGGAGGAATTTAGTGTAGTGGACTTTTGGGTATTTGGGTTTTTTATTTAAATTTTGGGCTGATTATAATTAAAAATTAAAAAGAATATTTTTCTTTTATTTCAATAATATTTCCCCCAAAAATATTTATTTTAAAATACTGATAAAATCATTTTATGCTTAAAAATTGTCTTTATGCTTGAAAATTCATTTTATTTAAAATAAATTCCTTTATGCAAATGCACTTCATGTAAATCATTTATTTCATAATATAAACTCATATTATGCATATTAAAATTAATTTAATATGCCACATGCTCATCAATCACTTAGATCACTAATTTTCACAAAAGCACACACTTAACCTTAATAGTTCTAAATCAAGCAATTTATCACGAAAATTCCTAGGGTGGGTGTGGGTTGTTACAATAACATTTAATTCAATACTTAGTATTTATTTAATCATGATGCTATCCTATCCCATAACTGCTCCATGCACATATAATATTCACAAACACTTAGAGTTGCACATATAAGTGCACTTCATCACTTGCACATCACATATTGACTTTAAAAGTCTTGTACACTTAGCTGTTACAGGCCTATAAGAAAACATATTATAATTCATGTCAATACCTTTCTAAGGTCAATACAATATCATTATCTTAATATCAATTCACTTTAACAATCATCTTAGTACACTTAACACTTCCATATATATCGACTTAACAAATAATCTTTCAATTGCCATACTTATCTCTTATGGCCAATTCATTCAATCAATCTCTTCATCAATTCAAGATTATTATTCATTGTCAAGTGATCATATAACCTACTTCCATATTATCCAATCACATTCACATATTAATCACAACATAATGTTAAGATACCTTAAGTATACCAAATTGCCTCTAGCCTTGTCTAGAGTCATTCCTTCAACCAACATGCAATTTAACCATTTATCATTTATTCATATATGTCAATAATCATTAAAATACAATACATAAAAATTATAGACATTAGGATAAAAATCCCAAAAATAGTCGAATACTCCATTAAAGAGAAAATATAAATTTTCTTACTTTTTGCACTTTCCGTCTATTACAGTAATATGTAGAAATAAGGTTTGAACCAAGATTTTCCATGTAATCAAAACAAAAATCATTTTAGAACATAACATGTAGGAATTGGCACATATATAAATCCATATGCATGAAAATTTTTCAACTTTAGGTGTTCGGGTGAAAATCATAAACCTTTCTTGTTTTCGATACTTTCTAGTCATTACATTAATATATAAATAGGTGTTTTAAACCATTATTTTTCATTCAATCACAACAAATACTAGTTATGAGCATCGATATGTACAAATCAGCAGCCATTGACATGTCTTATGCATAAAAATTCCAAGTTTAGGGTTTTTGAGTGAAAATCATGAGTTTTCTAGCTTTTCGCGCTTTCAAGTCATTACAGAAATATGTAAACACCTCATTTAAATCATTATTTTTTATCCAAACAAAACAAATATCAGTTTAGAATTCCATCATACATAAATCAGCAGCCACATACATATATAACCATAGAATTTTACAACTTTCAAGTTCTAGGATGAAAACCTTGAATTTCCTTATTTTTTAAAACTTTTTGGTCATTATAGTAATATGCAAAAATATGATTTAATCTAATATTTTTTTTCTAAACACATCAAAAATCAGTTTAGAATTCAATGATGTAGAAATTGCTGCCCCCGCCCCCCCTCCTTTGTTGAGTTTATGCATGAAAATTTCAATTTTTAGTTATAAGATTCACCTTTGGAGAAATCACATAGGAAGGTTAATGTTTTCGGTAGAGAAATTAATTTATCTATCAAAAATTCACCCAAACTGATTTAAATTTGTTGAAATCAGTAAATACCCAGTCCAAAATAATTTTCTCATAGTTTATTTCATAGAAATGAAATAAGAAATTGAAAAGAAAGAAAAACTTACGAATACGGTCATGAAATCGCAAAGATTGAAGGCATTTTATGAATTTCGGTAGAGAGAATAAATTTGATAGAATTTTTCTGCCAAAATAATGAAATAACAGAGGGTAGCTGCTGGAATTCAAGGGCTGGCCAAATTTCTTGAATTTATATGCAGGATTTTGGGTAATTTCCAAGATTACCCTTGATGAACTAGGTTAGGAGTGTTTTAGTACAGTGGGCTTTTAGGTATTTGGGTTTTTAATTTAATTTAGAGGCTAATTATAGGTAATTAAAAATATAATATTTTTCTTATCATTTTCATTAAAATTTTCCCCAAAACATTTATTTAAAAATATTTTAAAAATACTCATAAAATTATTTTATGCTTAAAAATCGCCTTTTTGCCTAAAATTCATTTTTTGAAAAACAAATAAATATTTTCATGCTAATGGACTTCATATAAATCATTTATTTTACACTAATAATTCATATTAGGCATATTAAAATTAATTTAACATACCATATACTCATGAATCACACCAGACATCAATTTCCATAAAATCACATATTTTGTCATAACAAATTTAAATTCAAGCAATTTGGTCATGAAAACTCCTGGGGTGGGTGTGAGTTATTATAAAAATCATCTATCTCACCTCTTTTCTTGCATGGTTTCCAAGTGAGCATTATGAGGAGGCAAGGTGATGGCTCAAGCAATCTACTCAACTTGGGAAATTTCCTTGTCCAAGTTTATTAGCATATTGTGACATGAAGAGTCTTTTTAGATGCTCCGGGAGTTTTATTTTTGGAATATTATTTATTTGTTAATTTATTTAGAGTCTTAAATAGTCTTTTCATATGTATTATATTCAAAGTTTATTAAAACTATTCTTCCACTACTTAAAGATTTCCATTATTACTAGTTATTTAAGTTAATGCATGAGGTTTTGGTACGATCTTAGGTAGTGTTTATATGTACATGAGTAGGTTCTATAGATGTGGGTGACCTTATGTCTCCCTATGTTTTAGGATAATCACATCTCTAAAATTGGGATGTGACAGAGCATCACTTTAGATGCAGCATCTAATTTTGCATCCGTAAGGGATGATGATAAGGAGTCATCTCAATCAAGACAACGCACAGTAGATATAAGAGAATGAGGACTAGCAGGAGAAATGGATGTATTGATGCAAGAAAATGAAGAACTAAGGGGACAACTTAAGGAACTAAGGCAAAGGCAGGAAATGCCTCCACCACCTGTAATGCAACTAGTTCCTAGAGTTGAAATTATTCCTCCTTCCTGCCAAGGGAGCCACGCCGTGTTCAAAGGAGAATGTTATTGGAAAAGGGAGTTTCAGTGAATGATTTTATGAAGATGAAACCCTTTGAGTTTAAAGGAGAAGAAGAGGAGGATCCCCAAGAGTTTTTAGGAGAATTAGATAAGATAGCTCAGAGACTGTCATGCTTTGATGAAAAGCTAATTAAACTAGTGGGGCTACAACTCAAAAAAGATGCATAGGAATGGTTCCAAAGGGAGATTGAGGACCAGCTGTATAGAGATGACCCTCCTATATAGGCTAAGTTCAAGTAAAGACTAATGGATGAGTTCTTAACCAAAGGAGAAAGAAAAAACCTTGTCTTTCAATTTGAGCAATTGAAGCAAAAGCCTGGAATGTCTATTCGGAGTACGCTCAAGAATTTCAACGTCTAAGCAAGTATGCCTCTCACATAGTACCTACTAAAGCAAGTAGGGTTAATCGATTTCGAAAAGGATTGATTGCTCCATATTATAATGTTTTGGTAGCTACCAATTTCCCCACTATGGCTAAGCTCATTGATAAAGCTAAGCTTATAGAGGCATGACATAAGGCTAAAAGAGCTGAATGAGCAGAAAGAGAATAAAAATACAGCGGAAAAGGAAAAAGGCAAAGTAACCAGTAGTGGAGGGGCTCTACCCAAATTAAGGGTCTTAAACATGCATCTATAATATCCATTCCATACCAGCTGAGAATGGGAGGACAAAGTCAAGTTTGGGTCGAAAGTGCCTCGATTGCCCAGCCTTAAGCAACATTAACACATACCAAAGAAGACAACAAGGTCAGCCCATACCTACTTGCACTACATGTAGGCGATAACATCATAGAGCCTATTGAAAAGCCATAAGAGCATGCCTATGTCATGGACAAATGGGACATTTTATCAAGGATTATCTGGTAACTGTCAACCCAAGGACCACTATAGAGGCTTTACAGCCCATTGTGTAAATGAATCAAGTAGAAAGTCGCATATTAGGAGGAGGACGCTATGGTGCTAGACAATCCTTAGGCAATGTGCAAGCTATGGAAGGTAAAGGAAGAGGGATAGTCTATGCACTTAACCAACAAAAAGCTTATACATCACACAATGTAGTTACAAGTACCATCGTTATCTAGTCTACTAATGCTCGATGTTTGTTTGATTCTGGTGCAATGCATTCATTTATTTCACTATGTTTTGCTAAGAAATTAAATAAGAATAAGAAGGTCATGAACAAACCTTTGATTATAACCACACCTTTAGGAGAAATCATAGAGGTAAAGCAAGTATATAAGAATTGCATGGTAGAAATTGAAAATAGGAGATTTCCTGCAAATTTGATTGAATTAGAAGTTTTGGAATTTGATGTTATACTAGGAATGGATTGGTTATCTATACATAATGCTCATATAGATTGTAATGGGAAAATGATTAATTTCAAGGAGGAAAATGGATTTGAATTCACTTTTCAAGGTGATAGGAGTAGCTTTACTATAAACTTTATATCAGCTAGGGAAAAAAGATTGTTAAGAAAGGGTTATCAAGCGTATTTGGCACATGTTGTAGATTTTGAGAAAGTAGATAAATTTGTTAAGAAAATGCCTATAGTAGATGAGCTCTTTGATGTGTTTCATGAGGATTTACTAGGAATACCATCGAATAGGGAGATAGAGTTCACAATTGAGCTCTTAACCGAATAGGGAGATAAAGTTCACAATTGAGCTCTTACTTGAAACTTAACTAATATCAATACCACCTTATCGAATAGTGCCTTCGGAGTTAAAAGAATTGAAAGTTCAATTATAGGACTTGCTTGATAAGGGTTTTATTAGGCTGAGTAGTTCCCCTTAGGGTGCTTTAGTTTTGTAAAAAAAAAGATGGGTCCTTAAGGCTGTGTATTGATTATAGATAATTGAATAAGGTAACTGTGAAGAATAAGTATCCTTTACCGAGGATTGATGATTTATTTGATTAGTTGCAAGGAGCTAGTTATTTCACTAAGATAGACTTATGATCGGGTTATCCTTAACTTAAGATCCAACAAGGGGACATTTTTAAGACTGCATTTAGAATGAGATATGGGCATTACAAATTTATGGTACTGCCATTTAGGTTTACGAATGCACCAGCAACTTTTATGGACTTGATGAATTGAGTGTCTAGGCCATTCCTAAATAAATTTATGATTGTGTTTATTAATGATATTCTATTTTATTCAAGGAGTAAGGAAGAACATAAAGAACACTTGAGGGTAGTGTTACAAACTTTAAGGGAGCATAAGCATTATGCTAAATTATCTAAATGTAATTTTTGGATGGAACAAGTTTGTTTCCTTTGCCATATAGTGAGTAAGGAATGAATCAAGGTGGATCCTAAGAAAGTAGAAGCAATGACAAATTGGCCCTGACCTACAACTATTACTGAGGTGAGGAGTTTCTTAGGTATGGCAGGTTATTATCACCATTTTATAAATGATTTTTCGAGAATAACACCACTAACAAGGCTTATAAGAAAATAAGTTAAGTTTATGTGAGATGAGACTTATGAAGAGAGTTTGCAAAAACTTAAAGATTGCTTAATCACGGCTCCTGTATTAGTGTTACCAGATGGGAAAGAAGGTTTTGCCATATATTGTGATGCCTCTAGGATTGGTTTAGGATGCGTGTTAATGCAAAATGGAAAAGTTATTGCTTACACATCTAGGAAACTGAGGCAATATGAGATGAACTATCCCACATATGATCTATAAATGGCAGAAGTTATCTTTACTTTAAAAATATGGAGACATTATTTGTATGGGAAAAATGTGAGGTCTATATGGACCACAAAAGTCTTCAATATATCATAAAGCAAAGAGATTTTAATTTGATACAAAGAAGGTGGGTGGAATTGTTAAAAGATTATGATTGCCAAATAATTTACCATCCAAGTAAAGCCAATGTTGTAGCAGATGCATTAAGCAGGAAGTCAATGGGTAGTCTTTCGCATGTCACTGTGCATATGAGGCCAATAGTAAGAGAGTTAAAGGAGATGTTTAATGAAGGTTTACAATTAGAAGTAGATGAATCACAAGTATTGTTGGCTTATTTATAAGTAAGGCATAAACTCCTTGACGAGATAAAGATGTCACAAAACCAAGACCCCTAATTAATGAAAATTTTTGAGAATGTAAAGAAGGGACAAGCCCTAGAGTTTTGAATAGAAAAAGGTGTTCTGAAGTGTGGAGATGAATTATGTGTACTTGATGTAAAGGAGTTGAGGAAAAGAATTTTGAAGGAAGCACACCAAACTTCATATAGCGTACACCCAGGTGCTACTAAAATGTGTCATGATGTAAGTAGTACTTATTAGTGGCCTTGAATGAAGAAAGATATGGAAAATTTTATAGCCTCATGTCTCACTTGTTAACAAGTGAATGGATTACTTCAGGAGATAAGATTACAGGAGTGGAAATGGGAATGGATCACTATGGATTTTATAGTTGGTTTGCCCAAGACAATGAAGGGGTATGACTCAATATGGGTTATGGTGGATTGGCTGATGAA
The DNA here is from genome assembly GCA_947687605.1 of Reutealis trisperma. Taxonomy (NCBI): domain Eukaryota; kingdom Viridiplantae; phylum Streptophyta; class Magnoliopsida; order Malpighiales; family Euphorbiaceae; genus Reutealis; species Reutealis trisperma. The sequence goes on from CANTUT010001467.1 coordinate 292,890, forward strand.
ATACGCACATTTTATTCAAGTGAAGACTATATATTTGGTAGCCTAATATGCATGGATATATGTCAATGAGATTGTAAGATTGCATAGGGTTCCACTTTCTACTATTTCGGATAGAGGGACCTAATTTACTCGAGGTTCTGGTAAAAATTGCAAAAAGCTTTGGGTATGCAGCTTTACTTTAGCATAACCTTCCACCCATAAATGGATGGGCAATTTAAGAGAATAATACAGATGTTGGAGGATATGCTTCGTATGTGCACTATGGATTTTGGAGGAAGTTAGGATAAACATCTCCCACTTATTGAATTTTCATATAACAATAGTTACTATTCCTCTATAAGGATGGCACCATACAAGGCACCATATGATAGAAAATGCCAATCTCTAATTTATTGGACTGAAATGGGTGAAAAGTATCTAAAAGTTCCTAATATGATTAAAGAAGCCACTGAAAAGGTAAAGATAATTCAAGAAAGATTAAAGACTACTTTTAGTCACCATAAGAGTTATGCTAATCCTAAAAGGAAGGATGTCCATTTCATGGTCAGTGACCATGTCTTTTTGAACGTCTCCCCCATAAAAGGAGTGATGAGATATGACAAAAAGGGAAAATTATCCCCATGCTTCATTAGACCTTTTGAGATTCTTAATAAGATTGGAGAAGTTTCATATAGGTTAACATTGCCTCTAATAATGGAATATGTGCATCCGATTTTCCATGTGTCGATGTTGAGGAAGTACATTCCCAACCCATCACATGTATTGCAACCACAATTGATCAAGATCAACCAAGGCCTTATCTATGAGGAGCTTCCGATTGCAATACTAGATCGATAAGTGAAGAAGCATTGAAACAAGGAGATACCAATGGTCAAAGCCAATGGCATAACCATAATGTAGAAGAATAGACATGGGAAAGCAAAGATGAAATGCTTCAGAAGTATCCATAATTGTTTAATCAGTGAAATGTATATTCTTTTAAAAATTCAAGGACAATTTTTTTTTAAGAGGGGTAGAATGTAATATCCAAGTTTTTTATAAGCTAATTCTAGTTACTAATAAACAATGTTAGTAATAAAGAAACTACTAATGATGCTAAAAGACTAGATCTTTGAATGCTAGTGTAGTATAGAAATCAAAGAAATCAGCTAGGAACCCTATGATACTCTTTGCATTATTTGCCTAGTACATGATCTTATTTTGACTAATTGTGCTTTAATGTTTTAAATAAAGTTTATATGATAGCTAATGATGTATGCAAGGAAGTTAGAGAACATAAATTTTATCCAATCTTAGCCATTCATTAAGGTTAAACCTTAACCATTGGATCTAGCTTAATCAAATCCTCACCATTCAACTCATCATATATTGTAACAACCCACACCCACCCTAGGAGTTTCATGATACAATTGCTTTATTTAGAACTACTATGACAAAGTGTGTGCTTTCATGAAAATTCATGTGCTATTTGATTGATGAGTATGAGGCATGTTAGATTAGTTCTAATATGCAAAATATGAATTATTAATGTGAAATAAGTGATTTATGTGAAGTGCATAATCACAAAATGATTTATTACATACAAAGTGAATTTTCATGCACAAAGTGATTTTTTAAGCATAAAATAATTTTTAAGAGCATTTTTAAATTTTTTTATTTAAATATTTTGGGGGGATTTTAATGAAAATAACAAGAAAAATATTTTATTTTTAATCATTTATAATCAGCCCATACAATAAATTAAAGGCCCAGCTCACCAAAAGCTCAACACACCAAAACACTCATAATCTAACTCATTAATGGTAAAATTTTAATTTTGCCCAAAAACTATAACAACCAGCACCTACTCTAGGAGTTTCATGATCTAATTTCTTGAATTTAGAACTATTATGGCTAAGTACGTGTTTTTGTGAAATTTATGTGTTATGTGATAGATGAGTATATGGCATGTTAGGGTAGCTCTAGTATGCCTAATATGAATTATTACGATGACGTAAGTGATTTATACAAAATGTATAAGCACAAAAATATTTATTTCACATATATTGAATTTTCATGCACAAAGTGATTTTCAAACATAAAATAATTTAATGAGCATTTTTAAAATATTTTTCCTATTATTTTTATTAAAATTCCCCCCAAAAATATTTATTTAAAAAATATTTTAAAAGTACTCATAAAATTATTTTATGCTTAAAAATCGCTTCGTGCATGAAAATTCAATTTATGTGAAATAAATATTTTTATGTTTATGCATTTCGTATAAATCACTTCACTATAATAATTCATATTAGACATATTAGAGCTATTCTAATATGCCACATACTCATCTATCACATAACACATAAATTTCACAAAAGCACGTATTTAGCCATAATAGTTCTAAATTAAATAAATTAGATCACAAAACTCCTACGGTAGGTGTGGGTTGTTACATTCTCCCCCCTTAAAAGAAATTCATCCTTAAATTTAGATACTAACCTATATGCTCTCGAAAAGCTAAGAATGCTTCTGTCACATCTCCACCTCAGCTAGAAGGGGCGGTTATAGTCATGGGGCCTGATCAATTCCACGACTCTTTACAAGTTACAAGTTGGGAGTTGGAATTTGGTTCAATGCCACCTCTCCCTTGAGTGAATGAGCTAATAAGTCATCACTCTTTACAAGTTTACAAGTTACAAGTTGATTTCTGTGAACCTTGCTTATTCTCAAATCATGATTTATGAATCTTGAACCCTTATAAAGGGAATAAAAGTTATGTTACAAGTTTTATTGTTTACTTGTTGAGATCATCTATCTCACCCTTTTTTTTTCCTTGTGTGGTTCCAGGTGCGCATTATGAGGAGGCAAGGTGATTGCTCAAGCTACCTACTTCGCTTGGGAAATTCCCTTGTCAAAGTTATAACAATGCCATAGTATGATGAATCCTTAGATGCTCTGAGTGTTATTATACGAACTTTATTTTAGAACATTGTGTTGGTGACTTTATTTGGATTCTTATTATTATTTTATTATGGCTTGTATTTAAAATATATTTCTGCTAGTCTTTCACAAACTTAAGGTTTTTCTTATAGATGGATTAATTAAGTGAATGCATGAGGTTTGGTACAATCCTAGGCTTTGTTTTTATATGTATAAGTGAGTTTTGTGGGCGTGGGTGACCTTGTGTCTCCCCATGTTCTAGGACCATCATGTCTTTGACTACATGTTCATGTTCTAAAATGATTTTTTTTTATTACATAAAAAATCTTAGTTTAAATCATGTTTTTGCATATTACTGTAATGGATGGAAAGTGCAAAAAATAAGAGAAATTCATGTCTTCCTTGAATAGGGCATTCGGCCAATGTAAGGATTTTTATCCCAATATCTATAATTTTTATATTTTGTATTTTGATGATTATTGATATGTATATATGAATGATAAATGGTTAAATTGCATGTTGATTAAAGGAATAACTCTAGACAAGTCTAGAGGCAATAAGCTATATCTAGGGTTTCTTAACCTTATTTCTATAATGAGATTAATATGTTTATATGATTAAGTGATATGGGAAATAAGTTTTATGATGAGTTAATGATCTTAAATAGATGATGAGATTGATTGTACAAATTAGTCATAAGAGATAGGCATGATACTTGAAAGGCTACTTGATAAGTTAAAGGTGTTAAGGATGTTAAGTTGAATGATAAATTTAATTGATATTAAGCTCATGATATATTGTGTTTGACTTTAGAAAAGTCTTGGCATAAGTTATTATATGTTTTCCTGTGAGCCTATGAAGGCCAAGTGTGCAAGACTTTGAAAGTCAACATGTTACGTGTAAGTGATGAGTGCATTTCTATGTGCAACTCTAAGTGAATGTGACTATTATATGTGCATGGCTTACTTATGGGATAGGATAACATAGCATAACATTAATCAAATGCTAAGTGTTAAATTGTAATGAATAATAAAGCTTGAGGACTATTAAATGTCAAGGGCTACAAGTACCAGGAGCAAATGAACCACAAGGTGAGTAAACATTGTGTTTCAAGTTACAAGTACAAGTTATCAAGTTTGTGAACCTTTGATATCTTGAAATCCAAGTTCTTTTCTACTCTTAATTATGACTATGTGATTTCCTTGTGAGCTTGGGTTACTAAAGGACAATTGGTCCAAAACTATTTTTGATTATTCCATGATAAAGAACCTCTGTGAATCATTACCTTTCCTTATTTTCTTTCTAGAACCATACTGTTATTCATCTTTTGTTAAACAAGTTAAACTGCTATTGCTATTATGTTACATGTAATTGCATTCTTAAATGTTATTGGTATAAGTCATTGCCATTACTCTAGCTATGGTATTTATAGACCCTTTATGCTGAAATCCTCGTGCCGATGTGAGTAATCATCGGTACCTGTGCACATAGTCTTAACATAATGGATAGGAGTTGTGTATCCACCTCAGTTAGAAGGGGCAATTCTAACTATGGGGCCTAATCAGTTCCACAACCCTTTATAAGTTACAAGTTAGGGGTTGGAATTTGGTTTAATGCCACCTCTCCCTTGAGTGAATGAGCTAATAAGTCATCACTCGTTACAAATTTACAAGTTGCAAGTTGATTTTTGTAAACCTTGCTTATTTGCAAATCATGATTTATGCATCTTGAACACTTATAAAGGGTACAAGTTTTGTTGCAAGTTTTATTATTTACTCATTGAGATCATCTATCTCATCCCTATTTGTTTGTGTGGTTCTAGGTGAGCACTATAAGCAGGCAAGGTGATTGCTCAAGCTACCTACTTCGCTTGGGAAATTCCCTTGTCAAAGTTATAATAATACCATACTATGATGAGTCCTTAGACGCTTTGGGAGTTATTATGGGAACTTTATTTTAGAACATTATATTGGTGACTTTATTTAGAGTCTTATTATTATTTTATTATGAATTGTATTTAAAGTATATTTCTACTAGTCTTCTGCAAACTTAAGGTTTTTCTTATAAATGGATTAATTAAGTTAATGCATGAGGTTCGATACGATCCTAGGATATGTTCTTATTTGTATAAGTGGGTTCTATGGGTGTGGATGACCTTATGTCTCCCCATGCTCTAGGACCGTTATGTCTTTGAAATTGGGATGTGGCAAAGTTGGTATCAGAGCCATAGTTTTAAAGTCTAGTTTAGACTTGTCTAATTATGGGGTTGGTTAAGTATAATCCTTGAGCATAGGAATTTTCCTATCATGTCATTTGCAGTCTATCACTAGTATAGTGTCAGAAAATCGCAATAAGTTATAGTACTCCTTATTGTTGTTAGTATGACTCACAATTCTCTTATAAAATGACTATGAAGATCAACCGTATTAGAGGACCCAAGCCTAGAGCACCTCGTGTGACCTGCAAGAGGACTTAGCAGAAAATGTTCGAGTGAGTCATGCTTGTGATTCACCCCATGAGGGAGAAGACCCCCGAGGAGTGCTTGGACTATGATTGGGTTTATAATAAGATTCAAAAGTTGAAAGAGAACTATGATACATGATACATGCCATGATATATGATATATGCTCTATGATATATGCTGTGTGATAAGTGATATATGATATGTGCCTTGTAACATGATTTGATAAGTACTCATATTGAATGCATGGTAAATACAATAGTACGATAATGGGGTTAGATGGGTTAGAAAGGAATTAGTACTAAGTTCCCTTATCATGATAGCATAATGCCTCCCAAGAAGAAGGTCCTCACCATTGCCCAACCCATTAGGGCTAATGAGGATGCAATATCAAATACTACCTCAAACGCTTCCTCTACCTCAACGAGGTCAAGAGAGAGATCTAACTCGAGGGCATCGACCTTAGACTCTAACGAACAAGCCTCTTCACAAGAGATTCAAGCCATACGCGAGGAAATGAAGGACTTATGTAAGGAATTGGATGAACTACTAGCTCAAAGGTAGGAAGTGCCACTAACACAAATAGGAAATGGAGTTCCACCACCTATGGTAGTGGCACCTACTCAGAAGGAGAGGAAGCGACTACCTGACAAAGGGTGATCGCCGTAGAGTTCAAAAAGTTACAACCACCTACTTTCTGCATTAAGAAGGGGGATGATCCTCATGAATTCTTAGATGAGATGGGCAAGCTAGTCCATCGACTATCATGCTCTAATGCTAAAGTGATTGAGTTGGTAGAACTCTAAGTTAAGAAAGAGGCATGGTATTGGTATGAGAGAAACATTAAGGAATGACTTTATGGAGTTGACCCACCTACATGGGCAAAATATAAGCAAGAAGTGATGGAAGTAAGACATGTGTTTAAAGATTGTGAGATGGTCATTGATGGATGAAAACTTCCTGTTGAATTGTTAGAATTGGATGTACTAGAATTTGACATGATCCTAGGAATGGATTAGCTATATGAGCATGGGGCTCGTATTAATTTTTGAGAGAAGTTAGTGGAATTTTGAACTAAGGATGGGAAAGAGTTTAAGTACCAAAGAGATAGGGATAAGAGTCCACCAAATTTGATATCAGCCTTAAGAGCAAGGAGGATGTTGAGAAAAGGGTGCTAAGTATACTTGGCTCGCATTGTCGATACAGATAATGAGGATGTTACTCAAGGTAAAGGCATGCTAGTGGTGGATGAACTCATAGACATCTTTCCTGAGGATCTACCTAGGATACCACCAAATTGTGAGAGTGAGTTCAACATCAAACTACTACCAGGTATGCAGCCCATATTAATATCGCCATACCGAATGGCACTAGTAGAGTTGAATGAATTAAAGACACAACTACATGATCTACTAGATAAGGGTTTCATCCGCTGAGTAGTTCACCATGGGGTATGCTGATATTTTTCATGAAGAAGAAGGATGGCTCATTCCGTATATGCATCGATTATGACCAACTCAATAAGGTTACTATGAAGAACAGGTATCCATTGCCAAGGATAGATGATCCCTTTGATCACTGCAAGGAGCTAGCTACTTCTCTAAGATTAACTTGAGGTCCAACTATCATCAACTAAAGATTCATGGAGAAGACATCTGTAAGACTGCTTTACTACTTTTCATACAAGGTACAGTCATTACGAGTTCATAGTCCTACCGTTCAATTTTACAAATGCTCCTAATTCTTTCATAAACTTGATGAATTGAGTGTTTAGGCCATTCCTTGATAAGTTTGTGATAGTGTTCATTGATGACATTCTAATTTATTCTAAGAGTAAAGAAGAACATGAAGAGCATTTTAGGATCATACTACAGACTTGGCAAGATCAATAACTCTATACAAAGTTTTCTAAGTGTGAGTTTTGGATAGAGTCTATTAATTTTCTTAGGTATGTAGTAAGTAAAGAAGGAATTCAAGTTGACCCCAAGAAAGTTGAAGCAGTAGCTAACTGGCCACTGGCCACGACCCACAATAATTTTTGAAGTTCAGAGTTTCTTAGGCATGGCTGATTTTTCTAAGATTGCTTCACCATTAACCAAGTTGACAAGAAAACAAGTTAAGTTTAATTGGGGGGAGTCTTATGAGGAGAGCTTTCAGAAGCTCAAAAAGTGTTTGATATCACTTCAATTTTAGCCTTACCCGAAGGTAAAGAAGGATTCACAGTCTACTGCGATGCCTCAAGAGTAGGACTTAGATGTGTCTTGATGCAAAATGGGAAAGTCATCACCTATGCATCGCGACAACTCAAGAAGCATGAAGTGAACTATGCTACTCATAACTTAGAGTTGGCTATGGTAGTGTTTGCTCTTAAGATCTAGAGACACTACATGTATGGGACACTACATGTATGGGACAAAGTGCGAGATCTATACAGATCACAAGAGTCTCTAGTACATCTTAAGCCAAAGAGACCTCAACCTAAGGTAGAGGAGACAGTATAATTATTAAAGGACTATGACTGCCAAATTCTCTACCATCCTAGAAAGGTGAATGTGGTGGCGGGTGCCTTAAGTCAGAAATCGATGGGAAGCCTTGCCTATATGACCGTGCAAAAGAGGCCGATCGTTAAGGAGTTAAAGGGATTGTTTAGTCAGGGCTTGAGACTAGAGATTCGAGGATCATGAGCTTTAGTGGCTCATTTTCAAGTAAAGTCAAAGCTAATGGAGGAGATAAAGGATTCACAAGATAAGGACCCATACTTGGTTAAGTTAAAGGATGAGATGAAGGAAGGAAACAACCCAAAATTTGAAGTAGTCGATGGAATTCTAAAGTATGGGAAAAGAGTATGTGTGCCTAATGTCAATGAACTAACGGAAAGGATACTCAAGGAAGCACAACAGACACCCTATTGCGCTTATCCTAGAACTACCAAAATGTATCACGATGTGAGAGCCAACTATTGGTGGCCTGGACTAAAGAAGGATGTGGCTAAGTTTGTGTCATCATGCCTAACTTGCCAATAAGTCAAGTATGAGCACCAATGACCCTTTGGTCTACTTTAAAATATTTAACTACTTGAATGGAAGTGGGAGCGTATCACTATGGACTTCATAGTTGGATTACCTAGAACCTTCAAGGGTTATGACTCTATATGGGTCATAGTGGACTGATTGACAAAGTCTACTCATTTTTTCCAAGTCATGACCACATACTCTGTAGCCCAGTATGTGCAATTGTATATTAACAAGATCGTGAAACTACACAGAGTATCAATTTCTATCATCTTGAATTGAGGCACTCGAGATTCTAACAAAAACTACAAAAAGTGTTCGAAACACAATTAGACTATAGTACCGTGTTTCATCCTTAAATGGATGGATAGTTTGAAAGGACAATTGAGACACTCAAGGACATGCTAAGGATGTGTGTGTTGGATTTTGCTTGTTACTAGGATAAGTACCTACCTTTGATTGAGTTTGCTTACAACAACACCTATCATTCGTCTATTGGTATGGCACCGTATAAAGCTTTGTATGGAAGGAAATGTCATTCTCTAGTTTGTTAGGTTGAACCTAGAGAGAAGTACATAAAGATGCCCAAATTACTTAAAGAGACTACCGAGAAGGTACCTTTGATTCAAGATCAACTGAAGATGGCCTTCAATCAATAAAATAATTATGCAGACCCCAAGCGAAAGAATGTTCAATTTACTATGGGAGATTATGTCTTCTTGAAGGTCTCCCTAATAAAAGGTGTCATGAGATTTGGCAAGAAAGGAAAGCTATTGCCTCACTTTATTGGTCTTTTGAAAATCTTAGATAAGGTTATGGAAGTGTCTTGTAGGCTTACCTTACCCCTAATTATGGTGCATGTACATCCGGTTCCACATCTCGATGTTAAGGAAATACGTGTTAGATAGAAATACGTGTCAGACTCATCTCATGTGTTGTCCCTATTAAACATCAAAATAAATGAGCAATTGTCCTATGAGGAATTACCCATAGCCATAATGGATCGACAAGTAAAAAGATTAAGGAACAAGGAGATACCCATGATCAAGGTATAATGGTGAAATCATAGGATAGACGAGTGTACTTGGGAAGCCGAGAAGGAGATGCGACAGAAGCATTCTCAGCTTTTCAAGAGCGTATAGGTAAGTATCTAAATTCAAGGACAAATTTGAGGACAAATTCTATTATTCCATCATATTTTCTATAAAAAATTCTACAAAAAATAATCTCTCAACCGAAATTCACAAAATACCTTTAAACTTTGTGATTTCATGACTGATTCGTAAGTTTTTTCTTTCCTTTCAATTTGCTATTGGACTTTTATGAAACTAATCATTAGAAAATTATTTTGAACTGAATATTTACTAATTTTCATTAATTAAATTTGGCCTAGGTGAATTCTTGACATTGAAATCAATTTTTCTACCAAAAACACAAATCTCTTTACATGAATCCTCCAAAGGTGGACACTAAAATTCAAAATTATAATTTTCATGCATAAACTCAGCCAGGGGGCTATTCTTAAATTATTGTGTTCTAAACTAATTTTTATTGTGTATGGATGAAAAATATTGAGTTAAATCATATTTTTATATATTACTGTAATGATCAGAAGACACTGAAAAGCAAGAAAACTCATGATTTTTGCTCTAAACCCTAAAATTGGAATTTTCACCTATAAGGATTGTTTATGGTGACTGATTTGTATATATTCATGTTCTAAACTAATTTTTGTTATGATTGAATGAAAATAATGTTTTAAATCATGTGTTTACATATTACTATAATGAGCAGAAAGTATCAGAAACAAGAAAGGTTCATTGTTTTCACCCTAACACATGAAGTTGGAAAATTTTCATGCATATGGATCTATATGAGTGCCCATTCCTAAATGTTCATGCTCTAAAATGATATTTATTTGATTACATAAAAAATTTTGGTTTAAACCATGTTTTTGCATATTACTATAATGGACAGAAAGTGAAAAAAGTAAGAAAAATTTATGTCTTCCTTGAATAGGGCATTCAGCCAATGTAAGGATTTTTATCCCAATGTCTATATTTTTTATACACTATATTTTAATGATTATTGATATGTATACATGAACGATAAATGTTTAAATTGTATGTTGATTGAAGGAATAACTCTAGACAAGTCTAGAGACAATAGGGTATATCTAGGATTTCCTAAGCCTATTTCTATGACGTGATTAATAAGTTTATATGATTAAGTGATATGGGAAATAATTTTTATGATGAGTTAATGATCTTAAACAGATGATGAAATTGATTGTATGAATTGGTCATAAGAGATAGGCATGATACTTAAAAGGCTACTTGATAAGTTAAAGGTAGTATGTTAACTTGAATGTTAATTGAATTGATATTAAGGTCATGATATATTATGCTTGACTTTAGAAAATTCTTGGCATGAATTATTATGTGTTTTCATGTGAGTCTATGAAGGCCAAGTGTGCAAGACTTTGAAAGTCAACAAGTTATGTGTAAGTGATGAGTGCACTTCTATGTGCAACTCCAAATGAATGTGAATGTTATATGTATATAGGGTAGTTATAGGATAGGATAGCATAATGTTAATCAAATGCTAAGTGTTAAATTGTAATGAATAATAGAGCATCAAATGCTAAGTTTTAAATTGTAATGAATAATAGAGCTTGAGGACTATTAGAAGTCAAGGGCAACAAGTACTAGAAGCAAAGGAACCACAAGGTTAGTAAACATTATGTTTCAAGTTACAAGTACAAGTTATAAAGTTTGTGAACCTTTGATGTCTTAAAACCTAAGTTCTTTTCTACATTTAATTATGACTATATAATTTCCTTATAAGCTTCGGTTGCCAAAGGATAATTGGTCCAAAACCATTTTTTATTATTCCATGATAAAGAACCTTTGTGAATCATTACCTTACCTTATTTTCTTTCTAGAACCATATTGTTATTCATCTTTTGTTAAACAAGTTAAACTACTATTGCCATTATATTACATGTAATTGCATTTTTAAATGCTACTGTTATAAGTAATTGCCATTAGCTCTAGCTATGGTATTTATGAACCCTTTATGTAGAAATCCTTATGCTGATGCGAGTAATCATCGGTACCTGTGCACATGGTCTTAACCCAATGGATAGTGGTTAACTTGTGCATATGGTCTTAACCCAATGGATAGTGGTTATGTATCCACATCAGCTAGAAGGGGCGATTCTAGCTAGGGGGCTTGATCAATTCCATGGCTCTTTACAAGTTACAAGTTAGGAGTTGAAATTTAGTTTAATGCAACCTCTCCTTTGAGTGAATGAGCTAATAAGTTGTCACTCCTTATGAATTTATGAGTTACAAGTTGATTTCTGTGAACCTTACTTATTTGTAAATCATGATTTATGAATCTTGAACTTTTATAATGGGAATACAAGTTATGTTACAAGTTTTATTATTTACTCATTGAGATCATTTATCTCACCTCTTTTTCCTTATGTGGTTCCAGGTGAGCATTATGAGGAGGCAAGGTGATCGCTCAAGCTACCTACTTCACTTAGGAGTTATTATAGGAACTTTATTTTAGAACATTATGTTGGTAACTTTTTAAAGTCTTATTATTATTTTATTATGGATTGTATTTAAAGTATATTTCTACTAGTCTTCTGCAAACTTAAGGTTTTTCTTATAAATGGATTAATTAAGTTAATGCATGAGGTTTGGTACAATCTTAGGCTATGTTCTTATATGTATAAATGGGTTCTACGGGCGTAGGTGACCTTATGTCTCCCTATGTTCTAGGACTGTCATGTCTCTGAAATTTGGATGTGATAAAAACCCTAAAATAATCCAAAAATTTGGCCCCCATTGGTTGCGACAACCTTTATTTTGTTATTCATTGTATTTTTTATGGAAAATTCTCTCAAAAAAAAAAAACTCTCTCAATTGAAATTCACAAGGTATCTTCAAACCTTGCGATTTTGTGATCATTTTTTTAAGTTTTTCTCTTCTTTCAAAATACTATTTGATTTTTATGAAACTAACCATGAGAAATCCATATGGGGCTATATATTTACTATTTTTGTTGATGTTTAATTTGGCTTAGGTGTTTTATTTGAAGGAGAAATTGATTTTCAATAGTAAACACAACTCTTTCTTCGTAAATCTACCAAAGGTGAACCCTAAAATCTAAAAGTTGGAATTTTCTTACATTTGCATAAAGGGGGGAGCTAATTCCTATATATTTGTGTTCTAAAATGATTTTTGTTATGTTTAGATGAAAAATGTTGATTCAAATTATACATTTACGTATTACTGTAATGATCGAAAAATACGAAAAGCAAGAAAATCCATGGTTTTCATCCTAAAACTTAAAAGTTGGAATTTTCACGCATATGAGTAAAGGGGTACTGATTTGTATATTAACCTATTCTAAAATGATTTTTGTTATGGTTAGATGAAAAATATTGGTTTAAATCATGTTTTTACATATTACTGTAATGAATGGAAAGTGCGAAAAACAAGAAAATCTATGGTTTCCATGGTTTGTATGATTCAACCTATAGTGGGACTTTGATCCCAATGTCTATAATTTTTGTGTAATATATTTTAATGATTGATGACATATATATATGAATGATATGTGATTTAATTACATGTTGGTTGAAGGATTAACTCTAGACAAAGCTTAGAGAGGTTCGGCCTACACTAGGGTTTCCAAAGCCTAACTACCATATTTGATTGATATGTAAATATGATTAAATGACATGTGAATTAGGCCTTATGGTATGTTAATTGTCAATTAATGACCTTAAATTGACTAGGAGATTGATATTATAAATTGGTCAAAGGAGATAAGCATGACACTTTTAAGGTAACTTGTCAAACTGATGTATATGAAAAGTATTAGGTGTGACAAGTTAGAAGTGAAATTGAATTGATAATAAGATAATGAATTATTGTGTTTGGCTATAGAAAATTCTTGGCATGAGTTATTATATGTTTTCATGTGAGCTTAAGAAGGCTAAGTGTACAAGACTAAAAAGTCAACATGTTATGTGCAAGGGATGAGTGCACTTCTAAGTGCAACTTTAAGTATATATGAATGTTATATGCACATGAGGTAGTTATGGGGCAGTTATGGGATAGGATAGCATGATGTTAACCAAATGCTAAGTATTGCATTCTAATATTATGTTAGAGCTTGAGGATTGTTAGAGGTGCAAGGTGAGTGAACATAATGTTCATGTTACAAGTATGAGTTATCATGATATATGAACCTTCGAGATTTTTGAAACCCAAGTTGATTTCTATTACCAATTATAACTATATGATTTCTTTGTTAAGCTTGGGTTGCCAAAGGATAATTGGTCTGAAACTATTATTCATCATTCATTGACAAGAAAAGAGCCTTTGTGATTATTGCTTTACCTTACATTCTTGCTGGAACCATATTATTCTTTATTTTTTGTTCAATAAGCTAAACATCTTTTGCTATTATGTTACATGTTAGGAGTTGGAATTTGGTATTATGCCACCTCTGCTTTATGAGTCCAAGTGAATACAACAGTAGCCTTCACTCTATATGTTATAAGTTATGAGTGAGTACGGCAATAACCTTCACTTTATATATTATGAGTTATGAGTGAATATGGCAGCAGCCTTCGCTCTATATGTTATAAGTTATGAGTGAATACCACAGAATCTTCACTCTATATATTATAAATTACAAGTAAATATGACAGTAGCCTTTGCTCTATATGTTATCAGTTACAAGTGAATATATCAATAGCCTTCACTCTATATGTTATGAGTTACGAGTGAATACGGCAGCAGCCTTCACTTTATATGTGGTGAGTTATAAGTGTGATTTCTGCAAACCTTGCTAAATTGCAAACTATGAACCATGATCTATGAATCCTTTCTAAGGGATATGTGTTATTGTATAAGTCATATTGTTTATTCATTGGGATCATCTATCTCACCCTTTTCTTATATGGTTCCTAGGTAGGCATTATGAGGAGGCAAGGTGATAGTTTAAGTAATCTACTACGCTTGGGGGATTTCCTTGTCCATGTTTATTATTATGTTGTGATATGAAGAGTCTCTTTTTAGATGCTTCGAGAGTCCTTGTTGGAGAATTTTATTTTTGAAATGTTACATTTTGATGATTTATATGGAGTCTTAAAATGTTCTTTTCTTATGGATTGTATTCAAAGTATTCTTTTAAATTGATCTTCCACAAACTAAGGTTTTCCTTTATTATTTATTATTCAAGTTAATAAATGAGATTTGGTATGGTCTTAGGTAGTGTTATTGTATACATGAGTGGGTTCTGCAGCATGGGTGACCTTATATCTCTTCGTGTACTATGATAATCATATCTCCAAAATTAGGATGTGACAGATCTATATGTAAATTTATGTTATGAAACAACACTTTGCCTATCTTTACACACCAAAGTCTCACACAAAAAAAAAAGAATTTCTCTCTATACTAATTTTAACAAGAGCCTTAGCAAATCAAAGCTAACCAAGGTGAGGAATTATGCCCATCTTCTCTTTTTTATGTTCTAAGGTTGACTTTAATGATTTGGTTGTTTAAAAATCTCTTTTACATGATAGGAAGAATTCGGGCAAGTCAATGTGATTATATATAAGATGTAGTCTTGAATGATTTTAGATGAAATATGGAGGTTTGACTAAAGAATTAAAGGATTAATGGAAAGATAGGAAGAGAAAACATGAAATGTACCTAAGTAACACTAAGGGGAAATCAACCCATGTTAGTGAATGACCAAAGAAGTATTCTAAATTCTGATTGAGTACATCTATGACCATTTTAGATGAAGAAAAATGATTTACAAGTGTTATAATGACTTTTAAGAACATGATTCAAGACTTGGAAATCTTAGAGCCATAAACATAGTTAAAAGAAGAACTTGGTGTTCTAATATTAAATAGTGATAACTAAATGATAATATATGTTATATTTTATGTTAATTTCATATTTCTACAATTAATTTGAAGATTTGATGAAAAATTATGAATTTTCCCCAAATGTGGTATAAGTGGGACAAGTTAGGGTTCATACGAATAAGAGTGAATTAACTCAAATCGATTAGTGGGGATTGATTGTCTAGCTGTTAATTTGATGAATCTATAGTCAATTTGAGATTTGAAAGTGAAATTGATAGTTTTCCCCAAATTCTAGGGTTTATGGCACAATTTGGGAATTTTGAGATTTAGACTTGGAATTGTGAAATTGAATGAGGAATTTAGCTTGGAATTGCTTAGTAATAATAATAAAGTATAAGTATATGTTTGACATAATTGGTACATCCCCATTATTAGTAGAAGTAGTAAAATGAGTAAAAGATATAATTAGTAACTCCATTAGTTACTAATTAATATGTAATTGAAATGTTATAGGTGTAGAACTTCAAGGCAAGGGCAAGAAAATTGCTCAAGACTGAGAAGGACATTAAAGTAATCAAGAACAAACAATTAATAGGAGTAAAGGAGTTAAGATGAGTACTTAATAATATGATGTAATTGTGCCATGTTATTTTCATCCATTGTTTAAAATGTCATCCTTTGATAAATGCCCTAAAGAAACATTGAATATGTATTGCCCATAAATTATGAACCTTTGAACTTAATATCTTTCTTATATGATAATTTTAGCATGATGAGCCTTTTACATTGATGCTATTTTGTGCCTAATGATTGATATGCCGACTACTTTCCATTGAATTCCAAACAATGATTTTGAATATGCCTTTTATGAATACCCATGACTAAGCAGAAATCCTCCATGATGTGAGGAAATACATTAGACCTTATGCACTTGGTATAAGCCCGTGGGTAGGGTGAGAGTACCCGACCTCTATTAGGGGGGATGCCTAACCACAAGACATGATCAATTTTGCATAATGTGATGTATATGAGTGAGAAAGGTTTAGACCGCCACTCTAATATTTATGTGTGGGAAGCTTTTCACTTCCAAGATACTATTATTTTTTATAAAATGCATTCTAAAGTTCAATGTGGCCAATTTTGATTAAGATCACTCCATTGCTACCTTGAATTAATCCAAGTGATAGCCTCTTATATTGCCTTCATGTTATGTTATATTATTATGTATTCACTGAGCTTGTCTCATCCTATAGTCGTTTATAATTTTCTAGGTCAGGGTGAATCATTAGCAAAGTAAATTTTGAGCTATGCTTCTTCACTTGGGACTTGCTAAAAGTGTTATGTTTTGTGTTGCTTGAGTCCTTTTGAGGATGATCAATTAGAGCTCTATGGTGTTTAAAGGTTTAGTGTTAAAGTATGTGGTGTTGGAGAGTAATGTAAACAATGAATAATATTTGTTATGTATATGTACCTATGATAATAAGTAAGAATGCATGGATAGTGTTTGTCAATAGTTATGAGTGGTATTCTATTCATGACCATGAGATGGCACTAATGTGAATGTTTATAAAGGGATGGTTAATGTAATAAAAGGAAAGAATAGGAAATGAATGTGGTTTCAATCTTGGGGAAAATGATCTAATGGAATACGAAAAATGATAATAAGATCAATGGTGTTCTACAGGTTTAGATAACCTTATGCCTCCCTGAACTCTACGACAATCGCAGCTTAGAAATTAGATTGTGACACCAAGTTTTTTGTTTTATTTTAATAAAAAATAGTTTGGCAATTAACTTAGTTATGACTTTGAAAATTAACTTTCATGAGCAAGTTAAAATCCATTGATAGTTAATTGATGCATGATTATTCCATCTATTCCACTAAGATAAAAATAAAAAAAAGAATCAGAGGAAAAAGAAGATTAAATTAGACTCCAAAATTATGATGCATACAACCTAAGGTTAAGTTCTAGGTTCATTACATAAGAGGGTAAGGGTAGCTTGGAATTGGGTTTTCGTAAACTAAAGAAGTGGTATACCTAAACACATATGAGTCAAAGTGCCTCACGTAGGTCCAATGGTACATGCTTACTCATTACACTTTCAAAAAGATCAAAGGATTCATCACATGGTGGATTATTTCACTATTGGTGAATACACCCAATGAGGGTTACCTACTCAATGCTACTCACTATCCATTATTTTCCTAGAGCTATGCTGAAAGGCAAAGAGCCTATACAAGTGATGCATAAAATCCATTTTTGTATTAAAAGTGCCAAACTTCAATTTAAACCAATTATTAGTCCACTTGTTTCATTTATTAAAAAGAAGTTGCTTCCTAGTAGAGTCACCAAATGCAAGGCCTTGCCTGAGCACTGGTATGATCCGCCAAAAGGATCAAAATGTTTATTTAGAAAGAACTCATGTTAGAGCCCCGAGCACATATTGATTGATTTTAAAAAATGATTTTGAGTCACCACCTTAGTTTTATTTTATTTGGAAAAAGTTAAAGAAAAAAACCAATTAAGTGACTCTAATTATTTATCCTAATAGAAAAGCGCACTAGCTCTTAATTACTAAAGAGGATTTAAGGACTAGGATTTTGGTTTATTTAAGAAAAGATTAGTTTGGCAAATTTAAAACAAATGGCCTAAAATTAATGTCATGATCAATTGCAATGCATGAACGATTAAAGTATGTACAATCATCCATCCATTCCAAGTGTGAAATACAAAATAAAGCAAAGAAAATTAAATAAGTAAATTACAAAAAAAAAATAAAATAAAATAAGGGGATACCTTCTCTAACCCTTGTGGGTTATAAGAAGGTCACACATTCTTTAAACTAAGTCCTAAGGCATTCAAAAAATAAAAATAAAAACTCCAACTAAGTGAAGAGGGTGATAGGGGAGAAGTTAGTTTATTTTTATTAGATTCGAAGCTTGATGAATCTAGCATGCCTTTGTATTCTTTGAATAGGAATTAGAACCCACACTGTTCTCCCTTCTTACGAAGGGGTTTTGTCTATTTTAGGCTTTTATCATATTTTGATTGATTAAATTAAGAGGTTTGATTAATTGATTAACCAATTTTAAATAATTACCCAGTCAAGTTAATGAGCTCACAGTTTAATTAACTACCCTAAGTGAATCAATTTTAGTTAATGAATTAGAGAGTGAGGGTGTAGAAAAGCAAGAATTAGGTAAAAAGCTCAAAGAGGAAGAAAAGAATCTCAAAGAGTGAAAAATAAATAATGAAAAGGCAAGAAAAAGGAATGTAATACCCAAGGATTCCCCAGCTCATCCTAATTACTAATGATACTAGAGGATAAGATCTTTGAATGTTAGCATAGTGTAGAAATAAAAAGGAATCTATTAGGAACCTTATGACACCATATGAAATTTTTATCTATTTTATAATTTTATCATGACTAATTGTGCTCTAATGAATTAAGTAGAGTTCATATGATAACTAATGCGGTATATAAATAAGTAAGAGAACACAAATTTGAAAGTCAAAGCGAAAGGAAAGAAAGGAAGTTAAAAGGAAAATTTCTAAGAATGCTAATGGGCTTATAAGCTTATGGGCTTCTTAATGGGCCTTGGAACATTAAAGACCTAAGCCAAATAGGTGGTGGCTAGTCCTTGGTCCCATAAGTGAATAAACATCATAACTTATGAGTTAGAATAGTTGGCCCAAGATAAGTAGAAATTGATGTTGTAGAGATAGTGACAAAAATTGGCTAAGTTAGCCATAAACATTGATAAAGTCAAAATCTTAAACAAGTTGAACTCCATCCTCTTTACGTATGAGTCTAGGTGCATTTTTAGCATTACATACCAACATGGTGAACATTATAATTATAGATGAAATCCTAGCCATCCATTATGATTAAATCCTAACCATTGAATTTAGCTTTATCAAATCCTCACCATCCAACCTATCATACACACACACACACACATACACACACACACACATATGTGTGTGTGTGTGTGTGTGTGTGTATGTGTGTATATGTGTGTGTGTGTGTGTGTGTGTGTGTGTGTGTGTATAAACTTACATTATGAACATCATTTTGCCTATCTCTACACCAAAAAAAAAATCACATTAACAAAAGGAAACATTCTCTACACTAACATCAACAAGAATCTTATCAAATCAAAGCTAACCTAGGTGAGAAATCATGTTCGTCTTTTCCTTTCTATGTTCTAAGTATAATTTTAGCATTTAAGTTGTATATATTCCTCCTACACCATATAAATATGTTTCAGCCATATGAGAGGGTATATACATGAGATGTAGTTTTGGATTTCTTAAATGAAATATGGAGATTTGGCTAGAGAATTAAAGGATTAATGTGAAGAGAAGTAAAGAAAGCATGAAAGTCACCTAAATATTACTAGGTGTTGAATTCAGCCAATATGAGAAATGATCAAGGAAGTGTTCAAAATTCTAATTGAAAGCATCTAAAGTTATTTAGATGGAGAAAAATGAATTGAAAGTTAAAATAAATCTTGGAAACTTGGTTCAAGGCTTGAAAATCTTAGTGGCATAAACTTAGTTAAAAGGGGAACTTGGTGTTCTAATGTTAGATTTTGATAATTGAACAATCATATATATGTTATGTTAATTTCACATTTCTATAACTAATTTGAAGATTTGATGAGGAATTATAGGTTTTCCCCAAATTTGACCTATGGAATAAGAATGAATTAATTCAAAATAATTGGTGAGAATTGGTTGCTTAAATGTTAATTTGATGAATCTATGATTAATTTGAGGATTGGAAGGGAAATTGAAAGTTTTCCCCAAATTCTAGGGTTTATGGATCAATTTAGGGATTATGATATTTAAATTTGAATTCGTGAAATTGAATAAGGAATTGAGCTTGGAAATGATTGGATATGAGAATATACATAAATGTACCATTATTAGTATACCTCCATTGTGATTTGAAATAGTGAAACAAGTATAAAATAGATAAATTATGACTAATAACATTATTGATTACTAATTGATATGTAATTAAAATAATATGGTATAAAACCTCAAAGCAAGGGTAAGGAAATTGCTCAAGACTGTGAAAGATACTAAATTAATCAAGAGTGAACAATCAATAGAAGTAAAGGAGCTTAAGGTTATTACTTAATAA
Organism: Reutealis trisperma; assembly: GCA_947687605.1. Taxonomy (NCBI): domain Eukaryota; kingdom Viridiplantae; phylum Streptophyta; class Magnoliopsida; order Malpighiales; family Euphorbiaceae; genus Reutealis; species Reutealis trisperma. The sequence goes on from CANTUT010001467.1 coordinate 313,348, forward strand.
TATGATGTAATTATGCCATCTTGTTTGCAACCATTGCATGAATTACTATCCTTTGACATGTACCTTGAAGTGATATTAAATATGTGGTTGCCCATTGATTGTTGAACCTTTGGTAGTTCATATTCTTCATATATGATATTTAACCATTATGAGCCTCCTATAATGGTCTTATAATGTGCCCAACGATGAGAATGATGGATATGCCAAACTATTTTTCATTAAAGTCCTAATATACTCCTTGCACATGTCTTTTGTTCCTACCCATGATTAAGCAAAAATCCTCTCCAGTGTAAGGAAAGACATTAGACCTTGTACACTTGGTATAAGCCCGTGGGTAGGGCAAGAGTACCCAACCTCTATTAAGGGGGAATGCCTAACTGCAAGGCCCGATTAGTCTTGTATAGTGTGATGCATATGAGTGAGCAAGGCATAGGCTGCCACTCTTTAATATTTATGTGTAGGAAGCTTTTTGCTTCCAAGACATTATTATTTATGCTAAAATATATTTAAAAACTAAAATGTCCAATTTTGATTAACATCACTCCATTGCCATCTTGAACCTATAAAAATGATATCTTATAGTGCCTTCATATTATGTTATATTATTATGTACTCATTAAGCCTGTCTCATTCCATAGTTGTTTAAAATTTTTTAGGTTAGGGTGACTCATTATCAAGGTAAATTCTGAGCTATACTTCTCCACTTAGGACTTGCTCTACTAAATTGCTATGTTTTAAGTTTTGCTCGTGTTACTCTGAAGATAATCGATCTAGAGCTCCATGGTATTTGAAGGCTTTGTACTAAAATGTATCATATTGGAGAGTATTGTAAATGAATGGTGATATATATACATATTTATGATAGTAAGTAAGAATGTATGAATAGTGTTTATTAATACTTAAGAATGATGTTCCAATCAATGGTTATGAAATGGCATTAAAGTGCATTGGCTAAATAAATGGACAAAGTAATAATTAATATGGCAAAGAGTAATTAGGTTTCAATCTTGGGATAAGGTATAATATGGAATATGTAAAATGTTAACATTAAAGGGGTTCTAAGGGTTTAGGTGACCTTATGTCTCCCTAAGCTCTAGAATCATCATAGCCTAAAAAGTGGGCAATGATAAGAAAAAAGAGTGATGTTTTCCTTATGCATGGGCAGCTTAGGGATGAACGGATGGAGTTACTTTTTAGATCTTAATTCCACCTTCTTTTAGCTTGAGTGGGAACTATGACCCTTAGATGGTGCTGAAGGGATCTTCCTTAAACAAACTTAAGGAGAGCTACCTGGAATAAGGACCCAAATCACTTTGTAAAGCAAGGAGCAAAGAGCAAAGAGAGCAAAAAATAAATAAAAAAGAAAACTTTAGAACTTGGGGCTTGATCCTTTTATAGACCAAGCAAACAAGAACTTTTGAGACTTACTTTGAGAACAAAGGTTGATCAAGGAAATTAGGGTGTCAAAAAACTAAGTTAGTGGTCTGAATTTGTAGTGGAAGTGTTTAGGAGTCATAAAGCACAAATTTCTATATAGGATTTATGAGTTTAGATGTCACTGCCACACAATGCCCCTAGGGTATTATAGAGGCCACTTGCAGTAGCATTCTTCTACTGTAAATAAGACTTGTGGCACTGCAGAAGCCACCTGTAGTAACCAAAGCTAGGCTTTATGGTACCGTAGGGTGCACTTACGGCAACTGCAGACCTTTTTTTTTTATTTTTGACCTAGTTCATTTGATGTACTTCTATTTGATTGCGTCTGCCAAAGGTTCTTTATCTCTAAACAAGTGTCGAGGGTGAAAAACTAGGGGTTCATAGGCAGGTATTAGGTTAATAAGTGGGTTTAGTAGGCTGTGAGTAGACTCTCAATAAGGATGTCCACCTATTCTTACTCAATTAGTCTATTTACCTTTTGAGTAGCTTTAGCTCTCCACTTTGTAAGGAACATAAAGAAGGACTCATTTAGAAGCTATTTGGTGGTTTCTGAGTCATACATTGTGACATCCACTTTGATGTTATCATGATAGTACTTGATAAAGGTAAGACAAATATCATCCACAATTTATTGTTGGCTCGTGTCTAGTGAAAAAACCATCTCATGGCAACATCTATTAATGATTGTGGGAATAATTAAGCAAAGAGCTCATTATTAAGTCCCAAAGGTTTCATTGCACCTATATATATCTTTAGATGGGTCTTAGGGCAAGTGGTTCTATTAAATCTCTTTAGTTCAAGCATTTTGAATTTGGGAGGAAACCTGGCATTAGGAAATATGGTCAAGTTATCCATATCAATTAAGTCATTGCAATGCTTTAGGGATTTGATGGGTTTTTCGATAGATTCAAATGTCTCCATGAGCATTGTAGTTGTAACAACCCACACCCACCCTAGGAATTTTCGTGATAAATTGCTTAATTTAAAACTATTAAGGTTAAGTGCATGCTTGTGTGAAAATTAGTGATCTAAGTGATTGATGAGTATGTGGCATATTAAATTAATTTTAATATGCATAAAACGAGTTGCTATTGTGAAATAAATGATTTACATGAAGTGCATTTGCATAAAATAATTTATTTTAGAATAAAATGAATTTTCATGCATAAGACAATTTTTAAGCATAAAATAATTTTATGAGTATTTTTAAAATAATATAAAATAAATATTTTTGGGGGAAATGTTACAAAAATAATAAGAAAAATATTCTTTTTATTTTTAATTTTACTTAGCCTGAAAATTTAAAAAAAAAAGCCTAAATACCCAAAAGTCCGCTACACTAAAATCCTCCTAACCTAGTTCATTAAGGGTATTAATGGAAATTTCACCCCAATCCTAATATAAATTCTAAATTTCGGCTAGACCAAGGTTCCAGTAGCCATTCTCTTATTCTTTCTGTATCTTGGCAGAAAAATCCTCTCAAAATATTTCTCTCTACCGAAATTAAGAAAACACCTTTCCGTTTCGCGATTTCTTGATCGTAATCATAAGTTTTTCTTCTCTTTCGATTTCTAAACTAATTTCTATGAAATAAATTATGGGAAAATTATTTTAAACTAGTTGATTACTGATTTTTATAGATTTAATTCTGTTTGGGTGAGTTTTTGGGTGAATTCTATAACTTAAAATCATAATTTTAATGCATACACATCATGGGGGGGAGGGGGGAGCGGCAATTTGTGTATTGTTGCGTTCTAAACTGATTTTTGTTTTATTTAGATAAAAAAGAATGATTTGAATCATATGTCTTTTTATCGCTGAAATGAACGAAAAGCGCAAAAAGCGCGAGTTTTCACCTAAGCCTTTAAACTTGGAATTTTTTTGTATAAATCCCATCTATGGCTGTCAAATCATGTATGGATGTGTTCTAAACTGATATTTGATATGATTTAATGAAAAATAATAGCTTAAACAACCTATTTACATATTTCTAAAATGACTGGAAAATACTGAAAATAAGAAAACTCCTGATTTTCTGCTCTATAATTCAAAAGTTGAATTTTTATGTATAAACAACACCAAGAGTGGCCAATTCATATGCATTTAAATTCTAAAATGATTTTTGTTGTGTTTACATGAAAAATCTTGGTTCAAACCATGTTTTTACATATTTCTGAAATAGACGGAGAGTGCGAAAAGAAGAAAAATTTAGTTTTTATCTTGGTGATGCATTTGGCCTACATGAATCTTTTTGTTCCAAAGTTTATAATTTTTATGTGATGTGTTATGATAATTATTGACATGTATGTATGTATAATAAATGATAAAATTACACATTAGTTGAAGGTATGATCCTAAATAAGCTTAAATGCATTTTGGTATACTTAAGGTATACTTAAGGTATCTTAACCTTATATTGTGATTAGAATACAAATAAGATTAGGAAATATGGAACTAGATGTTATGATGACTTAATAATAAATACATGGTTTTGAGTTGATGAAGTGACAATTGAATAAAAAGAATTATAAGAGTTAAGCATGACACTTGAAAGGTTAATGGTTAAGTTGACATGTATGGGAGTGTAAAGTGTATTAAGATGATTGTTAAAGTGAAATGATATTGAGGTAATAATATTGTGATGACCTTAAAAAGGTATTAATATGATTGTAATGTGATATCAAGAGAGCCTATAAGGCCTAAGTATGCAAGACTTTCAAAGTCAATGTGTTATGTGCAAGTGACGAGTACACCTATGTGTGAACTCTAAGTGCAATTGTATACTATATGTGCATGGGGGTAGTGATGGGATAGGAACATCATGAGTAAATAAATACTAAGTATTAAATCAAATATTATGTTAGAGTTTGAGGAGCTTTAGAAGTGCAAAGGGACTACGTATACTAGAAGCAAAGGAACCCCAAGGTGAGTAAACACTATGTTCATGTTACAAGTGTGAGTAAACATCGTATTCATTCTACAAGTGTGAGTAAATGCCATATTCATGTTATAAGTGTGAACAACATTATGTTGTGTTATAAGAATGTGCTATATTGTTATGTGAGCCTTTATGATCTTTGAAACCTAAGTTCTTTCTATTCTAAAATATTATTATATGAATTCTTTAACAAGCTTGGGTTGCCAAGGGACATTTGGTCCAAAACTATTTTGTTTATCCAATGAGAATTTCTTATGATTAACACCCTAACTTATATTATTTCTAGAACTACACTATTATTGTATCTTTTGTTCGAAAGCTAAACCACTATTGTTATTGGAATACATGTTATTGTTGCCTTATGTGATATTGTTAATTGTGATTATTATTAGCTCTAGCTATGGTACCTTTTACCCTTTATGCAAAATCTTTGTGCCAATGCGGGTAATCATCGAAACCTGTGCACATGGTCTTAACCCGTTAGATAGGGGTAGTGTATCCACCTCAGCTAGAAGGGGCGGTTCTAGCAGTGGAGCCTGATCAACTTCATGCCTTATAAGTGATAGGAGTTAGAATTTGGTATAAGGCCACCTCTCCTTAAGTGTTCAAGTGATAGAGCAATAGCCTTCACTCATTATAAGTGATAAGTGTGATTTCTACAAACTTGCCAAATTGAACCCTTGCTAAATTGCAACCTGATTCATGAACTATAAATCATGAACAATGTGTGTAAGTTATGTGTTTCCTTTTTAAAGGAATATGTGATATGTATGTGCCATATCGTTTACTCATTGAGATCATCTATCTCACCCCTTTTTTCCTTGTGTGTTTCCACATGAGCAAATGTGAGGACGCAAGGTGATGGCTCAAGCATTCTACTTCGCTTGAGGGATTCCTTGTCCATGTTATCAATAATACTATTTTATGGAATCTTGTCATTAGATGCTCCAGGAATGTTGATTGATACTTATTGATATATATTATTTTCCTCATGGATTTTATATGTGATGATTTATTTTAGACTTTCGCAATTTAAGGTATTCATCTAAATGTTTTAAACAAGTTATTGTAAGAGGTTTGGTAAGATCCTAGGCATGATTTATTTATATGTAAGTGGATTCTACGGGCGTGGGTGACCTTATGTCTCCCCATGTTCTAAGACCGTCATACATATAAGGTTGGGATATGACAGTAGTGTCTAGATAAGAGAAAATTTCCCCACAATGGTTTAGATATGGGTCAATTTAGTTTGAATTAGGATTAGGGTTAGTTTGGTTCAAGCCTAGTTTTAGGTTAATCTGGCTATCATAGCTCAAATTTGCTCAATGATGAATTGTTTTTGTTGCTTGAATTAGGCCTATTTAGCATTTAGAATAGCTTGAAAATTCTCTTATTACTTCTTAGGGAGTTTTTTCACAAGCGTGGTCAAGGCAGTCCTATCAATCGAGTTAGCCATTGAGTAATTAAAGCTGTTACAACAACATTAAAGTATAAAATAAATGAACAAGACTTCAAGAAAAAAAATTAGCAAGAGTTTCGCTATAATGAATGGTTGTTCTACCCTCATAAAGCCCATTGGTGGGATTATTTATAGCCTTCACCCAACAAAGAGATGTTACAAATGAATAAATAGTTATATAGTCCATAACAGCTAGAAAATTTACATTAAATATTGTGTTAGAGCTGAGTCATAGTCATGAGGCCTTGATAGTAGTCACGATCTCATTTAGCAATCACAATTGAAGAATCATGATTGTGATCTTCAAATGTCTCAAATAGTTAGTTGACATGTGGCAAATTTTTGTTGGTTGCTTAACTATTAGAATAGCTCAATGAGATATAAATTTCACAGTCATAACTTTATGATCATGATCATGATCTATATTTTGCTCTAGAAATGGCAATCGCGATACTAGCCGCCAACCTTACAGTGTCTCATATTTTTTTTTCTTAAATTAATCGCACTCATGATCTAAGGAGTCGAGGTCAAGTTATGCTTATTGCGAGCGCGATTTACAAGTCTATTTCCTATATATAGGGAATTTTCAATCTTCTCTAAGTGTTTTTCCTATAAAACAAGCACCTCAATTTGATTGTCAAGATAAAAATAGAGGTTGACTAAGTTGTGAACCAACTTAAGTCAACAATCTCCCCTTTTTTTATTTTGATAATTAAATTGAATTTGAGGTAAAAGTAGAGTGAAAAATTATAAGTTTGCAAGTTGTTTAACAATTACAAGTTTTTTAACTTCCCTTAGTCCATATATTTAGTTAAATGCCCCTTCAAAGTATCAATACATGCAAAGGTATCATTACCTGCTAATGTATCAATGAAAATTAAAGTTATGAATTAAATTAAATTCAAATTAAAGTTAAATACCAACCGACACATACCCTACCAGAAGGAAGAGCGCCCATCGACCAGTCAACCGACAGAAGCTTGTCGCCAACCACCTCGAGACGGCGGTGCATGCGCCATCTAAAGAGTCGCCGGTAGTAACTTCTAGGTCAATTTTCAACCATTTTTCAACCTCCATTTTAGATGAAATTGAAAGTGAGGGATATATTTGGACTCCTCACGTCATACACTAACTACTAGTATCCTCATATTGTGATTTGGTCGTCGTTGGAATTTTTTGCGATCTTGAAATTGATGATTCTGGATAGCAGCTCTAACTCATTAAACCGAGTCATATGAGGTATATTAAGGGAGAGTTCAGAGGATAACTGCCACAAGGGAGTATTCCATTAGATTGCAATCAACTGTCCAGGTGAGTGAAGAATATGTAATGTTATGTTTAAGCTCAAAATATTCAAACTTAATGAAATATTGTTACTATGGAATTAAGAAGCATGTTTATGGTAATATGAAATTCCATTTTTTATTGATAAGTAATAAACTATTAAAATGTTAATATTTATTATAACTAATTTTCTATTGATTTCCAAAAATTTTAAATTTAATTAATATTCTAATAAATATGATATCCAAGGTACTGTCATAACATGTTAAGAAAATATATATATACTCCCAAAGCATTAATTAAGGAACATTCCAAATGCTTCATAAGAATAGTTGAAAAAGCTACCAAAAGTGATTAATGTTATACATAAGCATCCTGCTTATGTGTATGTATTTATATTTAAATTGTAACTATATAAAAATTCTTATGGTTAAAAGAGTGAGTTAAAAATATAGGAAGTTGTATATAAAGTTAAATTAATAACTAATATTCTTTCCTAAAGAGGAATTACTTGCATAATTATCAGTAATACTATTATTGTTAAACTATTAAGCCTTAAATACTGAAAGGACCTTATATATGTTTTAAGTATTGCATAGAGTAGCACTTTCTTATCAGTATCTAAAAAATTTTTCAGAAAGTATATGTGAACTTCGAACTCAAAAGTGAGCCATTTAAAACTTGAAAATTATTGAAATCCCAAATTCCCATGTTATCAAGGATTAACCTTAACACAAAGATCCACATCTGATGTGGGTAAGATGTCATACTGTGTACACACAGGAATCATATTATACACAAGTCATATGGGGGGATGTTCTATAAAGAACCTCTGCCTAGGGTATGCCAAAGTGCCTCTACCCCAAATTTAAGGGAGCTTTATGCTTCAAGTATGCTACAAATAGCCTCTACCCTAACTATATGGGAGCATGCTCATATCAAGAGCCTCTACTTTGGGTATGCTCAAAGGAGCCGCTACCCCAATTAAAGGAATGATGTCTGTTAGCCTCAATGTTATTGTAACCCAAACATGTTGAAATTCTTGTTCATTGATACCCTATCAAGCTTATTATAAGATCCAAGAATGTTGTCACCCTATTTGCCAAATGTGATCTAAAAGTGAAACGACTAATTGACACTACAACCATAAAAGATCCATTCCAATGGAAATAATTATAATTATGAATATTATATCCCTTGAATTTAAAAAGTATATATATGTGTATATAATGTTTCTCTTAAATTTATTATTGTCATTAAAGATATATATTGCACTAAATATATATATATAATTTATTTAAACAACATCTTTATTTAATGAAAATGTTTAAATTATAAATATGTATGATTTTCATAAAATTAATATACGTTTCTTATATGAATATCAAAAAATAATTTGATGTAATGTCATTTTAAACACCTAAATGATATATGTCATTGTATAATAAAAAGTATTTGGTTATAGTCTATCATTTAATATGTAAACCACTGTTATTTAAGTTAATTCTAGAAATTTGTTTTACATGCAAGTGTACGAACTTTACTTGAATATTTGAAAATCATATAGTCATATAGTTTTCATAAAACTGTATTTTTAATATTGCAAGAACTATAAGATTTAAATATAATTACATTTATATTTTCCCTTGAGCTGTTAAAAATATTAGAAAAGTTATATTATTGATTTTATAGCTTGTTAGATATAAAATGTTTCCAAAAATATGTATACTAATACGATGAGACAATTGTTTATATATGCATTTGTCCAAAAGAATTTAATATTCCTATCATATATGAATTTTGCATTTTTAGATTTATATAATGAATTATTATTTTTAAATCTCTTATAATGAATTACAAAATTTTTAAAGAATTATATGTATGTAATAAATAGTTTTCAGCTGTTTGTATTTATATGTTTAAACTATACATATGTAGTATAAAGTTGTCTACTTTCTAAGGAATGCAAAATTCCAAAATATATTTGTATAAAATGATGAGTTGAAGTTTCTAAAACCTTATGGTTCTAAATGTTTATTTGTATATCTATGCGTGGAGAATTATTATACTGTTCAAATCATACCAAAGTTTGAGATAAGTTAACAAAGAAAAGAATCATATGCCTCAAGTGTTATGCAATTGGAATTAGATAGTAAAGACTTTAAGATATATGCATTTTTAAAGATACTACAATTATATTGTAGAAGCTTGCCTATCTTCTATAGAATATGAAATTTCAAAATGTGAACATATATAGTAAATATTGAAATCTCTAGAATCTTATGAATTTAAACACTTATTTATATACCGCTAGTGTTGAAAACTACTTAAGCATGTTTTACCTGTACCAAAGATTATTACATCTTAATGAAGATAAGAATTATAGGTTTCTTATTGAATTCAAATGTGAACTTTATATACTATAATTTATTTACTACAAAAGGTAAAGTGTCTTTGAATATTCTTAAAATACATCTCATATGATCTATTGAAATAATCAAAGTGTTATGATTCAAAAGATTTTGAAAATGTGCAGAGTTGGAAATGAAGATTTACTTGTATAATTTTCTTAAATAATGGGAATAGCTCAAAGTAAATAAATAAATTTAAAGATTTAGATTTCATGAATTATAAAATATGATTAGTGAATTATATTTTAAATTTTCCAAAGATTTATTGTATTCTTGCTCACTGATTAGTGTCTTGCAAGTGAACATTGAATATTCTTAAGAGTCTAGTGGATAGTGGCAAGCTGACTCCTTAAGCAATCATTTCTTCTTTGAGGATTACTAAGTTAAAGTAATAGTTAGTTATTTGATAATTTTTGTATTTAAATAAATGTTTAAAAATTTTAGATGCTCCATGTGTGTAAGAGAGTGATATTGTACCTGGTGTGATCTAAAGTATTTGATAAGTATTATGTTAATGTGTAAATTAAATGGTAAACTACGATTGCCTAAAAAAATGAGAATGAATGATGAGAATAGTATATGTAAAGTATGATTAGGTTATAGGTTGTGGTCTTGGGCTAATGTATATGTTACTGATATTATATTAAGTTTTGTCATATATATGGGTTCTACGAGTTGTCGATGCCTTTATGGTTACCCATGCCTTAGGACCGTCACATCTTTAAAAGTGGGGTGTGACACTTTATATCCCTTCTTCAATTGGTTGACTTAGTTCACCCTAGATAACCACCCTAAGTCTCTTCCTTTATTGCTTTTGTACTCCTACTATAATATTCCAACTTCATATTAGTAACTATACTAAGTTTAATTTATATGTCATGTAAGAGTTAAGTACTATATCAAGTACTAAAAGACATGATTAATATTAAAGCAAAAGCGAGATGATCTGAATGTTCCCGTAAATTTCCCAATGGAAATGGATTAGTTTGATTAAAATTTTGAGGACAAATTTTTTTGAAAGGGGGGCAGAATGTAATACCTAAGTTTTTTCTAACTCATTAGGATTAATAATGATGCCATAAAACTTGATTCTAATGGTATTATGATAGTGAAATTTAAATTGCACCTAAAAGAACTTTATTGATGTTAATTGACTTATTTGCTTAACATCTAACATTAAAGTGTGTACTGTTCATTAATGAATTGAATAGAGCTATTATGATAATGTGTAGGGTATATGGTAATATTAAAGAGAAGAAATCATTATGCCAAAGTGACAGAAAATAAATAAAGTTGAAAGAAAATACTAAGTATGTAAATGTGCATATATGGATTGTTAATGGGCCTTTGGGCCTAAAGACCAAGCCCATTAAGGCCCAATTTGGAGTGAAACTAGACTTAACCAAGGGTTAAGATAATTACCTAAGTTAAACTATAGTAGATAGAAGGAATGGTCAAATTTTTTAGCTAGATAGCCACCATTTTTAATAAGTCAAATTACTTATTAAGATTGACTTCTACCTTTTCTACACAAATTACTAATTTAATTTTCTTCTTACACTTTATTATCACCATCTATTTGGATGTAATCCTAGCCATTCAATGTGATTAAATCATAGCCATCAAATTTGACTTGGAAACCGCCATTTTTTACTTAGTCAATACCTTAGTCAAATTAAAGTCTTCACTTTTCCTACATCAAGTCTACATTCATTTTTACTAAATACACAACATTATTACATATGATGATCATCACCCATCTAGATGAGATTCTAGCCATCTAAATTGATTAAATCATGGTCATCCATCTTGATTAAATCTTAGCCATTGAAAAAGTGTGATTAAATCACCACCATCCATTCTCTTATACATATATATGGAAAAGATGCTCATTTCTCACCATGTTTGCAAACTTTATATCAAAAACACAACTCCTACCAAAGACAAACCCCTCCACATGTCATTATCAAAGCATCCTAAGGTAAGAAATCATAGTCGTCTTCTCTTTTTTTTTTTTTTTTTTTTGTTCTAAATATGACTTTGGTGTTGTAATTACAAAAACTCTTCTTTTTTTTCATTTATATGGATCAACCAAAGGGAAGTGAAACTAGGAAATGTTTGTTTTATATCTTAGTCAATGAAATATGAGTTTTAGACTTGAGAACTAAGGGTTTAACATGTGACAATAAATAAGGAAATCATGAAACTCATATAAGTGCACCTAAAAGCATGGTTCGGCCTAAAATTTGAATTCTTAAAGGAAGTGTTCAAAAATTTATGTAATGGTATCAAAGGTTATTTTGGTGGAGAATAATGATTTGGAAGTTTCAAAATGAATTATAGAAGCTTATTTCAAAACTTTAATTTTTGAAGGTATAACCTAGGTTAAAAGGGGAAGTTCAAGTTTTAATATTGCTTTTCATATTTGATTGATGATATAGAATCCTTAACATGCTAATTTTATAATTTAATGACTAATTTGAGAATTGGTTAGGAAATTATAGGTTTTCCTCCAAATTTGCCCTAAGTTGGAAATTTAGAGTTTTATGAGTTAAAATGATTTAATTTCAATTGATTGATGGATATTGATTGTTCAAGTGTTAATTTGATAAATTTATGATATAGTTTTTCATATTGTTAATTTCAATTGATCGATGGATATTGATTGTTCAAGTGTTAATTTCAATTTAATATTGTTTTGCATATTTTATTGATGATATAGACTCCTTAACATGCTAATTTTATAATTTAATGACTAATTTGTGAATTAATTAGGAAATTATAGGTTTTCCTGCAAATTTACCCTAAGTTGGACATTTAGAGTTTTATGAGTTAAAATGATTTAATTTCAATTGATTGATGGATATTGATTGTTCAAGTGTTAATTTGATGAATTTATGATCAATTTGAAGTTTAAGTAAGAAATTGATGGTTTTTCCAAATTTATATGGTTTATGAGATAAATTGGGAATATGGAAAAATTAAGTTATATAATAATATTAAGTTATATGATACACATAAAGTTTATAATTCGTGTTCATAGTTGTGGAATGATTAAAGTATGAATAGCTATGAGATTGAAGAAAAGAAGAATATAGAATAGAAATTGTACCTATTATTTCAAAATTTTAGTGAAGGAATTTAGAGAAGTTTAACATCAAAATTGTAGATTTATGTGTCCTATATATACTATAAAAGTTTCAAGTCATTTTGTGATTGTTTGGTATGTCAAACTGAATGAAAAGTATAGGCTGCTAGAAAGTAATATATATTAGAGCAAAATTGAATAGACTACTATGATTGATTTAATTGAAGGGGCAAATGAGCTTTATTATGCACAAAAAAAAAATTATGATCCATATATATGTTAGTTAGTCTCCTAAAAATTTCAAATTAAAAAAAATAATATCTAGTATGGTAATTGATTGGTTTAGTATGGACTACTCAAAATGTCTAGAAGAATGGAAGTCCAAAATTGTCAAATTATTTTAAGGATCTTAGATGCAAAATTAAACAAAATGTAAAACATTAAAATAAAAAAAGTTAATTTATGTGTTATATATTTAATTGTAAATCATTCTTTTCAATTGGATAAATATATTTTAAGATAGAATAGAGAATGTAGAATATGTTCAGTTTGTCCTTGTACAAAGGTAGTACAAATTTGAAAATTCACTATAAATTTTATGGTCCAAAAATTAAGCCTAATTTTGAATATGTTATTCTTTAATATATCTAATATAAAATCAAAAAGATTCAACTCATTTGGAGTAGTATAACATAAAAATGGCAGAAATAGTGATGCAAGATCAAACTTGGTTAACGATCGATTTATGAAAGTATATGTAAATTGAATTTGAAATCATATTAAAAATTGAAAATTATTTGACTTAATCTTGATCAAATAATACAAAGTTAAATTATGAAAATTTAAAAGGAAAGAAACCAAAATTCTTTATAGGCCCATTCAATCCACCAATGAAAATGGGTAATGAAAGAATCACAAATTATGCAATGTGTATATAAAAAATGTATATATGGAAATAATTTTTGAAAAGTAATTAAAATTAAGAATAGGATGGGTTAATGGGAGTAAGTGTAATAATCCACATCCACTCTAGGAGTTTTAGTGACAAATTATTTGAATTTAGGCTTATTGTGACAAATTATGTGACTATATGAAAACTCATATGTGACGTGATTTATGAGTTTGGGGCATGTTAAATTAATTTTAATATGCTTAATATAAATTATTATTGTGAAATAAATGATTTGAATAAAATCCATTAGCATGAAATAATTTATTTTTCATAAAATAAATTTTCATGTAAAAAGGCGACTTTTAAGCATAAAATAATTTTATGAGTATTTTAAAATATTTTTAAATAAATATTTTCGGGGAAATTTTAATGAAAATAATAATAAAAATATTTTATTAATTACTTATAATCAGCCCTAAATTAATTAAAAGTCCAAATACCCAAAAGCCCACTGTACTAAAACACTCATAACCTAGCTCATTAAGGGCAAACTTGGAAATTGCACTCCAAACCCTAATATATATTCTAAATTTCAGCTAGACCAAGGTTCCAGCAGCCAATCTCTTATTCATTCTGTATCTTGGCAGAAAAATCCTCTCAAAATATTTCTCTCTATCAAAATTAAGAAAACACCTTTCCGTTTCGCGATTTCTTGACCGTAATCATAAGTTTTTCTTCTCTTTCGATTTCTAAACTGATTTCTATGAAATAAATTATGGGAAAATTATTTTGAATTGTTTGATTACTAATTTTTACAGATTTAATTCTGTTTGGGTGAGTTTTTGGGAGAGAAAATCTATTTTCTACCGAAAACACGATTCTTTTCGCGAAATTCTCCAAAGGTGAATTCTATAACTTAAAATCACAATTTTTATGCATAAACATCATAAGGGGGAGTGATTTATGTATGGTTGTGTTCTAAACTGATTTTTGGATTTGTTTTAATGTAAAATATTGGATTAAATAATATTTTTGCATATTTCTATGATGACCGGAAAGTTTCAAAAAACAAAGGAGTTCAAGGTTTTTGTGTTAGAACTTAGAAGTTAGAAGATTCTCTTACTAAATTAATATGTGGCTGCCGATTTGTATGAGGAAGTGCTCTAATATGATAATTGTTTTGTTTAGATGAAAAATAATGATTTGAATCATGTGTCTGTTTATCACTGAAATGAACGAAAAGCGCGGAAAGCACGAAAACACATAATTTTTCACCTAAGCTTTTAAACTTGGAATTTTTTTGTATAAATCCCATCTATGGCTACCAAATCATGTATGGATGTGATATGAACTAATAGTTTCTATGATTGAATGAAAAATAATAGTTTAAACCACCTATTTATATATTTTTAAAATGACCGAAAATACGGAAAACAAGAAAACTCATGGTTTTGTGCTTTATAAGTCAAAAGTTGAATTTTTATGTATAAACAACACCAAGTGTGGCTGATTCACATGGATTTAAATTCTAAAATGATTTTTGTTGTGTTTACATGAAAAATCTTGGTTCAAACCATATTTTTACATATTTCTAAAATAGATGGAAAGTGCGAAAAGAGTAAGAATTTAGTTTCTACCTTGGTAATGCATTCGGCCTATATAAACAATTTTGTCCCAATGGTTATAAATTTTATGTGATGTGTTTTGATGATTGTTGACATGTATGCATGTATAATAAATGATAAAATTGCATGTTAGTTGAAGGTATGATCCTACATAAGTTTCAATGTATTTTGGTATACTTAAGGTATCTTAACCTTATATTGTGATTAGAATGCAAATGTGATTAGGGAATTTGGAACTAGATGTTATGATGACTTGATGATGAACATATGGTTATGAGTTAATGAAGTGAAAGGGATCATATGAGTTAAGCATGACGCTTGAAAGGTTAATTGTTAAGTTGACATGAATGGAAGTGTAAAGTGAACTAAGATAATTGTTAAAGTGAATTGATATTGAGGTAATAATATTATGATGACACTAAAAAGGTATTGATATGATTATAATGTGTTGTCATGAGAGCCTATAAGGCCTAAGTATGCAAGACTTTTAAAGTCAATGTGCTATATACAAGTGATGAGTACACCTATATGTGAACTCTAATGTGTATGCTATATGTGCATGGGTAGTTATGGGATAGAAGGATCATGAGTAAATAAATACTAACTATTAAATCAAATATTATGTTAGATTTTGAGGAGCTTTAGACTTGCAAAAGGGACTACGTGTACTAGGAGCAAAGGAACCCCAAGGTGAGTAAACACTATGTTCATATTATAAGTGCAAGTAACATTTTGTTATGTTACAAATGTGTGAAAACATGCTATGTGAGCCTTTGTGATCCTTGAAACCCAAGTTCTTCCTATTTTAAATATTATTATATGATTTCTTTGTCGAGCTTGGGTTGCCAAAGGACATTTGGTCCAAAACTAGTTCGTTTATCCATTCAGAACTTCTTGTGATTAACACCCTACCTTGTATTCTTTCTGGAACTGCACTATCATTGTATCATTGTTTAAAAGCTAAAACACTATTATTATTGAAATACATGTTATTGTTGCCTTATGTGATATTGTTAATTGTGATTACCATTAGCTTTAGCTATGGTACCTTTTACCCTTTATGCAGAATCCTCATGCTGATTCGGGTAATCATCAGAACCTGTGCACATGGTCTTAACCTAATGGATACGGGTATGTGAACCCTGAAAAATGCACCTTCAGTGGACCGTCTTTCAATTATGAATCCACAGAATCAAGCAGAGCTCGAATCAGAGCTGAAACAGGCTCGAAATGGACAGAAATGGATTGAGCCGTGCTTGTGGCGCTGGGAGGCACGTTTTTCGTGCCGCCCAGGAGGCGGCACACATCCCGTGCCGCAGGAAAAAGGTCGTGCCACCAGCGCAGCATCAAAGTCATGCCGCCGATATGGCGGCACATATGGCATGCTGCTCGGATGGCCGGCGCGTCAGCCGTGCCGCCCATGCCGCTGGCGCCGCCATCCATACCGCCGGCACCTTCTCTGTTAGCTCTATAAATAGGAGCCTCCTCCAGCCTCATTGGACATGATTTCCAACGAGTTCAAAAGCATTCTAGAGCATTTTAAAGCAATTCAGGCATATTTCAAAGCATATTTTCGTTCTTATACTCACATATTTGCTGCTTCTAGATCCAGATTCCAAGCTTCCTTTGAATTTAAGGTGGAGTTGAGATCCGGAGCAAAACTAGTTCCATTCGTCCGAAAGACAAGGAAAGCAAAGGTATAATCCCTTTCTTATTTTAAAATTCTAAATTCAGATCTAGAATTTTCTTTAGGTCTAAAACTGAAAAGATCTAAAAATTTATTAATTTAAGAATCAGAATTAAGTTAATAAGCAAACCAACATATTTTAACCCCTCCTTCGCAAAAAGGGAGAACTGCGTGGGGTTTGATTCCTATTCAATAAGATACACAGGCTGCCAATCTGAAAGGCATCAACTCCAAAATCTTTTTATCAATATTTAGTCCTTTTTTTATTTTAATTTATTTTAATTAATCCTTTGTTTATGATTTTTATTTTAGTTTATTTTGGGGAATGTGTGCTTTTCCTAGTACCCATAAGGGCTAGAGGAAAGATCCCCTTTATTTCATTTGTTTTGATGTTGTAATAATTAAGTAGGATTTATCTTGCCTATTTGTTTATTATTGTCATTCTATCACATCATATATCTGTTCATTCATCATTATATTCCTGTTAATGCATACACAAAAATTCATTTTTCAAGAGTTATTTTGCATTTTTAGCCAAACTAAAGAAAATAACATTTTCTTAATTGTGTAATTACCAAAACCTAATCCCCGAGCCCTCTTTGGTCACTCGCGGATTGGTGCACTTTTCCATTGGGATAAGATCAAATTATTTTTGGAGTAAATCATGTTGGGTTTTCTTTAATTTTCCCAATTAAAATAAATAAATTAAAGTGGCGACTCACTTTTCAACTGTCACATTACAAAAATCAATTTTCTGAACTCACAGCGAGTTCCAATTGTGGAGTTTCTCCCGAAGAGCATTTCGATCCCTCGGCGGATCGGACCGGTGCTCGGGCGAGGCCTCACAGTTGGCAACTCCACTGGGGACCCTAAAATCTTTTTCAAATAAAAGATAAAGCGGATTACTTTTGGTATAATACCAAGTTTGGCGTTAAAAGCAAAATAACTCTTTCATGCATCACTACATCGGACTCCTTGTCCATAAAACCCTAGTTTCCTAGGAAAACAAAGGATAGAAAGTAACATCGAGTGGGCAACCTTCCTTAGGTCTGCTTGCCGCTAGTGAAATCATCCAGCCCATGATGTATCCTCTAATCCTTTTAGAGGTGTAATGAGTATGCACGTACCATTGGACCCACGCGAGGCTCCTTGTCTCACATGTGGTTAGGTATATCGCATCTCTAGTGTGATGGATTCCCTTTAAACCGCCCTAACACTTTAATGTAATGGCTCATAGAACCTTCCTTTAGGATTGTATGTACCATAGTATTGAAACTTGGTATGACATTATCATGAAACCTTTTTCATTCATGCATACATGCATGCATGCATAAAACCTTACAAAGTGGGAGAGTCTTAATTCCACTCAAACACTGCTAGTCCCAAAAACCCATGTCAACCCATGGTCCCAAATACTAATATATTCCATGATCTTTTATTCCCTGCCTAAGCTAGAAACTGACCCAGCTTTATTTCTCTATCTTAAAGGTTGAAAAGATGTTTATTGCCAGAGAAGAGACCAATACTACCAGGGCTGATGAGATCTTCGATGAGCTGTTTTCCAAACTTTTTGAACATCAAGAGACCATCATGAAAAGGCAGGAAGCCCTTTTCTAAGACATGTTGAGGGCCCAAAGGAGGGCTATCATGGAGGATGTCCGAACCATGCTGGAACAGACCTCTCTGTCCTAAAACCCCACTGAGCCAAGATCATTCAAGCTTGACTCGAAACCCACCTATTATCCTATCTATGGATCCACTTCCAGAGTTGAATCCAAAGACAAAGAAACTGCAAACACTGATGCCATCCCACCACTACCAATCCCATCACCCGAGTTCCTTAAGAATAACTCACCAACAATAAACATCACTTCTGCCTCCACCTCCCAACCCGCGAATCCTTTTCAAAGGAAGGAGGTTGACCCTGAGATAAAAGCCTACATGGAAAAGATGGAGCGTATGGAGAAGATGCTATTAGGGATGAAGAAGAAAGAGGATTTGATTGATACAGAATCCTTAAGCTTGTTCCCTGATGCAAGGGTTCCTCCTAGATTTAGGATGCCTGAATTTGACAAATTTGATGGGACTACCTGCCCCAAGACCCACCTCAAAGTCTATGTGGGAGCTATGCAGCCTTTGGGTGTGGATAATCAACTTCTAGCCTAGTTATTCCAACAATCACTTACTGGAACAACTATGAAGTGGTTTGTGGATTTGGATGTCACTAAAAAATGGACCTGGGAAGACATCTGTAATATCTTTATTCAATAATATCACTACAACATCGAGGTCGATGTAACCATAAGAGACCTCGAGACCACCAAACAGAATGCTAAGGAATCCTTCTCCTCGTTCCTTACAAGGTGGAGGAAGAAGGCTTCTCAAATGGTAAACCGACCTCCTGAAAATGAGCAAATTGACATAATTGTCAAGAACCTCTTGCCAGTTTACCAAGAAAGGCTGCAAACTCAGTACTTGCCTTCCTTCAAAGCCCTAATTGCCACTGCTTCAAAAATTGAAGATTTGATCCAGAGTGGTCAGATCAAAGAAGAAACTACATCAGGGTCAAAGTATAAAAGACCTAGTCATCAGGGTAATGTCACTTCCTCAACGAATCAAAAAGGGGGGGAAGTTAATACTATGATAATCAAAAAGCCTATTCGGATTGAAAGGAGGCAGTTTTCTGACCTTAGGGATGTGCCCATGAGTATCATCTTGAAGAAGCTACTTGAGGGAAATATGGTAAAACTCCTGGAACCAAAACCAGTCCCCAATCCACTTCCCAAAAATTACAACCCGCACGAGAGGTGTGATTATCATCAAGGACCTGGGCACAAAACAGATGCGTGCAAGGCCCTTCGACATAGAATTCAGGACCTCATTCACTACAATGACCTGATTCCCCCAAAAGCCCAACCAAACATCAACACCAACCCCTTGCCTAACCACACAGTAAATGCCATAAATAATCATAAGGGAGTTAACCCTATCTCCTTGATAGAGCTAAATCCCAGCTACTGCTGTGTCCTGGACCTCTCTAACCTAGTTGAGGAGATCGATGCCATCACCAGAAGTGGTAGAATTATCCAGAACCAACCAACCCTAAACACTCAACCTACCCAACCTATTTCCGCACCAACCGATAAATTGAAAGGGATTCTTGAACCAAACGAAGATCCCATTCTTAAACAACTCAAGAAGACACAAGCCAACATTTCATTTTGGAGTTTGATCCAATCTGTATATCCTCACCACCAAGCTTTTTGCAAGGCGCTGAATCAATGCCAAGCTCCAATTGACATCACACCAGAAAACCTTAATGGCTTCTATTACCTCTGCTGCTAAAGGGGTATCTATTACTTTTGGAGAAACTGACATTCCAGAAGGAGATCCTAACCACAACAATGCCCTCTACATCACAGTGGTTACACGGGGAAAGACTGTGCCAATGGTTCTCATTGATAATGGTTCAGCTCTTAATGTGTGCCTTCTGAAAGTGGCAAGCTGCTTAGGATTGGAGGTTACTGATTTTACCCCTTCAAATCAGATTGTAAGGGCATATGATAACACCAAGAGGGAGGTCCTGGGAGTAGCTATAATTGATGTAACTATTGGGCCAACATCTTTCACCATACCATTCCAAGTGATTGATGTACCTTCTTGCTTCAACTTATTACTAGGGAGGCCCTGGATCCACCAAGCAAAGGCTAGCCCTTCTTCCCTACACCAGAAGATCAAGTTCCCTTTCAAAATGGGATTGTGACTGTAAAAGGGGACATGCATGGAAGACCAGACATTCCAAGCTTTATTCCTATTCTTGAAATTTAGCCTGAGCTATCCTCCTATCCACTTTTAGGCTTCTCCTTCATTCAATGCATTGAGGGTGAAGAGGGTAAAGAATTCGTTCCCTTTGATTTTGACCCCTTTGGGAATATTGTTGTTGCTAACATGCTCCACAAAATGAATTACTTTCCTGGTCTAGGTTTGGGAAGAAGCCAACAGGGCTTGAAGTCTTTCCTAGATTATCCCATGGCAACACCACCATTTGGCCTAGGGTACAAGCCCACTGATGAGGATATGGAAGAGATGGAAAATCGGGCCAAAGACCAAATAGCAGCCCTTAAGAGAGGTGAGGTTTATGACTGGCCCATGCACCCTTACTTCAAAACTCTAAATGGCTACTTTGTAAAGGAAGGTGACACAGTTCCTTATTGTAACTTTCTTGAGCCTTGGGTCTGCCCTATTACCAGAAAACTGATTTCCGGATTTGAAATTTTTTCTGATGTTAGGCTTGAGATAGAAGATTATGAACCAATCTACATGCTCAGTCAAGATTGTGAAGAGAACATGGAGGCTAGTCTCTTTGATGAAATATCCATGCTTACTATTAAGGAGGAGAAAACTGACCCTTCCACCTTAATCCAGCCCACTGAGACCGAGCTGCAAAATTGGTCCTTTGAGGAGAGCCTCTTCTATTCATCCAAACCAAAGTCTAAACCAGAATCCATACCTGAGTCAGAGTCCCAGTCTGAGATAGATTCGACTTCTGAATCTGAGTCTATCTATTCAATTTCTTCTGTTGATGATGTAATTGACCTCAAAGGTCTCACCTTTAGTTTTGATGTAAATTGGGACATATCCCCACTTGAAATCAATAAAAGTCAAACTCTTTTCTCTTATGACTCTTTGTCTCCATTTTTCTTTGATGTTCCAACTTTTAAATCTGACTTAAATGAGACATTAAATAAAAATAAAATAAATGAAATAAAAGATGACACAATTAAAGAGCCCATCAATGTTGGCACTCATGACACACAAAAAATTACATGCATTGCATCTGCATGCATAGATAGGGATCACATTGAAAGGATGATTAGAGAATTTCAAGACTGTTTTGCATGGCAACCGAAAGACATGACAGGGTTGGATCCAAGCATCGCAGTTCACAAAATCCCAGTTTATCCAGGTGCTAAGCCCGTCAAACAGAAGTTGAGAAGACTCAAAATAGAATGGTCTATTCCAATCAAAGAAGAAATTGCCAAGCTACTGGATCACAATTTCATTGAGCCCATCAACTATCCATCCTGGCTGGCCAACATCGTGCCAGTTCCCAAGAAAGATGGCAAAGTCAGAATGTGTGTGGATTACAGGGATCTGAACAAGGCCTGTCCCGAGGATGATTTTCCCTTGCCTCACATTGATTTATTGGTAGACCGCATGGCAGGTTCTGAATTGGTTTCCTTAATTGATCTAGTTGCAGGGTATAATCATATCATAGTTCATCCTCCTGACAAAGAGAAGACAGCTTTCATTACCGAATGGGGCACCTATTGCTACCAGGTCATGCCATTTGGGCTTAAAAATGCTAGAGCAACCTACCAGAGGATGGCAACTACCATTTTCCATGACATGATGCATAAAGAAATTGAAGTTTATGTGGATGACATGGTAATCAAAGGCACCACTGTAGAAAGCCATTAAGAGGCATTAAGGCGATTCATCCTTAGACTTTGCCAATACAATCTCAAACTCAATCCCGCCAAATGTGTCTTTGGAGCCTCATCTGGAGTTTTCCTAGGCCACATGGTCAGCAAGAAGGGTATAGAAGTGGACCCTGCTAAGTTGAAGGCAATTCTGGAAATGCCACCTCCAAAAATAGAAAAGGAGATCAGAGGTTTCCTTGGACGACTGCAATACATTAGTTGATTCATCAATCAATTGGCTGATATATGTGGTCCCATCTTCAAACTACTCAGAAAAGGAGCCTCCAAGCAGTGGAATGATGACTGCCAAAGAGCCTTTGACCAGATCAAACAGTATTTACTAAACCCACCAGTGCTACAACTGCCAAGGTTTGGAAAGCCCTTGTTGCTTTATCTATCAGTAACCGATGAAGCAATAGGGGCAATGCTTGCCCAAAATGCTCCAGACTTCAGCAAGGAGAATGCAATCTATTACCTGAGTAAAAGGATGTTGTCTTATGAGCTCAAATACAGTTTTACAGAAAAGCTGTGCCTTGCTTTGGTATGGGTCTGCCACAAGCTACAACACTATCTTTGTTCCTTCACAACTCATGTTCTTGTTGATAAGAGCCCTTTGAAATTCCTTATGGAGAAGCCGGTTCTTGACAGTAAGATGGCAAGGTGGATGGCTATATTAGCTATATATGATCTGAAATATGTGCAGCGAAAAGCAGTAAAAGGTAGCATAGTGGCTGATCAGTTAGCTGCAGCTCTAATAGATGATCATTGGGTTGAGCCTGAATTTCCTGATGAAGACATCTTGACAATTGAAGCTGAAGTATGGAAGCTTTACTTTGATGGGGCATCTAACAACAAAGGATATGGTGCCGGTATTGTATTCATTACACCAAGTGGGGAAAACTTACCCATTGCAATCAAGTTGAACTTCGAGGTGACAAATAATGAAGCAGAGTGTGAGGCATGTATTTGTGGTCTTGAAGCAGCAATAAGGCTCAGAATCAAATGCCTTGAGATTTATCGGGATTCGAATCTAATAGTCTCCCAAGCCTTGGGAAAGTGGAAGATCAGAGAAGAGTGCTTGGTTCCTTACCATAAGCGTTTAAATCAACTAGCAGCTAGTTTTCATGAACTGTCTTTGCATTATCTACCAAGGACAAAGAACAAATTTGCTGATGCGTTGGTAACACTTGCTTCTATGTTTGATATAAGCGATGGCTTCATAATCAGACCAATTACAATCGAAGTTAAACATGAGTCAAGCTGTGTAGCTCATTGTTTGAATGTCCAAGTGGCTGATAGCAAACCGTGGTTTTGGGATATCTTCAACTACATCAAGAATGGGCTTTATCCTGAAGGAGCCTCTAAGACAAAAAAGAGGACTTTAAGACAATTATCCAAGAGTTTCATTCCAAATGAGGAAGTACTCTACAAGCGGACTTGGGATAACATCCATCTAAGATGTGTTACTGAAACAGAAGCCCAACAGATCATGGAACAGATGCATGGTGGCAATGAAGGTCCACACATGAATGAAATTGCTCTAGCCTGCAAGATCATGAATCAGGGTTATTTCTGGCTTACCATGAATCAAGATTGCGCGAGGTATGTTCAAAGGTGCCATAAGTGCCAGATCTATGCAAAACTTTAGAAGAAACCTCCTGTACCTCTATCTCCTATCACCACGCCTTGGCCATTTGCAACTTAGGGCCTAGACGTCATTGGCAAGATAAGCCCGAAGTCTTTCGGCAAACACGAGTTCATTCTAGTAGCCATTGACTATTTCTCTAAATGGGTTAAGGCTGCACCTTACCAGGTTTTGGACTCCAAACGAGTGGCTCAGTTTATTCGTACCAACATCCTTTGTAGGTACGAAGTTCCTTTTGAGATCATTACTGATAATGGATCTCACTTCCAAAAGGAGGTTACTCTGCTATTACAGAAGGAGAAAATTCAACATCGCAAGTCTTCTCCATATAGACCTCAGACAAATGGCGCAGTTGAAGCTGCAAACAAGACTCTGAAAAGTATACTGCAAAAGATGGCTGACAACCATAAGGATTGGCACCTGCATTTGCCATATGCCTTATGGGGATACAGAACAACAGTACGTACTCCAACCGGTGCTACACCTTACTCTTTGGTGTATGGGATGGAGGCCGTCCTACCAATTGAGGTAGAAATCAAGTCAGCTCGTATTCTGAGGGAGAGCCAGTTGGACGAAGTGGAATGGGAAAAAGGTTACCATAACCAACTTCTAGCCATCGATGAAAAGAGAATGGATGCCTTATATCAGATGCAAGGTTATCAACAGAAACTAGCTCAGCATTTTGATAAGACAGTCAGGGATAGAGGATTGCAAGAGGGTCACCTTGTTTTGAAAGAAATAAGGGCACCAGTTCATGATCCAAGGGGAAAATTCAGACCAAACTGGAGTGGCCCATTTATGGTCAAGAAGATCTTATCCGGAGGAGCTGCAATCTTGACAGACTTGGATGGCATAGAATTTGCTAGCCCATGCAACTTGGATAAACTCAAGAGATACTTTGCATAAAGCATCCTTGTAACTCATGCATAGCATTTGCAAATTTTGTAAAATCATGATCAGCATTCACATTCTTTACCAGAAATCAGAACTACGTGGACCTAATTCTCCGTAAAGAGGAAAAAAGGAATAAAATTATAAATCATTGTAAGGAGATATGTAGGTAGCCCATGTGGGTTTGGTCCAACTCATCAATAACATTTTCATTTTTTGCAATCATTCTACTCTTAATTATGTCACTGAAAAATAAGCTCGCTAAGTTGAAAACCCGAAAGGGCGGCTTAGGCAAAAATTAGAGCAACAAAAGAGATAATAAATGAATGATG
The DNA here is from genome assembly GCA_947687605.1 of Reutealis trisperma. Classification (NCBI taxonomy): domain Eukaryota; kingdom Viridiplantae; phylum Streptophyta; class Magnoliopsida; order Malpighiales; family Euphorbiaceae; genus Reutealis; species Reutealis trisperma. The sequence continues at coordinate 338,520 of CANTUT010001467.1, forward strand.
TCTTATTTTATCTCATTTAAACTTTGGAACATTTAAAAGAAAATATAGACATGGTAAAAAATTTGTCCCAAACTAAAACAATAATCATGTTTCTTCTTCTATCTCCTCAAGAATAGTAGCTCTTTTAGCCTTCTTTGATTTCCAGGAGTTGGCTATCCACTAATCAATATACTGTGTGGATTTACTGCCTTGGTCAGCAGGGCGAACAGTATGAAAACCCCTTACCCATCCATTTCTTATAGCTAGGGCAACAGTCTCGGTAATTAGAATAGACTCAAACAGAGCACCATCTGGGGGCACGCCCTGACTATGTCCCATTTGGCGCATAACCCTAGTAGCCTGGTAGAAGGTCACCATCCTCAACTCAAGCAGATAAACCATTTTGTAGCCAAAACTCATGGTCATGAATCTTCTGATTTTGTACCATTCACATCTCCACAGCAGGTCGTCAGAGTCCAGCTCCATCAACCACTTGGTCCATTCTTTCTCGGAATCCCATTTAATCACAATGGTCTGAGTTCTATACCAAGAAGCAGAATAATCCACCTTGGTGGGAGGTCCAACTATTCAGAGATGATCTCTTAGCCAAATCTAAAAAAGTACAAAAAAGATAAGCATAAACACAAAAAGTAGTTGAACTGAAATACAGAAGTCAAAATTCAACTAACCTGAAGAATAATAGGGCTAATTGACCACGGCCCACCAGAAGTATAAGACCTATCCAAACTCATAATGGTCTTAGCCAACACTATGGCTGCAATAGATCTCCCCTCTTTCATTTGTGGAATCAGCTCAGTAACCCTAGCATCACCCCAACCAGTAGAGCTCACAAAAATGTATTCGACAGTCAGACAGAAGGATAAAGCCCGCATCCTCAAATGGAACCACCTATCATCCTCAAAATCTTTAGGATCATGGAACTCTGCTATCACAACATTTAGATCTACCCAATCATCCACTATCATGGGACTAGCAGCTTTAGTGCTCAAATCAAGAAGTCCCTTGAAAGAGTTGAAATATCCTACCTTCTCTATAGGAGTAGCCAGCACAGCCTCTGGATCAGATCTAAGCAGTACAGAAAATTCCTCAAATGTAGGACACATCTCTTCCATAGATGCCCCAAACCTGAAGACATGGGCAGTTGGATCCCAAAAGCGCAAGCAGGCGCACAAAAATTCCCAATCCACCTTTATTCCTCTTAGGGTGGGCATAGCACTTACCCCATACATTCCTAAATTAATTCTCTCCACTTTTGTGAGGTTTATGCACCATAAGAACATCACATGGCTGAAATAAGGCTCCATTATGAGAAACAAAAAATAAATTCTTTTGATGGAAAGCAAAAAATGATTGAAAATGACTTTTTGAGGCATAGAAATCGAGAAGTACGGACTGACAATGGACAAAAAAGCTATTTAAATAGATAGATCCTGACCTGTAATTAATTGCTGCCGGCGGCACAATAAGCGTGCTGCCCTGTACAGCGGCACGCCGGTAGTGCCGCCCATACCGGTGGTATGACTACTGTGCCGCCCAAGCCTTCCCTTGCCTCCTTATGCCTCTTTCCCTCAAAACAAGTTTTTACATGATTTTGGGTTTAAAATCATTCATTTTTCTCAAAATCAAGTAGAAAATGAGAGAAAAGCGTAAGGTGTGATGCAATAGAATTCTTATTTCAGGCAAACATCCGCATTCATACCGTGCACCCATGTCATTCAAAACATAACATGTCATACATTTCCAAAATGTCATAGAAGCATAAAAGTGCATACATCCAAAATATCATGCATACATCCATCATCCTCAGTACATGTATACATGAAAAAAAAAAAAAAAAACTAGCAAAGCAGGTCTCTAACAACCACGCCTGGGTCTGCGATGCCCTCGCCTAGGCACATCCTGTTCATGACTATCCTCTGAAAAATCCCTCTCATGTAGAAAGGAGGTCAAAGCAAATGCATATCAGCCCAAGAGATCGTAGTGATAGCGAACAAAATCCATGGGAACCTGAGGAAGAAAGATATATTAGAATCAGTACAAGGCAAAACTGTCAAAAGGTTAAGAGTTCTAGCTGAGCAAAGATCATTACCTCTGTCACAGTCTCAGGGATAGTAGGAAAGAAGGCTAGACGTGCATTAGGAAGATGGTAACGACATAATCGATCGTCACCAGAAAAATAATCCAGATAAGCTGGCAAGCAGACAAGACCAGTAGGCAAGTGAACTGAATTAGTTGGACCTCCCACTAAAACATCTAGAGCTGGAGTTGGAGCTAGGGCAGAACCACTAGCCCCTAAAGGGCCAACCCTAGAAGGATCTGCTGCAAAACTTGAAGGGCCAACCCCAGCAGGATCAGCTGCAAAGCCTGAATGGCCGGTCATAACACCTGAAGGTCTGACCCTAGGACCCATGCTGCCAACCAGAACAGTACCACCAACCTGTGAAAAACTCCTAACTCTGGAGGGAGGACCTCGGGAAGATGCTGAACTCGATCTCCTATGTGACGGTTCTCGCAACCTGTCCAAGGGAGGTGTCCCCCGCATCAAGGATGTCTCACAGAACTCATCATAATCCGTGTCCAGCAACAGAAAATCCAGACAGGAAGCTCCATTAACCCACTCATCCTCTCCCAGGATAGCCAGCCTAAATTTCATATTTGTCGGAGGGGGCAGTGGCACCACTCTCTCCCCTGTAACCTGTGCCCTTACCCTTTCTCCCAAATAGAACATCCTCAGGGACTCACAGCGGAGTAAGAGTTGACAAGAGGCCAAGGCCATGCTAGGTCTGATCCGGTCAGGGATCCACTCCATGAACCTGATAAATGGAGACCATCTCACCTGCAAACAGATTGCAATATGCAGTAGTAGAAGATGAAATAGTAAGATTCATATTAAGATCAATGAAAAATACCTAGTCTGCGGTCACAAAGGCAAAGAACTGTCTGCACTGATCAAATGGTCTCGTCATGAAGTTAGGTCTGTTGGACGCCCTCCAAATGCGTCTGTAAGGGGGATCAATAGCATTGGGCTCTGTCAGTGATGGAGCCAACATTGAAAAATGCTCATAAACCCAGTACTGCGGGAAATAAAATTTTATTAGTCATTTAGGCAGAGATCAGCCAACAAAATACCACAGAGTAATACTCACCTCAAGCACAATCGAGGTACCACCATGCCCGCAAAGCGTACCACGAGAAATGCTGCACAGCTCATGATAAATAACACAAAGGCCAGCACCTCCCCAGTCGACCTCCCCAATCTCATCCAGATTCTCCAAGGATCGCAGAATATTCAGATTTATGCAGTCCTTATTATTGTGCAGAAAAGTACAGCTCAAGATAATCAAGGCATAAAGTCTAGCACCCTGATCGAAACTATACTAACTAGGAGCCTGACCCATAGTCATCAAAGTCTAATGAAGCCAAGAACGTGGGACATTTAGGCTCCCACGAGGGGGATCAACCCTAATAAGAGCGGTCATCTCTACAGAAGAACGCTCGATCCATGAAGAATAAAATTTGAGAGGACAAGATCTGAAATGCATACCAGTAAGCATGCTCCACTCAAAGGGAGTAACTGTCATCTCACCACAGCCAAGGTAGAATGTGTTTGTAGTATCCCACCAATGCTCTACTAATGCTTTGAGTACAATGGTATTAACTGGCTGCTTGACATCTAGCTCCAGCCACCCGAGCAATCCAGATGGCTCAAGACGCAGACGGACGGCTTCCTGACTTGTCAAGTAAATGCGGACTAGCTCCATGACGCTACGGCCACCCCGAGGCCTTAAATTTGTCCTCTGTAATTTTTTGTAAAAATAAAAATTAATATACATTATTATCAGAAATTTTACTGACTATGCAGGAAAAGGAAAGCATACCTAGAGAGTTCCAGTGAAGTTGATGTGCTGCTTCGGCTCCTTTAGCAATATCTCTGAATTTTCAGCACCCGCTGCTGGCTGATTGAAGATATCCATTAGGAAAAAGTAAAAAAAGGAAAGTAAAATTTGAGAGAAGAAAAGAAGCTAGAGAGAGAGAGAGAAAAGAAGAGAGAGAGAGAGAGACAAATGAAGTTATGAGAAAAGAGTGAAGGAAGTTAAGCTTTATATAAAGGAAAAGGTGGGCCCCCCATCATAACATCTTTTTCACTTTTCTGATTCGCAAGTCCAATTCACATGGTTTTGCCATAAAAAGCTCATTTTAAGTTGGAATTCAGTGCTGTCTGAAGCAGTGAATCCGTGGGATTTTTATCCATCTCCCAAAATAGACAAGGTCTCGATCGGAGTTCAGAATCTCCTGAAATTGCAGAAAAGCTAAAAATTTAAAAATAGCCTAAAAATTGGAAAAACAGTCCAAATTGAATGAAAATAGCCAGAAATCAAACATGAAGCTCTTCCATAAATCCCAATACAGAAAGGGACATTCAGAATTTTTAGAATGGCATCCGAAGCCCTCCGGTTCACACTTATCATATTCGGCCTCTGTCTGACCAAATCAGATAAGGGGGCAACTGTGAACCCTGAAAAATGCACCTTCAGTGGACCATCTTTCAATTATGAATCCACAGAATCAAGCAGAGCTCGAATCAGAGCTAAAATGGGCTCGAAACGGACATAAATGGACTGAGCCGCGCACGTGGCGCTGGGAGGCACGTTTTTCGTGCCACGGGAAAAAGGTCGTGCCACCGGCACGGCATCAAAGTCATGCCGTCGGTATAGCGGCACGTATGGCATGCCGCTCGGACGGCCGGCGCATCGACCGTGCTGCCCATGCCGCTGGCACCACCGTCCATACCGCTAGCACCTCCTCTGTCAGCTCTATAAATAGGAGCCTCCTCCAGCCTCATTGGACATGATTTCCAATGAGTTCAAAAGCATTCTAGAGCATTTCAAAGCAATTAGGCATATTTCAAAGCATATTTTCGTTCTTATACTCACATATTTGCTGCTTCTAGATCTAGATTCCAAGCTTCCTTTGAATTCAAGGTGGAGTTGAGATCCGGAGCAAAACTAGTTCCATTCATCTGAAAGCCAAGGAAAGCAAAGGTATAATCCCTTTCTTATTTTAAAATTCTAAATTCAGATCTAGAATTTTCTTTAGGTCTAAAACTGAAAAGATCTAAAAATTTATTAATTTAAGAATCAGAATTAAGTTAATAAGCAAACCAACATATTTTAACCGCTCCTTCGCAAGAAGGGAGAACTGCATGGGGTTTGATTCCTATTCAATAGGATACGCAGGCTGCCAATCTGAAAGGCATCAACTCCAAAATCTTTTTATTAATATTTAGTCCTTTTTTTATTTTAATTTATTTTAATTAATCCTTTGTTTATGATTTTTATTTTAGTTTATTTTGGGGAATTTGTGCTTTTCCTAGTACCCATAAGGGCTAGAGGAAAGATCCCATTTATTTCATTTGTTTTGATGTTGTAATAATTAAGTAGGATTTATCTTGCCTATTTGTTTATTATTGTCATTCCATCACATCATAAATTTGTTCATTCATCATTATATTCCTGTTCATGCATACACAAAAATTCATTTTTTCAGAGTTATTTTGCATTTTTAGCCAAACTAAAGAAAATAACATTTTATTAATTGTGTAATTACGAAAACCTGATCCCCGAGCCCTCTTTGGTCACTCGCAGATTGGTGCACTTTTCCATTGGGATAAAATCAAATTATTTTTGGAGTCAATCATGTTGTGTTTTCTTTAATTTTCCCAATTAAAATAAATAAATTAAAGTGGCGACTCACTTTTCAACTGTCACATTACAAAAATCAATTTTTTGAACTCACAGTGAGTTCTAATCGTGGAGTTTCTCCTGAAGAGCATTTCGATCCCTCGGCGGATCGGACCGGTGCTCGGGCGAGGCCTCATAGGGTAGTGTATCCACCTCAGCTAGAAGGGGCGGTTCTATCCATGGAGCCTGATCAGCTTCATGCCTTATAAGTGATAGGAGTTGGAATTTGGTATAAGGCCACCTCTCCTCAATGTGTTCGAGTAATAGAGCAATAGCCTTCACTCTTTATAAGTGATAAGTGTGATTTATGCAAACTTGCCAAATTGAACCCTTGCTAAATTGCAACCTGATTCATGAATTATAAATCATGAACTATGTGTATAAGCTATGTGTTCCTTTTCAAAGGAATATGTGATAATGTATGTGCCTTTTCATTTACTCATTAGGATCATCTATCTCACCTCTTTTTCCTTGTGTGGTTCCAGGTGAGCAAATGTGAGGAGACAAGGTGATGGCTCAAGCATTCTACTTTGCTTGGGGAATTCCTTGTCCAAGTTATCAATAATACTATTTTTATGAACTCTTGTCATTAGATGCTTCGGGAATGTTGATCGATACTTATTGATATATATTATTTTCCTCATGGATTTCATATGTAATGATTTATCTTAGTCTTCTGCAATTTATGGTATTCATCTAAATATTTTAAATGAGTTAATGTAAGAGGTTTGGTAAGATCCTAGGCATGATTTGTTTATATATAAGTGGGTTCTACAGGCGTGGGTGACCTTATGTCTCCCCATGTTCTAGGACCGTCATATCTCTAAGGTTGGGATGTGACAGTAAGATATTTTCCAGCTAAGTAATGATAGTAAATATTCATCAATGTGAATTTAAAATATGTGATTGTAGAACCTAATGATAAAGGCAAGGATATTGTGGAAGATATTGAGAAGCCTCATTTTAACTTGCAATAAATGATATTAGGAGCTAAGGAATTCAAGGTGAGTACTTAGTAACATAATATGATTTGTGCCATAAATGAGTAACCATTATTTGAATCATCTTATATTGAAATGTATCACATTTCCATGTTAAGCATGAATTGCTTTATTGACTATTAAGCTATTAAACATTACTGTCTTTCATTATGGCATTCAACCATCATGAGCCAACATCATATTGAGTTGATAATGTGACTATTGATAAAAATCTATATGTTCATTGTTATTTGTACCACTAAGTTCCTTCATTAGTTATATATATGCTCTTCCCATTGGCACTAAAACAAATTAGAAATTCTCTTCTGATGTGGGATAATATATTAGGTCTTGTGCACTTGATATAAGCTTGCAAGTAGGGCAAGAGTGATGTTGACTAGGGTTACTACAAGTGTACAGGCCATATCAAGTAATATAATGATGAGTCAAGTATCATTCCACTCGAGGATATTATCTAATTACTAGCTCAAACTTCGACTATTGTTTAGCGACTTAAATTATAAAAAGTAATTTAACTAAAATGAATTACTAAACTAAAATTGAATAAAATAAGCAATGAGATAGTTATAGAGAAAATCAATGTTAAAGGTCTATCTAGATATTGAATCCCTCTAGCTCCTTTTTGCAATCCATGATCAACACATTAATTAAGCCAAACCAATGAGTTAAGTTAGCATTTCTCAAAATTAGATTAAAACCTTTCTCAAGTGAATTAACCCCTATTCCCTAAGTAAATTGAAAGGAATCTCTTCTCATTCAAAATCAATTAGGCAAAGTATTAGAAATAAGGAATAAACACCAAAGGATTTTGTAAACCTATCTCTAGTGCTCCAAGCAATCCTCAATTCCTATGAATGATCAATTCGAGTTAAGGTACCTCTACTCAATAACAAGAAATCAATATCCAATTAACAAGCTTGCTATTGCTAATCAAAATAAATAAATATGAATCATAAGAATAAAACTACTCAAAGGATGATTCGATTGAAAATTAAGTCATTCAATCCATACAATAGAAACTAGGGTTCATCAAATCTAGATAACTATAAGTTCAGCTCATATTAAGAATTGGAAACAACAAAGAAGAAGAAAAAAGAAGAAATCTCAAATAATCCATGCGAAATATAAGAAATCTTGACTTTAATCGTTAATTCCCATTTTAATTCAAGCAAAATTTGGATCTTTACCTTGAAATTCTATTACCAACTCTCTCTAAGCCTTCAAAAAAGTCAGCTTCAAAGAAGAAGGTCCAAAACCCCTAAAATCTAAAAAAAAATTGAACATATATTGCTGTAGATTTAATGCCATGGCCAACCACACAGGCATGGCTCAAGGCATACAGATGGTCTGAAATTACATGGAGTAATGCAACAAGCATGGACATTCACACAGCCACAGTTTTGGGCATGGCCAAAGGGTAGTTTGCAATTCCTTGCCCAAAAAACACTAATTTTGCGCCTAAGCTTTGTAAATTCTGAACTTAATCAATCCATGGCATTCTAAAGAACTTTGAAAAGCACTGAACAAACAAATCAAACTCAATTTAAGGATAAGAATATGCTAAGATCAAGGGGTAAAATATAGTTAAATATGCACTTATCAAAGAGTACCCAACCTTTATTAGGGGGAACACCTAGCCATAAGACCTGAACAGTCTTACATAATGTGATATGTTCGAGTAAGCAAGGCTCTAGCCACCACTCACCTAATTTACTGATTTATAAGTGGGAAGCACATTGCTTGCAAAAAGTGATTAATTTTTGCTAAAAATATTGCTCATGTTTCCAAAGAAAGATTGGCATTCCTGATTGACAATCTTAATTAACATCTCTCTATTACCATAAAAAAAAAATTTGCTTTATTTGTACTCCATATATTCTTATATATATTATTTTATTATGTACTCATTGAGCTCTGTGTCATTCCTTTAGTTGTTTAAATTTTTCAAGCCAAGTTGTCAAGTTAGCAAGGAAATCTCAAGCTCTGTTCTTTCACTTGAGAATTTTTCTATTGTATTTGGTATTATGGAGTTTGACTATGTAAATTGAAGGTTTATATTCTAGAGCTCCATGATTATTGGAGATTTTAGTATTAGTATAAGACTGTATTGTGAATTTATCATATATTATAATTATGTTTCAATATTTAAGCAAGTAGTATATGAATGATGACAAGATTAATGGAAATGTAAAAAGAAGACATCGACTGTAATGTAGTACTAAGATAGTAAATGAAAATGATATATATACCATGAAAGAAATTGGTAAATGACACACAAGTATGATTAATATTACTAATAAATAAATAATGTGTATAAGCATGTAAAATGAAAAAGTAAATGGTAAATGATGGTATGATAAAGTAATGTAGGTTTTGATCTTAGGATACATTCTAATAATGATAAAAGTAATGTAATAATAAGTTAAATGGGTTCTATAGGTTTAGGTAACCTTACGTCTTGATATGCTCTATGACTATTGTGGCTCAAAAATTAATTGGGTTATGACAAATGTGGTATCAGAGCAAAAGCCTAGACTAGTATTATATGATGTATAAAGATATGACATAAGTAATACCATGGAGCATAGGAAATCTTCTCGTCATTGCAGTATTTTGTTAAGTTAGTTGTGCATTGCTTATATATGTTGATTCCTCCTATATAATTATTTATTTGTTTGCTTGATTGTGTTATGATTGAAATTTTCATGAAATATTGTGTTGTAGCATTATAAGATAGTATTAGCGTAATAGTTATGAATATGTGAATAGTGATAAGTTAGTATATGAAGGAACACTATGTGATAAAAAAAAATGAAAAAAAGACTAGTGTGGGATGCCATCAAGAATGATACTAGTTATGTACTAAGATTGAAACATTAAATAATATTATAGATGTCATATGTATTTTAATTATTACAAATATATAAGCATAAATAAATATTTGTGTCAAAAATCTAAAATGTGTTTAAGTAATATCTATATGTATTATCGATATGAAGTAGGTGGATGCATATAATTGAATTTATAAATGTAAAAGTGTGTATATACATATAAAAGAGTATGATTAGAAAGAAGTTATATGAAAATGGATGATGTAATGTTAAAGGGGAATAAGAATTATAGATTGTTGATCAGTATATTTGAGGAATGAAGAGATAAATAATATTGATGGATTATTACGTTCTAGTAATAAAAAATTTATAATATTGATATATTTATGATTAAAGTATATTTTATGATTTTGAAATAGTTAAAATTATACTTTATATCCTAAGCTCTATGACCGTCATAGTTTAGAAATTGGATCATGACAGGTGTTATAGGAGATGGAATATTATGAGAAATATCATGTTCAATACAAAAATTTTCAAAGGATTCACTTTCAAATTCTTTTCCATCATCACTTCTAATTTTGAAAATAAAATAACTTTTTTTTTCATTTTGAACTCTTTTTCCAAAACTTTTAAAGACTTCAAAAGCATCACTCTTATGAGTTAAGAAACTAAACTAAGTAAATCTAGAGTTGTCATCAACAAGCACATAGGCATAAAATTTTCCAACCAAACTAGCAACTCTACTAGGTCCAAATAAGTCCATATGCATAAGTTGAAAAGGTCTAGAAGTGCTTACTACATCTTTAGTTTTGAAATAGGATTTATGTTGCTTCCCCATTTGGCATAGTCCACATGTCTTGTCCTTTAAAAATTTGATCTTTAGTAGTCCATCAACTAGCTTATCATTGCAAAGGCTATGAAGAAGTTCCATGCTAGCATGTCTAGGTCTTCTATGCCAAAGCCATGACTCATTGCTAATGGACACAAGACACTTGAAATTGTGGTTAGCTGAATTGTACAAGTTAATTATGTAGATATTGCCATCTCCTTCTCCTTTGAACATTACTTCATCATCCACCAAGATAGTGATAAGAAATTCTTTAGAGTCAAGGATGACTTTATTACAATTGTCACATAATTGACTTACACTTAATAAATTGTGCTTCAAATTGTGAACTCTCATTTTAGCACTTTAAAAATTAATTCTAAACTCTTCAAAACTGACTAAAGTATTCTTGGCACAACTTGACACCTTTCCTACCCTGACCGGACCTTTTATATCAAACAGAATTTTTTCCAAAACTGACAGGATATTTTCTCAGACTTACCGCAAGATTGTTTTAAATTAATTTGAGCCTATCGATACTGAATGATAAGATTTCTGAACTCTATAACTCCTAAAAACTGAATCAAAATTCTCAAAAAATTGATCTGAAACCTCTAAAAAATTGGCCAGAAAAAGATCTCAAAAAGCATGCCGGCCATGCCACATAGCTGCCTTGTGGTAGGCATGTGGTGCCAAGTTAGATCTATACAACACCATAGCCTACATATACGGCATGTAGCACATCCCTAATGCAGTGCCGCACAGGCCTGACACAACGCCGAATAGGCCTGCCTTGGCGCATCACCTTTCTAGTCCGAGTGGGCCCCTCCTATGCAGAAAATGACCCTTTTGCCCCCTCCAATCTAATTTTCAGCCCTTTCTAGCCCTATCCCTCATTCTCATTGCACATTTTCACTACCTAAATTACCCTCATCTCCCTTTACCTATAAATAGGCCCTCCATCTTTCATTCCAAAACATACCAAAGTTGATATTGATTGCTATCTATCAACTTTTCTTCTTCTTAATTAATTAATTATTTTAATTAATTAATTTCCTCACCCAAACCAAGTTAATTAATCATTTTAATTAACAAAAATCTTTTTTAATCATTCATAAGTTAATTAATTAATAAATCTTTTTAATTAATTAATTACCTCATTTTTAAATTAAATAAAAAAATCTTTATTTTTTTACCCATCCACTATTTTAATTAATTAATCCACTCACCAGTCATTTTTTTTAATCTGATTGCCCAGTCTGATAAAACGGAACTTTGATTGGACAAAACACTTTTTCCATCTCGTCCACCAAACTCTAAGGTATTTTCCATCAATTCATTCTCCAAACTAAAAATCTTTTTAATTAATCTAGAAACCACTCCACTTAATCATGGAATGAACTATGTGGTTTTGATCCCTATTCAATGGGGTACATAGGCATGTTTGGAATTTAAATCCAAAATTCAAATCTGATCTTTTTTTTTTTTTTTATGATACTTGCAAGGGAATATGTGGTCTTCCTAGAATCCCATAAGGGCTAGAGAAGGCATCCCATTCTTTATTAATGTAATTATCTTAATTGGAATTAAAGGGTGATTATGTGGTTCCCCTAAAACTTTAAGGAAGAGGGAGAGTGTGAATGTTTATTTCAATTGCCTCATCAATCCACATATACCATGCATTCATGTTATGCTATATTCATGCATTTTGATTACCATCTTATAAATGTCATTCATGAAATTAAATTTTCAAGGTCAAATTAAACTTAAGAGCCAAATTTAGATTATTTAAAACTAAAATCCTAGTCCCCAAACTCAATCTAGTTTGAAGACTAGTGATTTTATCCTTAGGTAAATTAATCAAAAATTAATGAATTGAAGTCAATTGGTTTTTTTCCTTAGTTTTCCCATTTAAAAATAAATTAGGGTGGTGACTCCTAAAATCATTTTCAAAATCAACCAATCCAAACCCGAGAGTTCCATCCTGAGTCTAAACCCAAACAAAAGGGTTCCATTCAATTCCCTCTAGTGGATTGGGTCAGTGCTCGAGTGAGGCCTCACAGTTAGTAACCCCACTGGGGAATGGTTGCCACCTTTTTAAAATAAAAAAGGAAAATAAGAGGATTACTATTTGGTCAAGGAAAAAAATTTCCAAAATAATCCCCATTTGGCTCATTATGTATAATTTTACTCTCATGCATCACTTTGCATAATAAAGGTTCCTTGCCTAACCTTAGCTTTAGGAAAACTCTTGGATAGTGTGTAGCATTGGCAAGACAACTCTTTTTGAGTGTGTTGGGAGATAGCAAAAGCATTCCACCCCGCGATGAATCCCTGATCATTTCAGTGGTATAACGAGCAATCAGTACTATTGGACCCACGCGAGGCTCCTTGCCTCACATGTGGTTAGGTATATCAATGCTCTAGTGGGACACAGACCTTTAATCAAACCACCCTTCACCCTTGTACATGTAGTCACCCTAGCATTGACCCTAGGTTCCATATACTGTAATAATGGAGACATTTGTACATATGCCCATGAAACCTTTTTGGCATGCATCACGACATTGCCATGCATACATAACATGAGAAACTCTATAAGGTCAATTTGCAAAACCCTAAATCAGTGGTCCATTACCCTAAAATACCTCACACACTCACCTTGTCAACATGTAAACTCGATGACCAACCATGTGGAAGGAATCCTTTTCCCAACATACCTTCATATTCATGCCCATTTTTAATTCACAAATTGGTATTCTTACTCTTTTTTGCCAACCTCCTCAAAAAACAAGAGGAGACTTTTCAAGCCACACTCACCACTACTCTTAAAACCTAAGCCAACACTTTCACTAATGCCCTTAATGTGCCGTCTTCCACTTTCACTAGTGCTCTCAATTCCCAATGTGAATCCATCATCAATAAGGTCAGGGAAATGACTAATGCTACCATCACTCCTCCTCCCACTCAACCTACTTTTGCTCAAGCTGGAACCAGCCATGCCCCCACTTTCACTCCCCTTATTATCAATCTCACCTATAAAGGGAAAGCTCCTGAGACACCTACCTCTCGTCCTTTAGATATTAATGCCACTGCTCCTACTCCCACTACGAATCCTTTTCAAAGTGAAGATTTTCCTAGCTTTCCCAAAGCCAAAAGATTAATGGAAAAGTTTGAAGCTATAGAACAATCCATCAAAAATATCAAAATGCATGAGGACATGATAGATGTCGATTCCCTTACTCTCTTCGCAAATGCCAAGATTTTGCCTAAATTCAAGATGCCTGTGATGGACAAATTTAATGGCATAACTTGCCTTAAGACCCACCTTAAAATGTATGTGGGTGCAATGAGACCTTTCAGTATGGATGACGAGCTCCTTGCTCAATTATTCTAGCAATGCTTAACTAGGGCTGCCATTAAGTGGCTTTTGGATCTCAACCAAAATCACAAAAAGACATGGGATGACATCTACAATGCTTTTGTCAAACAGTACCACTATAACATTGAAGTGGATGTCACCCGTCATGACTTGGAGACCACTAAGCAACGCTAGAAAAGGTCCTTCATTATATTCCTTATAAGGTGGAGGGCGAAAGCAGCCTAAATGGTAAACCATCCATCCAAGGAAGAACAAATTGACATTATCTTGAAGAATATTCTCCCTTAGTACCAAATTCACTTGCAAACCCAATATCTCCCAGACTTTAAGGCTCTTATTGCTACAACTTCTAAAATCGAGGATTTAATTCAGTCTAGTCAAATCAAAGATGAATCCTCGAGTTTGAGATACCATAAGAATACTAATCTTACCTCCAACACCACTCATTCAGTCCCAAAAAGGGAGGAGAAATTAATACTACCTCTTACCATCAACCCATGAGATTATAAAGAAAAAGTTTTTCGAAATTGGGAATGCCTTTGAGCACTGTCTATAAGAAGGCCTTGGAAGCCCATCTCGTCAAACCCTCAGAGCCAAGACCACTCCCAAATCCTTTGCCGAAAAACTATAATTCTAATGAGTGATGTGATTATCACCAAGGACCTGGGTATAAAATGAATACTTGTAAAGGTATAAGGCATCGAATCCAAGACCTAATAGACACTGGGGAAATCATTGCTCTGAGACTAAACCCAGCATCACCATAAATCCTTTGCCTAACCACTAGGCAAATGTCAACTTTATTTCTTCTAATGAATCAGGATTTGATCCTCTCTCCCTTATTTACCCCACTTCAAGTTATTGTTATGTGAATGACTTTGTCACTGAAGTTGATGCAATTACTCTAAATGAAAGAGTTCTCCCACCACCTCCACAACCTACAGATTCAAACCCAATAAGTCATGTCGTCCCTCCTCCTATTAAAAAATTAAAACCATATAATGAACCTAAAGAGGATCCCATTCTCAAGAAATTAAAGAAAACCCAAGCAAACATATCAATATGGAGCCTCATCTAATCCTCTTACCCTCATCGCCAAGCTCTTTACAAGGCCTTGAACCAATGTCAAGCTCTTATTGACATCTCACTTGAGACCCTCGTGGCATATTTAACCAACACTGCCAAATCCATAACCATTTCTTTTGGTGATCATGATATCCCTTACAGAGAAAAAAGCGACAACCATGCTCTCTACATCAAATTGTGCCTATGGTATTAGTAGATAATGGGTCCACTCTGAATGTATGTTCACTAAAGGAGGCCAGCTACTTAGGATTAGAGGCTTCAGATTTCATTCCATCAGACCAAGTGGTGAGAGCATATGATAACATCAAGAGGGAAGTTTTGGGAATAACAAATCTCAATGTCACAGCTAGATCAATGACAATGACAATCACATTTCAAGGGATTGATGTCCCATCCTATTTCAACCTCCTACTTGGTAGGCCATAGATCCGCCAAGTGAAAGCGGCTCCTTCCTCTTTACATTAGAAGTTGATGTTTCCCTGTGGTACAAATATCATAACCATCTAAGCTGATGTACATATGAAGAGTGACATTCCAAGCTCTATGCCAATTTTGGAAATTAAGCCTGAACTATCTACCATTCCTCTGTTGGGCTTCTCATTTGACACTATTTAGTTCATTCAAGGAGAAGGTAAAGAGTTTATTCCTTTCGATTTTGATCCATACAGTAACATGGCAATAGCTAACATGATGAAGAAAATGGATTATTTTCCAATTTCTAGACTTGGAAGAAACCAACAAGGGATCACCCAATTTCTTGAGTATCCCACTGCCACTCCTTGTTTCAGTCTTGGCTATGCACCCAAACCTGAAGATATTGCAGAATTTAAGGAAAGGGCCAAATTGAGAGCTAAGGCCAAAAGGCAAGATGAGACTTATGATTGGCCCATACGCCACTACTTTAAAACTCTTAATGGATATTTCATGAAAGAGGGAGAAGATTTCCCTTACTATGGCTTTCTCGAACCATGGTTATGTCATATTTCTAAGAAACTGATCCCTAGTTTTGAAATTTTATTTGATATCAGGCTCAACCTAAAGGAGTGCGAGCCCATCTATCAATTGGAGGAGGATTGGGAAGCAAGCATAGAGCCCTCTCTTTTTGAGTCCATCTATGTGATCACCAACCATGAAGAACTTGATCCTACCAAGCTCATTCAACCATCCCAAGCATCGCTAAGTAACTAGTATTTAGAGAAGAGCACCGGCCCTGTTATGTCCTCATCCAAGTCTTCTGAGTCTAGTTTAGAGTCAGAGTCCCCTGAGTTTGAGTATGAGTCTGCTGAGTCTTTTCAGTCTTTCCTTTAAGATTTTATAACTCATCTCCTAGGCCTATCCTTTCAAACTAATATAACCTATGATGATGGGACCTTTATCATTAATGAAATAAATAAGTTTTACGCTTACTTTCTTGATTGTCTATGTTATACTTCCTCTAACTCATCATTAAATAAGGAATCTAAAAAAGAAATAGAAAATAAACAAGAAATAGAAAATGAAAAAGGCAAAGAAATAATCAACTATAGCACAGAGGAGAATCCCAAAATTACATACATTGCATCTGCATATTTTGACACATAGGCATTGCTCAAGAAAATTAGTGAGTTCTTAGACTGTTTTGAATGGGAGTTCAAAGATATGGTAGGGGTAAATATGAGCATAGCAGTTCACAATATCCCAAATTATGAGCATGTGAAGCCTATAAAGCAGAAGTAGAGAAGAATAAATGCAAAATGGTCTCTAAAGATCAAGGAGGAGGTAACCAAGTTGCTAGATCATTGGTTTATTGAACCCATTACTTATCCTTTATGGTTGGCCAATATAATGCCTGTTCCCAACAAGGATGGAAAGGTCCAGATATGTGTTGATTATAGGGACCTCAATAAAGCCTGCCCAAAGGATGATTTATCTCTACCCTATATCGATTTATATGTGGATCGCATGGCTGGTGCATCAGTGGTCTCCTTGACCGATCTCTATACGGGCTACAACTAGATCCAAGTCTATGCCCCTGATAAGGAAAAGACATCCTTTGTGATACAATAGGGCACCTATTATTATTGAGTGATGCCTTTTGGTTTAAAGAATGCCAAGGCAACTTATCAAAGAATGGCCATTACCATATTCCATGACATGATGCACAAAGATGTCGAGGTATATGCGGATGACATGGTTATAAATTTTGGAACTCCTAAAGGCCATTTTGATGCTCTAGACTGATTCTTCACTAGGCTTAGATAGTATAACCTCAAGTTAAACCTAGCTAAGTGTCTTTTCAGTGCCTCTTCAGGTGTATTTCTAAGGCACCTAGTCAGCCAAAGGGGCCTCTAAGCAGTGGAATGAAGAATGCCAATAAGCCTTTGACAGAATCAAATAGTACCTCATAAACTAGAAGAACTAGCAATGCTAGAGTATGTCCTTTGGGGCAAGCTCTAAGAGCCATCCAATCCACTCCTGAACTAATCCCTACCTCACCAAGATGGGCTACATCCGATAATGAATGGCTATGTACAGACTCCTGGCCGGACGTGGTCCATCAACCATACCTGCAAAATAAATTAGAAATAAAAAAAAATCAGACATCCATAAAATACCAATCCTGGAAAGGGTAAGAATAGTCAAACTTCTCTCTTCTCACCTAAAGGACTACTGGAGATACAGCCCACATCTTTAAGCCCTGAACAAAGCAGTCGAGACTCATCAGTGTCTCCGCCAGCATAGCCCCAATCACAGAGCGACCCTACTCCATCAGTACTAAACCCACCACTTTGGCATCTCTCTAAACAACGAGCCTGGGAAATAGATATCTAGCCATCAGGCAGAAAACCAAGGTTCTCATCCTTAGCCTTTATCTCCCTACATCACCCTACTCGCTAGGATCATGAAACTCCTCAATAACGGTAGTTAGATTCACTTGCCCATCTACCACCATCCAATTGGCTTTGTCTTCTAGCAGAGCTAAAAATTCTTGAAAAACTCTATAGTGCCCAACTATTAACTCAGCACTACTAAGTTTGTCTCCGGATCATTGATAAGTATGGCATAAAAATCCTCAAATATGGGGCACAGCTGCTCCATACCCACACCAAATCAAAAAACTTAGGCCACCGGATCCTAAAATTGAAAAGACGCTTGTAAGAAATCCCAATCTACCTGAACCCCTCTTAAGGCTACCATAGCTGCAATCCCATATCTACCCAAATTTATCTTATCTACTTTGTCGAGTTTTCCCATCCCCATATGCATATAGTAACTGAAATACAGCTTCATAGGAAAAAAGAAGTGAAAAAAATGATAAGAAAAAGTGAAAAACCAAGCAAAAGAAGAGAAAGTCGACAAATGGGCAAAGTTTTAGCTCTCAAATTGAAAAAAATGGATGAATTTGCCTTTGAACAACTACCCATGTATAAGCTGTAAGATGTCAATATTAAAAAGCATAGAAAAGCTATAACCAATGGATCTATCACAAAAGTTTGGTACTATATTTTAGTTTTGCGACAGGCCTAATGCGATGCCGCACGTGTTTCACGTGGCATAACCCTCTGGCGATGCCCCAACATTCATCCTTTGGCGTTAGAATAGCAATTCTATACCACTTTGTACAAAAGATAAATAATCTTTCATTCCTCTTTGGAGTAGAAAATCTAGAAGATTAATATCTTTTTAGAACCATGCATAAAAAAAAGAATAAAAAAATAAAGCCATTAGAAGTCAAAGCATGCATACATCACATTTCATTCATTCTTGCTTGGCACTCACATGCATCGATAACACAAACATGCATGATATGATAGGGAGCATCGGAAGATTACACAAAGTCATAACATACATAACATAAGCATAGCATATGAACATATCCATACATAGATGTCACCTGTGAAAGAGTACTACTTCCCACTAATGGGAACAAATGACATAGCTACCTGAGAAAGCTATATAAAAAGAAAATTATAGGAAAAGTCAGAGCAAGCATCATAGTCACCGAATCAATGGCACCCTCCTCTCCTACATTTCTGAGGAGCATCCTCATCACCGGCCGTGCGATTATTAGCAATATCTAAATGTGTCAGCATCCTACTGAGGGCGGCCTCCATCTTGCAAGAAATTTTATAGGTCTAGTGAATGAAACCCTAAGGTACCTATTGCAAATGAGATGTTAGGAACTTTAGGTATAAGTGAGCATAAATATTACCCTTACATCAGGATAATTTCTGAATATAGGACAAAATCATACCTCAACATTGTTAGGAATGTCTCAAATGTCAGGATGAAAAACATCAGTAAGCTGCCACATCCTCATTGAGCCATCTACCCCATAGTATGAAATCTACTAAGGGATGTAGAACTCTGTATCCTAATTTATTACACCAGTACTCAGGCTCGGCTCTAACCCCCCGTTGATGTCAGGAATGGGTCCCTTAGAAATGCCCCCTCTAAGAATTTAAAAAGTTACCTGGATGGTTAACTCCTTTAGAAGGGCAGACCTGATGGAGGAATGACCTTTCGGTGTGATCTCACATATCAAGAAAGCAAAACAAAAGTTATGGTAGCTTTGGCCGAAGTATTGGTGGATGTACCCTTCATCGTTGTTATAGAGCACAAGGGATAGATCGCTAACCCATATCTCATATACACTGACGGGGGCTTAGGGATGCACCAAGAGCTGATGATTTGGAAGTACACTCTCTCACCCAAGTAGAATAGATGGTGATAGGGCGAGCACAATAGGAGTTGCCTTTAAGAGATATGCTCGGCAAAAATTGCATTATCAAAATCGAGACACTGTAACTCTCCAAAAGCCCTCAAAATCTGTCATAGTATACAATAAGAAAAATATTTTAAATGGTAAAATAATAGAGAAGGCAAAGTAACGAGTGAAAAACCTTAGGCTCCGTGAAATTATCAAAAAAGGCTCGAAGTGTCAAAATACTATGATTGTTGGAGTCAAGACCCCATTTAGACTCCAGCCATCTCCTCCCAATAGGAAAATCCCCCGACCTATGCCTAATTAGTCTAAGAGCTATAAAAGCAAAGTACTCATATGCCTAAAATTGCATGCAATAGACAGTCAAAATCATCAAAGTTACAATTCAAAGTACAAGCCAGAGTATGGAAATGTACCTCCTAGATGGGTGCCATATCGCTAACAGAAAGGATATTCCCTCGAGACAGCTCCACCATGTCATGGTACATAGTGCTAAGCATTACACCACCCTAGTCAAACTCTCTTTAAGCATTCAAATCAACTAAGCTGGCCAAAATGTTCAAATCCACTATCTCTCAAGCTATGGGAGAAAGTGCAACCTATAATGATCAACAGACATAGTCGGGCCACCACTGCATCTAGAATAATCTCACTGGTAGCCATTGCCCATTCCAACTTATCTGTCAGCAAGGTGCGCCTCACTTGAGTGCTATCGCGAGGTAGGTTGAAGCTAAGAGGAGCCTGCATCTCATCGGTAAAGAACGTCTATCTCCAATCATCGTGTATGTTGAGAGTCTGAGTCCCAAATTGGATCCTAGACAGCAGATGCAAATCAATCAATGTATAGGTCAACTTGTAACAACCCACACCTACCCTAGAAATTTTTATGACAATTTGCTTGATTTAGAACTATTAAGGTTAAGTGTGTGCTTTTATGAGAATTTATGTTCTATGTGATTGATGAGTATGTGGCATATTAAATTAATTTTTAATATGCATAATATGAGTTATTATTATGAAATATATGATTTACAAGAAGTGCATTAGCATAAAATAAATTATTTTAATAAAATGAATTTTCATGCATAAAGGCAATTTTTAAGCATAAAATGATTTTATGAGTATTTTAAAATAATTTTTAAATAAATGTATTAGGGGAAATTTTAATGAAAATAATAAGAAAAATATTTTTATTTTAATTACTTATAATCAGCCCCTAATTTGAATAAAAAGCCCAAATATCTAAAAGCCCACTACCCAAAAATCCTCATAACCTAGCTCATTAAGGGTATCAGTGGAAATTGTCTAAAATCCTACATTTAAATATGAAAATTTCAGCTAGCCCTAATGTTCCAGTAGCCATCACTCTAATTTTCTATATTTTAATAGAAAAATTCTCTCAAAACAAATTTCTTTATAGAAATTAAGAAAGCACCTTTCAATTTTGCGATTTCTTGACCGTAATCATAAGTTTTTCTTCTCTTTCAATTCCTTAACTTATTTCTATGAATTAAATTATGAGAAAATTATTTTGAACTAGTAGATTACTGATTTTTATAGATTTAAATCAATTTGGGAGTTTTTGAAAGAGAAATTTAATTCTCTACTGAAAATACAAATCTTTCCACGCGATTCCTCCAAAGGTGAATCCTGTAACATAAAATTAAAACTTTTATGCATAAACACTACAAGGAAGGCGGGGGGGGGGGGGGGGGGGGGGGGGGGGGGCAAGGGAATTCCTGCATGATTGATTTCTAAACTGATTTTTGATGTGTTTTGATGAAAAATATTGGATTAAACTATATTTCTGAATATTTTTATAATGACCGAAAATTTTCATAAACAAAGGAATTCAAGGTTTTTGTGCTATAACTTAAAAGTTGGAAATTTCTATTATAATTTAAACATGTGGGTACTGATTTGTATATGAATGGATTCTAATCTGATATATTTTTTTTGTTTGAATGAAAAATAATGATTTAAGTCATGTGTTTGCATATCGTTGTAATAAACGGAAAGCGAGAAAACTCATGATTTTCACCTTAAGCCTTAAAATTTAGAATTTTCATGCATAAATATTGTCTATGGCTGCCGAATCATACATAAGGATGTTCTAAACTAATATTTTCTATGATTGAATGAAAAATAATGGTTTAAACCACCTATTTACATGCTACTGTAATGATTGGAAACTACCAAAAACAAGAAAACTCATGGTTTTGCATCCTAAAATCTAAAATTGGAATTTTCATGTACATGTCACACATGTGAATTAATATTCTAAAATGATTTTTGTTGTGTTTACATGAAAAATTTTGGTTCAAACCATATTTTTACACATTACTGTAATAGACGGAAAGTGCGAAAAGTAAGAAAAATTCAGTTTTCCTTTTGATGATGCATTCGACCTACTATGGGATGTTTATCCCAATGTATATAATTTTTATGCAATGTATTTTGATGACTATTGATATCTATGTATGTATAATAAATGATAAAATTGCATGTTAGTTGAAGGTATGACCCTAGACAAGCTTAAAGGCACTTTGGTATACTTAAGGTATCTTAACCTTATGTTTGATTAGAATGTGAATGTAATTGGGAAATGTGGAAATGGTCTTGAATTGATGAAGAGATTGATTGAAGGAATTGGTCATAAGAGATAAGCATGATGTTTGAAAGGCTATTGATAAGTTGACATATATAGAAGTGTTATGTGAACTAAGATGATTGTTAAAGTGAATTGATATTAAGATGATGATATTGTGTCAACCTTAGAAAGGTACAGACATGAGTTATAATATGTTTCATATGGACCAATTAAGGCTAAGTGTGCAAGACTTTTAAAGTCAACATGTTATGTGCAAGTGATGAGGTGCACTTATATGTGCAACTCTATATATATGTGAATATTATATATGCATTGGGTAGCTATGGGATAGGTGTAACAACCCACATTTACCCTAGGATTTTTCATGACAAATTGCTTGAATTTAGACTTATTGTGACAAATTGTGTGACTATATGAAAATTCATGTGTGACGTGATTCATGAGTTTCAGGCATGTTAAATTAATTTTAATATGCCTATTATGAATTATTATTGTGAAATAAATGATTTGAATAAAATGTATTAGCATGAAATAATTTATTCTTCATAAAATGAATTTTCATGTAAAAAGGCGATTTTTAAGCATAAAAAAATTTTGAGTATTTTTAAATATTTTTTTTAAATAAATATTTTGGGGAAGTTTTAATGAAAATAATAAGAAAAATATTGTATTTTTAATTACATATAATCAGCCCTAAATCAATTAAAAAGCCCAAATACCCAAAAGCCCACTACACAAAAATGCTCCTAACCTAATTCATTAAGGGTAAAAGTGGAAATTCCACTCCAACCCTAATATATATGCTAATTTTCAGCCAAAAAAGGGTTTCTAGCAGCCATTCCCTTATTCTTTTTGTATTCTAGTAGAAAAACCTATCAAAATTATTCTCTCTACCGAAATATCTAAAATACTTTACCGTTTCGCGATTTCGTGACCGTAATCATAAGTTTTTATTCTCTTTCGATTTCTAAACTGTTTTCTATGAAATAAATTATGGAAAAATTATTTTGAATTTTTTAATTACTGATTTCTACAGATTCAATTCTGTTTGAGTGAACTTTTGGGAGAGAAAATTTATTTTCTACCGAAAACACGATTCTTTCCGTAAGATTTCTCCAAAGGTGAATTCTATAACTTAAAATCACAATTTTATTGCATAAACATCATGGGGGGGGGGGGAATTTGTACTTGTTTGTATTCCAAACTGATTTTTGATTTGTTTTGATGAAAAATATTGCATGAAATAATATTTTTGCATATTTCTGTGATGACCGAAAAGTTTCAAAAAATAAAAGAATTTAAGGTTTTCGTGTTAGAACTTGGAAATTGGAAAATTTTATTCTTTCATGAATACATGGCTGCCAATTTGTATGAATTGGTGTTCTAATGTGATATTTGTTTTTTTTAGATGAAAAATAATGACTTGAATCATGTGTCTGTTTATCACTGAAATAAACAAAATGCGCGGAAAGCGTGGAGACTCATGATTTTTCACCTAAGCCTTTGAACTTGGAATTTTTTTTGTATAAACCCTATCTATGACTGACAATTTATGAAGGAATGTGTTCTAAACTAATATTTTCAATGATTGAATGAAAAATAATTGTTTAAACAACCTGTTTGCATACTTCGAAAATGACCGAAAAATACCAAAAACTAGGAAACTTATGGTTTTGTGCACTATAATGCAAAAGATTGAATTTTTCTATATTACTAACACCAATAGTGGCCAATTCTTATGGATTTAAGTTCTAAAATGATTTTTGTTATGTTTACATGAAAAATCTTGGTTCAAACCATGTTTTTACATATTTTTGAAATAGACAGAAAGCACGAAAAGAAGAAGAATTTGGTTTTCACCTTAATAATGCATTCAGCCTACATGAACAATTGTGTCCAAATATTTATAAATTTTATGTGATGTGTCTTGGTGATTGTTGACATGAATGTATGTATAGTAGATGATGAAATTGCATGTTAGTTGAAGGTATGATCCTAGATAAGCTTAAATGCATTTTGGTATACTTAAGGTATCTTAATATTATATTGTGGTTAGAATGCAAATGTGATTGGGAAATATGGAACTAGATGTTATGATGACTTGATGATGAATATATGGTTATGAGTTAACAAAGTAAAAGGGATCATAAGAGTTAAGTATGATGTTTGAAGAATTAATTGTTAAGTTGACATGTATGGAAGTGTAAAGTGAACTAAGATAATTGACAAGTGAATTGATATTGGGGTAATGATAATGTGATGACCTTAAAAAGGTATTGATATGATTGCAATCTATTTTCATATGCACCTATAAGGCCTAAGTGTGCAAGACTTTTAAGTCAACGTGATACGTGCAAGTGATGAGTACACCTATGTGTGGACTCTAAGTGTATGTGTATGTTATATGTACATGGGTAGTTATGGGATAGGAATGTCATGAGTAAATAAATACTAAGTATTAAATCAAATATTATGTTAGAGTTTGAGGAGCCTTGGAAGTGCAAAGGGGACTATGAATACTAGGAGCAAAGGAACCCTAAGGTGAGTAAACACAATGTTCTTGCTACAAATGTGAACAACATCATGTTGTGCTACAAGAATGTGATATATTGTTATGTGAACCTTTGTGATCTTTGAAACCCAAGTTCTTTCTATTCTAAATGTTATTACATGATTTTCTTTGTTAAGCTTGGGTTGCCAAAGGACATTTGGTCCAAAACTATTTTATTTATCCAATGAGAACTTTTTTTGTGAATGACACCCTAACTTGTATTCTTTCTAGAACTACACTTTCATTGTATTAATATTGAAAACCAAACCACTATTGTTATTGAAATACATGTTATTGTTACCTTATGTGATATTGTTAATTATGTTTACCAATAGCTCTAGCTATGGTACCTTCACCCTTTATGCAGAATCCTCATGCCGATGCGGGTAATCATCAGAACCTGTGCACATGGTCTTAACCCGATGAATAGGGGTAGTGTATCCACCTCAGCTAGAAGGGGCAGCTCTAGCCATGGAGCCTAATCAGCTACATGCTTTCTATGTGATGAGAGTTGGAATTTTGCAAAGGCCACCTCTCCTCGATGTGTTTAGAGTGAATTGAGTATAGTCTTCACTCTATAAGTGTATAAGTGTGATTTCTGCAAACTTGCTAAATTGAACCCTTGCTAAATTGTAACTTGATTCATGAGTTATAAACAATCTACTATGTGTATAAGCTATGTGTTTCCTTTCAAAGGAATATGTGATAATGTATGTGCCTTTTTGTTTACTCATTGAGATCATTTATCTCACCCCTTTTCCTTATATGG
Source organism: Reutealis trisperma (assembly GCA_947687605.1). Classification (NCBI taxonomy): domain Eukaryota; kingdom Viridiplantae; phylum Streptophyta; class Magnoliopsida; order Malpighiales; family Euphorbiaceae; genus Reutealis; species Reutealis trisperma. The sequence goes on from CANTUT010001467.1 coordinate 364,026, forward strand.
TTCCAAGTGAGCAAATATGAGGAGGCAAGGTGATGGCTCAAGCATTCTTCTTTGCTTGGTGAATTCCTAGTCCAAGTTATCAATAATACTATGTTTATGAAGTTTTGTCCTTAAATGCTCTGGGAATGTTGATTGATTCTTATCGAGATTTATATTATTATTTTCCTTATGGATTTTATATGAAATGATTCATTTTAAGTCTTCCGCAATTATGGTATTATCTAAATGCTTTAAATGAGTTAATGAAAGAGTTTCGGTAAGATCCTAGGCATGATTGTTATATGTTAATGGGTTCTACAGTGTGGGTGACCTTATGTCTCCCCGTGTTCTAGGACCGTCATATCTCATAAGGTTGGGATATGACAATAAGATTACATCATGATTGAATAAATAGTAAGTATTGAATTAAATATTATGATAGAGCTTGAGGAGTCTTAGAAGTCCAAGGGTTATGTGAATTAGGAGGGAAGGAACTAGAAGGGGAGTAAACATTGTATTCATTCTACAAGTATGAGTAAACATTGTATTCATTCTACAAGTGTGAGTAAACACTATGTTCATGTTGCAAGTGTGAGTAACATTATGTTATGTTACAAGTATGTGATATCATGTTATTTGTACCTTGATATTCTTGAAACCTAAGTCATTTTCTATTTCAAATGAACTCAATGATCTCTATTTTAAAGCTTGGGTTGCCAAAGGACAATCAGTGCAAAAACCATTTTGTTTATCCAATGATAATTCTTTATGATAATTGCCTAACTTATTTTCTTTCTGGAACTACACTATTCTTGTATCTTCTGTTCAATTAAATTAACCTAATATTACTATTGTGATACATGTTATTATTACCTTAAGTGCTATTGATATATGTGAATACCATTAGCACTAGTGATGGTACCTCTAACCCTTTATGCAGAAGTCCTCATGCCGATGCAGGTAATCATCAGAATCTGTGCACATAGTCTTAACCCGATGTATAGGGGTAGTGTATCCACCTCAGCTAGAAAGGGGCAGTTCTAGCCATGGGGCTTGATTAGCTTCACACTCTTTATGTGATAGGAATTGGAATTTGGTTTAATGCCACCTCTCCTCTATGTGTTCGAGTGATACAGCAATAGCCTTCACTTTTAATGTGTTATAAGTGTGATTTTTGCAAACTTGTTTAATTAAAAGCCTTGCTAAAATGTTAACTTGATTCATGAATTATAAATCATGAACTATGTGTATAAGCTATGAGTTTCCTTTTCAAAGGACTATGTGTTAATGTATGTGCTATATTGTTTACTCATTGAGATCATTTATTTTACCCCTTTTTCTTTTTCCTTATGTGGTTCTAGGTGAACAATATGAGGAGGTAAGGTGATAGCTTAAGCATTCTACTCCGCTTGGGGAATTCCTTGTTTGAAGTCTTTAATAATACTATGATATGAGGGGTTATCATTAGACCTTCAAGGAATAATTATTTTGATGATTACTTGAATTTGTTAAGATTTCAACTAGATCATAAATGCTATTTTCTTATGGATTATATGCAAAGTATCTAACTATTGTTTTTCGCAACTAAAGGTTTTCACATAAATGTTTTAAATGAGTTATTATATGAAATTCGATATGATCCTAGGAATGATTTGTGTACGTGTAAGTGGGTTCTATGGGCATGGGTGACCTTATGTCTCCCTGTGTTCTAGGACTGTCATATCTATAAAGTTGGGATGTGACATAGCTCCCTACAAGCAAAGTGGAAGGTGTCAGTGGTATCGCACCATCTCTCTACTAGAGCCTTAATCAGGTTAACGTTCAAGTGATCTAGAGTTTGCACACCTAGAAAGTCAACAACACTGCCAAGGGAGGCACACATACTTACCTCCCTAAGGTTATTGCAGCCTCCTCTGTTTCTAATCATTTGTGCCTATAGTAAACTAGTAAAAGCACAGAATGATTTACATACATGGAATGTAAGCAATGGACGAAATTGACTTTCAAAAGGAGTAAGGAAGACCACTGACCACTAGTTGACCATCGTAGGACATTTGATCCTCTAGGTCCTATAACAAGAGAGTTGGATGCAGGTTGTCTCTGGGTGCTTCATATTATCACCCCTGACTACTTGCAAAAGAAGCAAAGGTCCTCCTTAAGGAAGCAACTCCGTGACTAGATGTGAATGCCATCTTGACTAAATGCCAAACTTGATAGGCAACGAAAGCAAGTATAAAAAAATATATTATTATTATTATTGCAAAGAAAAGAGAAAAAAAGATAAAAAAAAAAGGAAGAAATTTTTTTACCATTGATGCCATTATTATTATTGTTATTATTAAAACAAAGTATTATTATTATTATTGCCAAAAAAAGGGAGGGGGGGGGGGGGGAAGAAGAGAACTCACATTGGGATCACAAAAGAAAAGGAAGAGTTTGTGCAACACATAGCACAATGAGGAAGCTTAGCTATTTATAGAGTTTAGGATTAATAAAAGAAAAATAGCGCATAGTAAAAAGTGCTTTATAATTATTCAGTTGCATAAAAATATATTTCTAGCCCTTATCAATTTAGAATCTAAATCTTAAAGTTTATCTGTGTTCATGAGATTTTTATCTACCCACAGACACCTCATTCTCTTATTTTTTGATCGAAAATGTAGCTTTTACATCAGAAGAACCAAAAAATTATGGACATGAAAATTCACCAGTATCCCAAAAATGGTCAAATCAAGTTTCAAAATTCACAAAAATTATCTCATCACAACCGGAATCATTTTATGAACACAGATCTACTAAAGTTTCGAGTTCACTCTCATCAAAATCATCTAACCGATAAGCAACCTTGATGAGAGAATAACTGTGAACCCTCATTTCAGCCCTTTCAAAATTAATTCTAAACTTTTTGAAATTGACTAAAGTATTCTTAGCACAACCTGATGCCTTTCCTGCCCTGACCGGATCTTCTGTATCAAACAGAATTTTTTCCAAAACTGACTGGATATTTTCTCAGACTGACTGCTAGATTGTTCTAAAATTAATTTCGAGCATATCGACGCTAACTGATAAGATTTTTGAATTCTATAATTCTTGAAAACTAACTTGGAAGTCTCAAAAAATTGATTTGAAACCTCCAAAAAACTGGCCAGAAAAAGAACTTGAAAAGCATGCTGGCCATGCCAGTGGCTGCAATGCGGCAGGCATGCAGCTTCGGGTCAGATATGTGTAGCGTTGCTGCCTACATATGCAGCATGCGGTAGATCCCTGATGCTAATGCGGTGCCACACAGGCTTGCTGCGATGCTGCACCTTTCTAGCGTGAGTGGCCCCCTGCGTAGAAAGTGACCCTTTTGCCCCTATGCAATCCAATTTTCAACCTCTTCTAGCCCTACCCCTCATCGTCTTTTCATATTTTCACTACCTAAATCACCTTTATCTCCCTTTGCCTATAAATATGCTCTCCATCTTTCATTCCAAGATACAACAAAGTTGATATTGATTGCTATCTATCAACTTTTCTTCTTCTTCTCCCTCCATCCACTCTCTAATTAATTAATTAATCATTTTGATTAATTAATTTCCTTACTCAAACCAAGTTAATTAATCATTTTAATTAACTAAAATCTTTTTTAATCACTCACAAGTTAATTAATTAATTAATATTTTTAATTAATTAATTACCTCCTTTTTAAATTAAATCAAAAAATCTTTTTTTTTACCCATCCACTATTTTAATTAATTAATCCACTCACCAATTGTTTTTTTTAATCCAATCACCCGGTTCGATAAAATGGAATTTCGGTTCAGCAAAACACTTTTTCCATCTCGTCTACCAAAATCCAAGGTATTTTTCATCAATTCATTCTCCAAACTAAAAATCATTTTAATCAATCTATAAATCACTGCACTTAATCGTGGAATGAACTATGTGAGTTTTGATCACAATTCAGTGGGGTACGTAAGCAAGTTTGGAATTTAAATCCAATTTTTCAAATTAAATTTATGTAATTAGTTATCTTTTTTTTCTTTTTGTGATACTTGTAAGGGAATATGTGGTCTTCCTAGAATTCGATAAGGGCTAGAGAAGGCATCCCATTCTTTATCAATGTAATTATCTTAATTAGAATTGAGGGGTGATTATGTGGTTCCCCTAAATCTTTAAGGATTAGAGGGAACACTCTCCTTAATTTGTGAATATTTATTTCAATTACTTCATCAATCCACATGCACCATGCATTCATATTATGCTATATTCATGCATTTTTATTATCATCTTATAAATATCATTCATGAAATTAAATTTTCAAGGTCAAATTAAACTTAAGAGCCAAATTTAGATTATTTAAAACCAAAAACCTAGTCCCCAAACTCAATCTAGTTCAAAGACTAGTGATTTTATCCTTGGGTAAATTAATTGAAAATTAATGGATTGGAATCAATTGAGTTTTTTCCTTAGTTTTCCCATTTAAAAATAAATTAGGGTGGTGACTCCAAAAATTATTTGCAAAATAAATCAATCTGAACCCAAGGGTTCCATTGTGAGTCTAAACCCAAATGAGCATCTTGATTCCCTCTAGTGGATCACGTCGATGCTCGGGCAAGGCCTCACACAAACCATTAACTAAATAGACATCCTTAATGAGGGAACCCCTTTCTTACCAATTGATCCAATGCCAATTATCTTAACCTTGGCATTATTTCCAAAGGTGATGTTTCCTCTAAGATTTTTCTTCAGTTTAATGCAAAGGCTTGCATACCAAACACATGCCATGAACATCCACTATTTACATGCTAATCATTTTCTTTGGTGGATTTAAGATAAACCTCATTTGAAGAGTCCTCTATGGCCATGAAGCATAGGTTGGCAACAACTGCATCTTATTCATCACTTGAGGAACCATCATCCTAAGTAGCCTTGAAATCTTCTTTTTCTCATTGTCCTATTTTTTCTTCTTCTTGATTTTAGGACAATCGAATTTGATGTGGCCTTGCTTTCCACATGCATAGCATGTCACATCACTCTTCTTCTCCTTGCTAGAATTAGAGTTAGAGTTGAAGTTCGAAGAAGACTTTTTAAAGGACTTCTCATCTCTTTTCTTATTCCTGATATTCTCTTTGACCCTCCTTTAGAGCATTACTAGCTCTTCATTTTCATTTTCACTTTCTTCCATATCACTTGATCTCTTACTAGCATGTTGATCTTTTGATGAGCATTTGAGAGTAAGTGTTTTCTTCTTCTCCTTCTTTACTTGTGGCTCTTCTATCTCAATTGTCATCTTGTGAATAAAAAGTTTACCAATGAGAACATCAACAGTAAACTTCCCAAGGTCCTCATTTGCTTCCTCAATACTGACCACTCTACCTTCATAATGCTTCTTTGGAAGGGCTCTAAGGATTTTGTGGTTGACATCCTCCAAAGAATACATTTTGCTAAGATTCTTAAATTAGTGACAACAGCAAGAAGTCTATTTATCATATAGGTGATGCTTTCATTTGGCTTCATTTTGAGGATTTCTATAATACCTAAGGCTTCCCTAACTCATTAGATTTAGCAATGGAGCCATAAGAGATTGATTTCAATAAGTATTATGATAGTAATTTAAATAAGAAGAGAGTCAATATGACTGAGTGACTTACATGCTCAATTGTGACATTATAATGTTCATGCACTATACTTGTCACGACCCATTTGTTAAGCGATGACGGTCCTAGGCCATAAGGAGATATAAAGTCATCTAAACTCATAGAACCCCATTTACTTATTACTTTTTACCATTTACTGTGCTAAACCTTATCCCAAGATTAGAACCCAATTCCCTTTTCTTATTGCCAACTACTATTTTGTTATTTTACATTTAACCAAATGCTCATCAATATCATTTTAATATTCATCTCATTTTACATATGTTCATTACTTATTACACTAACATAAATATAATTTATAGTACCATTCACATTATATATAAACCCTATAACACATAAGTACTAAACGTTTGGTAACCATAGAGCTCTAGAACAATATTCTTTATGACCATATAACCTAACTTCATACACTCAAAATTAATAGAGCAACTTTTAAATGGAAGAACATGGCTTAGAATTTACCTGGCTAAATCATGTAGATGGAAGAAAAGAAAGTTTTTGCAATTATAACACCAAAGTCATGCTTAGAACACATAAAGGGAGAGATGAGCATAAACTCTCACCTAGGGAAGTCTTGTTTTGAGTTGCTATGGGTGATGGCCAAAATTTAAAGTGTCTTTCTCTTAGGTTGGTGTTTTTGTGATAGCTTTTTCAAAAATGGAGAAAGATGCTCATCTTATTACTTATATATGGAAGATGGAGGGTATTGATTCCCCCACTTTATATCAATAGCTAAGATTTCATCTAAATGGAAGGCTATGATCTTTTTTCAATGGATGACTATGATCTTATGTAAATGTATGACAGAAAAGGTGTGTGAGTAGCAAAAATTAACTTAGCATAAATGGTTTTGATAAGATAAAGATGGCTTAGTAAAAAATGGTGTGCACTAGGTCAAAATGGTGGCTCTAAGTCAAACTTCTTTTGGCTAGCTCTTCCAACTTCAAATTTAACCTTAGTTAACTATTCTTAACTCTAGTTAAATGTATGTTCATTTATTCATGGGCCTTGTGGGCCAACCATTCTAATGGACTTGGGCCTTGGAGTCTAAAAGCCCATTGACAAATCCGTATATGCACATTTCATACTTAGTAACTTAATCAATTTTTCATTTCTTTACTTTCACTTTCTAATTTCACTACACACTTTAAACATTGTTAGATGAATTTTATTTACTTTATAATGTACATTTACTAGTGTAATAACCCACACCCACCCTAGGAGTTTCATGACAAGTTGCTTGATTTTGGAGCTATTATGACAAAATGTGTGCTTTCATGAAATTTCATGTGCTATGTGATTTATGAGCAACAAGTGGCATATTATACTAGTTCTAATACACATAATATGAATTTTGAATATGAAATAGGTGATTTATGTGAAGTGAAAATGCATAAAATGATTTATTGCATACAAAGTGAATTTTCATGCACAAAGCAATTTTTAAGCATAAAATAATTTTTATGAGCATTTCTAAAATATTTTAAATTAAATATTTTTGGGGGGAATTTTAATGAAAATAAGAAGTAAAATTTTTTATTTTTAATTATTTATAATCAGTCCATAAATTAGATTAAAGGCCCAACTCACCAAAAGCCCAGCACACCAAAACACTCCTAACCTAGCTCATTAATAGCAAACTTGTAATTTTGCACCAAAACCCTAATTTTTAACCTAAATTTCAGCCACCCTAGCATATGGCAGCCTCCATTCTATTATTCAACATATTTTACAAAAAAATTCTCTCAAAAACTTTCTCTTAACCAAAATTCACAAGGTGCCTCCAAACCTTGCGATTTTGTGATCGTCTTCATAAGTTTTTCTCTTCTTCCAAGCTACTCTTTGATTTTTATGAAACTAATCATGTGTAATTCATATAGGGCTATATATTTACTATTTTGTTTCTTGTTAAATTTGGCCTAAGTTGTTTTTTGAAGGAGAAATTGATTTCTAACCGTAAACACAACTATTTCTTCATAAATCCATCAATGGTGAACCGTAAAACCTAAAAGTTGGAAATTTCACGCATATGTATGCTAAGGGGGGTGATTTATGTGATTGTATATCCTAAACTGATTTTTGTTATGTTTCCATGAAAATATTATTTTAAATCATGCATTTATATATAACTGTAATGATCGAAAAGTGCGAAAAGCAAGAAAATCCATGATTTTTCTCTAATATCTGGTTCAGCCTACCTTGGGATTTTGATCCCAAGGCCTGTAATTTTTGTATGATACATTTTAATGAGTGTTAATATGTATATATGAATGATACATGATTTAATTGTATGATGATTAAGGAGTAACTCTAGGAAACATGTAGAGTGATTCGGCCACACCTAGGGTTTCCAAACCCTAATTGACATGTTTAGTTAATATGTGTACATGATTAAGTGACATGTGAATTAGGCTTATGATGTATTAATTGAGAATTAATGATCTTCAATTAACTATAGGATTGATTGTATGAATCGGTCTAAGGAGACGAGTAAGACTCTTTTAAGGTTTGCTTGTTAAGTTGATATATATAGAAAGTATTAAGCATACCAAGTTGGAAGTTAAATTGAATTGATGTTAACATCATGATTTATTATGTTTGGCTTTAGAAAATTCTTGATATGAGTTATTATGTGATTTCATGTGAGCCTAAGAAGGTAAAATATGCAAGACTCAAAAGTCAACAAGTTATGTGCAAATGATGAATGCACTTCTAAGTGCAACTCTAAGTGTATGTGAATGATATATGTGTATAGTGTAGTTATGGGTTAGGATAGCATGATGTTAAGCCAATGCTAAGTATTAAATTATAATATTATGTTGAGCTTGAGTATTTTTAAAAGTGCAAGTGCTACAAGCATTAGGAGCTAAGGAGCCACAAGGTGAGTAAACATTATAGTAATGTTACAAGTACAAGTTATCATGATATGTGAACCTTTAATATTCTTGAAACCCAAGTTCCTTTCTATTTTATATGATTTATTTGTTAAGCTTAGGTTGCCAAAGGATAATTGGCCCAAAACCATTATTGATTATTCAATGATAAGAAAAAACCATTATGATTATTACCTTACCTTACATTCTTTCTAGAACTATACTGTTGTTTATCTTTTGTTTAATAAGCTAAACTTCTATTGCTACCATTTTACATGTGATTTTATTCTTCAATGCTATTGGTACGTCTCTTTTATGTTATGAGTGGACAAGGCAGCAATCTTCACTCTATATTTATGTTATGAGTGGACAAGACAGCATTCTTCACTCTATATTTATGTTATGAGCAGACAAGGTAGTAACCTTCACCTTATATTTATGTTATGAGTAGACAAGGCAGTAGCCTTATAACATCCCAACCTTAGAGATATGATGGTCCTAGAAAATGGGGAGACATAAGGTCACCCACGCCCATAGAACCCACTTACATATAAATAAATCATGCTTAGGATCTTACCAAACCTCTTACGATAACTCATTCAAAACATTTAAATGAATACCTTAAATTGCAGAAGTCTAAAATAAATCATTTCATATAAAATCCATGAGGAAAATAATATATATCAATAAGTATCAATCAACATTCTCGGAGCATCTAATGACAAGACTTCATAAAATAGTATTATTGATAACTTGGATAAGGAATTCCCTAAGCGAAGTAGAATGCTTGAGCCATCACCTTGCCTCCTCACATTTGCTCACCTGGAACCACACAAGGAAAAAAGGGTTTATTTAAGTTAATGTAAGAGGTTTTTAGTATGATCCTAGGCAGTATTTGTATAAGTATAAATGAGTTCTACAGACGTAGGTGACCTTATGTCTCCCCATGTTCTAGGACCATCATATCTCTAAGGTTGGGATGTGACAAAGGTGGTATCAGAGCTATAGTTTTAAAAGTCTAGTTTAGGCTTGTTATATATGAGATGCTTAAGTATAATCCTAGAGCATAGGAATTTTCCTATCACGTCATTTGCATTCTATCGCTAGCATAGTTCGGCGAAATCCTAGTAGGTTTTAGAAATCATTGTTATTGTTGTATGCCTTATGATTTTCTCTTCAGATGACTAAGAAGATTACCCCTGCTAGAGGATCGTGACCTAATGCACCATGTGTGGCATACATGAGGACAAGGAGAGAGATGTTCGAGAAGGTCGTGCCTATGATCCACCAGAAAAAGAAGACTCCTGCTATGTGAATGATGTTAATGGATTGCTTAAAGATTTAGTATGCATTGATTTCTTTTATTGCCTATGACATGACTGACTTATATATGATAGGGAAATTCATGATGTTATAAGTTGTATGATACATGATGCATGCTTTGATAGATGCTATGTGATATATGCTCTATGATATATGCTATGTGATAAGTGGTATATGATATGGGCCTTGTGATATGATTTCATAAGTGCTTATGTTAAATGCATGGTGAATGCGATAGTATGATAATGAGGTTAGATGGGTTAGAAGGGAGTTAGTACTAAATTCCCTATCATGATAGCAGAATGCCTCCTAAGAAAAAAGTCTGCACAGCTGCTCAACCTATTAGGGTTAGTGAGAATATGATATCGGACACTGCTACGAATACTACCTCTGCCCCTACGGCGTCAAGAGAAAGATCTAATTCAAGGGCACCAACCATGAGCTATAGTGAGCAAGCATTCTCGCAAGAGGTGCAAGCAATGCGCGAGAAAATGAGAGACTTGCACAAGAAATTAGAAGAGTTGCGAGCTCAAAGGCAAGAAGTGCCACCAACATAAGAAAGGAATGGAGTTCCACCTCCTACGGTAGTGGCACTAGCACGGAGGGAAAGGAAGTGACTACCTGACGAAGGGATGACTGTCTCAAAATTTAAGAAGCTGTAGCCACCTACCTTTTGTGGTGGGGAGGGTGATGACCCACATGAGTTCTAAATGAGGTAGACAAGCTAGTCCATTAATTATCTTACTTGGATGCTCGAGTGATTGAGTTGGTAGGACTCTAACTCAAGAAGGAGGCTTGGTATTGGTATGAGAGAAATATTGAGGAACGATTGTATAGACCTGACCCACCCACGTGGTTGGAATTTAAGCAAGAGGTGATGGATCAATTCTTACCTAAAGGCGAAAGGCAAGATAGAGCGCTGCAGTTCGAGTAGCTAAAGCAGAGGCCTAGAATGTTGGTATCAAAATATGCTAAGGAGTTCAATTGACTTAGCAGGTTTGCTATAAACATCATTCCTACTAAACCTAGCCATGTCAACCGCTTCCTAAGAGGGTTAATCACACCACTATTCAACTCATTAGCAGTAACTAAATTCTTAACCTTAGCTAAGCTTATAGATAAGGCCAAGATAATGGAAAAGAGATATAAAGCTGAGAGATATGAGCATGTTGAACATGAGGGTAAGCATAAGGGCAAATATCAAAGAGGCCAACATAGAGAAGTAGGAGGAGGCTCGGGAAAGGAATCTTCGCTTAGGACTTGCGGTCATTGTGGCAAGAAGCATTTTGGAATTTGCCAAAAAGCCTCTGGTGCATGTCTGGAATGTGGACAGAAGGGTCACTTCATTAAGGACTGCCCACGGATGATAGATTCAGGAAATGTGACTTCGACACCTCCACCACTTGGACCATCTCAACCTTAAGAGCAAGGAGCCAAGGATAAGAGACACAACTGAGATTTTCTTTAGTAGTAGGTAACTGTTAGACTAGTGGCATAGGACTTATATGACATGAATGATATTATATGACTAATTAGCTAGTTAACTTGGGTTTGATCTTCTATTGCTTAAGAGATGATTGACTTTAAATATGACAGGAGAGCTCGTTATGCTATAGGTTATGTGTTACATGACTAGGATACATTGTACGTGCTATGATATATGACACGTGCTAGGTGATATGTGTCCTATGATGTGATATTATCTGACGGGTGCTCATGTTAAAGGCATGCTAAGTATGATAATTTGATAGTGGGGTTAAGTGGATTAGAAGGAGAAGTGGACTAAGTATTGATCCAATTTAGATTAATAACTGATAGGTATAATGTTATGAAGTATGAAATGCTTACATGTAATTATGGTTTGATATGAGAAATGTATGGAGTTATTATATGATAATTGTGATTAAGATCAAAAGAGGAGAATTGATATTTAGTAATGATCAATAGGAGAATGAAACAAATCAGTTATATTACATATACATAAGTTTACACTATGAGGTAGGTGAAGTATATGTTTGAGGAATATGAGGTAGACATCGATGGATGGAAACTTCCTATGGAGTTGTTAGACCTTGGTGTCCTAGAATTTGATATGATCATAGTATTGGCTATTGAGTATGAAGCTTATTCTGACTATAGAGAAAAGCAAGTAGAATTTTGAACTAAGGATGGGGAGAGATTTGTGTATCAAGGAGATACTTATAACTAAGGTCCACTAGTGTAATCATAGAATGAATGAATATACTTAGGAAGCTGAGGAAAGGATGCAGCAGAAGTATCCCCAATTTTCGAGAACATAGGAGTAAGTATTGAAATTCGAGGATGAATTTCTTTTAGGAGGGGGAGACATAAAAGGATAAGTATTCTTAGACTTGTAATGATGGTAAATGATAAGTATGATGCTACGCAGTTTTGGAAAATTTAAAAAGTTTTGAATATACCTGAAAGGGATTTATGTCCTCTGGATGAGAAATGTTTAAAGGTGTTGATACTATAATGTTCAGTTGAGGTTACTAGAAAAATTTTGGTAGTGATCCTTAGTACGGAAAGAATTTTTATTAAGATAACCTTGAATGACATAGATTTGGAAAGATATAAGAATTTGCATAAAGATTTTGTTTAAAGGCAATGACATTAGAAGGTTTATTATTTTAATATGGATAAGTTAAAAGATTAGGAATGTGAAGTATTTCAAGATGCAAGTGGAAACCTAAAGTGAGATGATATTACGAACTAAAGGTATGAAAATTACAGGGCATTAGGTAATTAGGTCATAATAATGATGTATATATTATGGAGTAAGCCTGAAATAGTTATGAGAAGTTTATTTGGGATTGTAAATTAATAGAATGCAAGTTCGTTTGGGATATGATATATATAGGAATGTTTGTTAAGTTTAAATATATTTTAATTAATGAATGAGGGGAGTGTAGAAATCGTAATGTTAGTAAGGTATTAAACACGAGAATATTTATTGAGGTTATAATAGATTAAGTAATAGTTATTATAATATGGAAAGTGAATTATCAAATATCAATTGGAGTTATTAATTTGGAATTTTCTGTTGGATTCTTATATGACTAATGTGATAAATAATGAATGGAAGTGGTGATCAAGGTATTAATATAGATGTTAATAATAATAGAGATATAAGGAAAAACAATGTCTGGGATTATATTTGATTCAAGGTGAAATTAAAGGTTCTATTACTTTTGTTTGACGCTAAGGGGATACAAAATTATTAAGGATTAGTTTGAAGATTTGTTTGAACAAGAGATTAACATAGGTGTAGCTTAAGCTGAAAGTTTATCAATGTGATTCTTTTTAATAGATTGTGAGTATGTGCCTTACTGTATTTGATAAGTTAATTGTAGTTAGATATTGGATTTGAGTGGCGCAGCAGAAGCATGGTAGAGAAGTTAAGTAAACTATGTTGCACTATTAGATTTGGAAATTCGAGAACGAATTTCTTTTAAGAGGGGGAGAATGTAACAACCCACATCTACCCTAGGAGTTTTAGTGACAAATTATTTGAATTTAGGCTTATTGTGATAAATTGTGTGATTGTATTAAAATTCATATGTGATGTGATTTATGAGTTTGGGGCATGTTAAATTAATTTTAGTATGCCTAATATGAATTATTATTGTGAAATAAATGATTTGAATAAAATACATTAGCATGAAATAATTTATTTTTCGTAAAATAAATTTTCATGTAAAAAGGCGATTTTTAAGCATAAAATAATTTTATGAGTATTTTTAAAATATTTTTAAATAAATGTTTTTGGGAAAATTTTAATGAAAATAATAAGAAAAATATTGTATTTTTAATTACCTATAATCAGCCTTAAATTAATTAAAAAGTCCAAATACCCAAAAGCCCACTACACAAAAACACTCCTAACCTAGCTCATTAAGGGCAAACTTGGAAATTGCACCCCAAACCCTAATATATAAGCAAAATTTCAGCCCCCATCAGTTTAGATAGCAGCCACACTCTATTATTCCAGTATTTTTCACAAAAAAATTCTCCCAAAATAATTCTCTTTACCGAAATTAAGAAAACTCCTTTCAGTTTCGCGATTTCTTGACCGTAATCGTAAGTTTTTCTTCTCTTTCGATTTCTAAACTGATATCTATAAAATAAATTATGGGAAAATTATTTTGAACTGTTTGATTACTGATTTTTACAAATTTAATTCTGTTTGAGTGAGTTTTTGGGAGAGAAAAACTATTTTCTACTGAAAACACGATTCTTTCCACGAGATTTCTCCAATGGTGAATTCTATAACTTAAAATCACAATTTTCATGCATAAACATCATAAAGGGAGGGGGGGGGGGGGCGTGATTTGTGTATGGTTGTGTTCTAAACTGATTTTTTATTTGTTTTGATGAAAATATTGGATTAAATAATATTTCTGCATATTTCTGTAATGACCAAAAATTTTCAAAAAACAAAGGAGTTCAAGGTTTTTGTGTTAGAACTTGGAAGTTGGAAAATATTATTCTTGAATGGACATATGGCTGATAATTTGCATGAGGAAGTGCTCCAATATGATATTTGTTTTGTTTAGATGAAAAATAATGATTTGAATCATGTGTCTGTTTATTGCCGAAAAGAACGAAAAGCGCGAAAACTCATGATTTTTCACCTAAGCCTTTAAACTTTGAATTTTTTTGTATAAATCCTATCTATGGCTACCGAATCATGGATGGATGTGTTCTAAACTAATATTTGCTATGATTGAATGAAAAATAATAGTTTAAACAACTTATTTGCATATTTTTGAAATGACCGGAAAATACCAAAAAAACAAAAAAACTCATGGTTTTGTGGTCTATAATTCAAAAGTTGAATTTTTATGTATAAACAACCCTATGTGTGGTCGATTCTTGTGAATTGAAATTCCAAAATGATTTTTGTTGTTTTTACATGAAAAATCTTAGTTCAAACCATGTTTTTACATATTTCTGAAATAGACGAAAAGTGCGAAAAGAAGAAGAATTTAGTTTTTTTACCTTGATGATGCATTCAGCCTATATGAATCTTTTTGTCCCAATGTTTATAAATTTTATGTGTTGTGTTTTGATGATTGTTGATATGTATGTATGTATAATAAATGATAAAATTGCATGTTAGTTGAAGGTATGATCCTAGATAAGCTTAAATGCATTTTGGTATACTTAAGGTATCTTAACCTTATATTATGATTAGAATGCAAATGTGATTAGGAAATTTGGAACTAGATGTTATGATGACTTGATGATGAACATATGGTTATGAGTTGATGAAGTGAAAAGGATCATAAGATTTAAGCATGACGCTTGAAAGTTAAATTGTTAAGATGACATGTATGGAAGTGTAAAGTGAATTAAGATAATTGTTAAAGTGAATTGATATTGAGGTAATAATATGGTAATGACCTTAAAAAGGTATTAATGTGATTGTAATGTGATATCAAGAGAGCCTATAAGGCCTAAGTATGCAAGACTTTTAAAGTCAACGTGTTATGTGTAAGTGACGAGTACACCTATGTGTGAACTCTAAGTGTATGTGAAAGCTATATGTGCATGGGTAGTTATGGGATAAGAGCATTATGAGTAAATAAATACTAAGTATTAAATCAAATATTGTGTTAGAGTTTGAGGAGCCTTCGAAGTGCAAAGGGACTATGTATACTAGGAGCAAAGGAACCCCAAGGTGAGTAAACTCTATATTTCTGCTTCCAGTGTGAGTAAACACTGTATTCGTGCTACAAGCGTGAGTAACAATATGTTTTGTTACAAATATATGATATCACATTATGTGAGCCTTTGACATTCTTGAAACCCAAATCCATCCCATTCTAAAATGAATTTCTATGATTTCCTTGTTAAGCTTGGATTGCCAAAGGATAATTGGTCAAACCATTTTTGTTTATCCAATGATAATTCCTTTGTGATTATTGCCCTAACTTATATTCTTTATGGAACTACATTATTCTTATATCTTTTATTCAAACCAATAAACTGTTATTGCTATTGGGATACATGTTATTGATGGCTTAAATGTTATTGTTATATATGATTACCATTAGCTCTTGCTATGGTACCTTTAACCTTTTTTTTTTATGCAGAAATCCTCATACTGATGCGAGTAATCATCGGCTATGTGCTCTTCATATTGATGTGAGTAATCATCGGCTATGTGATCCTCATACCGATGCGAGTAATCATCGACTATGTGCTCCTCGTACCGATACTAGTAATCATCGACTATATGCTACTCATATCGATGCGAGTAATCATCGGCTATGTGATCCTCATACCAATGCAAGTAATTATCGACTATGTGTTCGAGTGATTATGGCATTAGCCTTCACTCTATGTGTTATGTGTTCGAGTGATTATGGTAGTAGCCCTCACTCTATGTGTTATAAGTGTGATTTCTGCGAACCTTTCTAAATTGCAAACTATGAATCATGAACTATCAGTTATGAGCTATGAGGCCTTTCTAAGGGATATGTGTTATTGTATAATCCCTATTGTTTACTCATTGAGATCATCTATCTCACCCCTTTTCCTTGTGTGGTTCTAGGTGAGCATTATAAGGAGGCAAGGTGATGGCTTAAGCATCCTACGTCGCTTGGGGAAATTGCTTGTCCAAGAAAATTTGTTTAATATGTTATGAAGAGTTATCCTTAGACACTCTAGGAATATTCATTTTTGGATGTTTATTTTGAAATGTTATCTTTCGAGGTTTTAATTGGATTCTAAATATTATTTCCTTATGGATTATTTTTAAAATATATTTTAATTATGCTTCCGCAACTGAAGGTTTAAAAAAAAAAGGGTTTATTTAAGTTAATGTAAGAGGTTTTTGGTACGATCCTAGGCAGTATTTGTATAAGTATAAATGGGTTCTACGGACGTGGGTGACCTTATGCCTTCCCATGTTTTAGGACCGTCATATCTCTAAGGTTGGGATGTGACAAGCCTTCACTCTATATTTATGTTACATGCGAACAAGGTAGTAGCATTCACTCTATGTTTATGTTATGAGTAGCCAAGGCAGCAGCCTTCCATCACATCCCAACTTTATGAGACATGATGGTCCTAGAATATAGGGAGACATAAGGCCACCCACGCTCGTAGAACTCACTCATACATATGTACAAATTACTTAGGATTGTACCTGATAAGTACTTAATTAACTACATTTTACCTCTTATTCTTAATCTATTTTATCCTTAAATTGAGTTTGATTTGTTTGTTTAGCATCTTTCTAGAGTTCTTTTATGTTTTCAAGAGCCATGGATCAATTTATTAAGAAGGTACGAAGCTAAAGAGCAAAAATATAAGAAAAAAGGCAAAGATTGAGGCTCATTTCAGTGACATGGCCTTATCACTGCCCATGTCATTAGTTTTGGAGGTAGTAGCTATGACATGCCCAGAGACAAGGCCATGTCCATACCCATGTCATTAAGGGCCAATTCTAATCTATCCAATAGCTTCATATAGCCTGAGGCATGGCTGTGCATATGTCCATGGCACGTAGCTATGACGTCGACACGCCTAGAAACATGGTTGTGTCCTGAACCCAGAAACACACCTATATAAAGAAACTGACATAGAAAACCAGAGGGAGAGATGCCACAGAGCAAAAACAAAGATCTAAGGGTTGGCTAAGCCCAAGAGTCACGGGAGAGGCATGGAGGGTAGATATATTGAGGACTTAATCAAATCAAAGACCAAGATCCAAGGATGTGGAAGATTGAAGAGAAGATTTCGAAGAACATCTCCTAGATTTGTTTGAGATTTCTCCCTCTTTTATTTTCTACTTCTTTATTCTTTAATTTTAATATGAACTAATTCTATTTGTAATGAACCCTAGTTTTGATTATATAGATTGAAGGATTTAAATTTTAATCAATTCATCTTTAGTTGTTTTATTTTCATGATAAATCTTATTATTCTAATTAGCAATTGCTAGCTTATTGATTGGATATTGTTTCTATATTGGACGAATAAAGATACCCTGATATTGATAGATCACTCATGGGAATAGAGAGTTGATTAGGGTGCTAGAGATAGACCTACAAAACTTCTTTGAATGTTAATCTCTTGAACTTAATGTTGCTCCTATTTGACTATAGGTTGAGAAGAGATTCTCCTATAATACTTAAGAAGTTAGGGATTTAATCACTTGAGAAAGGTTTTTATCTAATTTGGTGAGAGTCCAATTCAATCTATTGTTTGATATGCATGAGAAACTAGAGGGATTTATATTTAGATTAGCTTTGCCTAGATTATCTCCATCAATATCATTTACTTGCTTTTTTAGGTTAGTTTAATTAATTCAAATTAGTTTAATTAATCTACATTTTGATCAACTAGACAATAGTCAAAGTTTGTGCTAGTACTTATACACTATCCTCGTGGAGATGATACTTATACTCACTACTTTATTACTTGATAACGACCTATGCACTTGCAGTTTATTAGTGTGCATCTCTGCACATTAATACTGAACCTTATACATTAACTTCAAAAAGAAAAAACTTTTTATAAAGGAAAAACCTTAAGTTGCAAAAGCAAAATATACTTTAATACAATCCATAGGAAAATAATAATAAGACTCCAAACAAAGTCACCAACATAATATTCCAAAATAAAGTTTCCATAATAACTCCTAGAGCATCTAAGGACTCAACATTGTATGGTATTATTTTAACTTTGACAAGGGAATTTCCTAAGTGAAGTAGGTTGCTTGAGCGATCATCTTGCCTTCTCATAATGCTCACTTAAAACCATACAAGGAAAAAGGAGTTAGATAGATGATCTCAATTAGTAAATAATAGGGCTTATACAATAACACATATCCCTTAAAAAGGGCTCATAGCTCATAACTTATAGTTCATGATTCATAATTTGCAATTTAGAAAGGTTCACAGAAATCATACTTATAACACATAACACATAGAGTGAAAGCTGCTGCTATAATCACTCGAATACATAGAGTGAAGGCTATTGCCATAATCACTCGAACACATAGAGTTAAGGCTATTGTCATAATCATTAGCTGATGATTACTCGCATCAATATGAGGATCACATAGCCAATGATTACTTGCATCGGTACGAGGATTTCTGCATAAAAAGGGTTATGGGTACTATAGATAGAGCTAATGGTAATCACTTATAACAAGAACACTTAATGAAAGCAATAGCATGTAGCATATTGGCAATAGTAATTCAAATTATTAAACAAGAGATAAAAGAATAGTGTGATTTTAGAAAGAAAATAAGGTAAGGCAATAATTATGAAGGATATTTCATATCATTGAACAAACAATAATGGCTTTGGACCAATTATCCTTTGGCAACCGAAGTTTAACAAAGAAATCATATAATCAAATTTAAAATGAAGTGAACTTGGGTTTTAAGAAGTCTCAAAGTTTCTCATAACATAATCATGATAGCTTATACTTGTAATAATAGCATAATGTTTACTCACCTTGTGGCTCCTTCGCTCCTAGTACGCGTAACCCTTTTGAACCTTTAAACTCCTTAAGCTCTAACATAATATTTAATTCAATACTTAGTATTTATTTAATCATCATGCTATCCTATCCCATAACTACCCCATGCACATATAACATTCGCATACACTTAGAGTTGCACATAGATGTGCACTTATCACTTGCACGTAACATGTTGACTTTAAAAGTCTTGCACACTTAGCCTTTATAGGCTTATATGAAAATGCATAATAACTTAACATATATCATTATCTTACTATCAATGCGATTTAACATTCAACCTAATATACTTATCACCTTTAACTTATCAGGTAGCCTTTCAAGCATCATGCTTATCTCTTATGACCAGTTCATACAATCAATCTTATCATCTATTTAAGATCATTAATTCATTATTAATTCATCAAAAAATTTATTTCCATATTACCCAATCACATTCACATTTTAATCATAACATAAGGTTAAGATACCTTAAGTATACCAAATTGCCTCTAGGCTTGTCTAGAGTCATTCCTTCAACTAACAAGCAATTTAACCATTTATTATTCATACATAAATATCAATAATCATTAAAATACATTATATAAAAATTATAGACATTAGGATAAAAATCCCAACAATGGTCGAATGCATTATCAAAAAGAAAACCTAAATTTTCTTACTTTTCGTACTATCTGTCTATTACAGTAATATGTAGAAACATGGTTTGAACCAAGATTTTTTGTGTAAACATAACAAAAATCATTTTAGAACATTAATCCATAGGAATTGGAATCCATAGATGTCCATATGCATGAAATCTTCCAACTTTAGGTTTTAGGATGAAAAACCATGAGTTTTCTTATTTCTGATACTTTTCAATCATTACAGTAATATGTAAACACATTATTTAAACCATTATTTTTCATTCAATCATAACAAATATTAGTTTAGAATTCATACACACACAAATGGGCAGCCATAGAAATTTCTCATGCATGAAAATTCCAAGTTTTAACTTCTAGGACGAAAACCATGAATTTCCTTGTTTATCGAAACATTTTGGTCATCATAGTAATATGAAGAAATATGATTTAATTCGATATTTTTCATCTAAAAACATCAAAAATCCATTTAGAACATAATCATACAAAAATTGCCCCCCCCCCCCCCCTTGTAATGTTTATGCATGAAAATTTTCAATTTTGAGTTGCAGGATTCACCTTTTGAGGAATCCAGTAGAGAGATTAGTGTTTTCGATAGAAAAATTGATTTCTCTCTCAAGAAATCACCTAGGCCAAATTTAGTAGATAAAAATTAGTAAGTACTCAGTTTCAAATAATTTTCCCATGGTTAGTTTTATAGAAATCAAATAACAAATTGAAAGGAAAGGAAAAACTTAAAAACGGTCGCGAAATTGCAAAATTTGAAGGTATTTTGTGAATTTCGGTTGAGAGATTATTTTTGGCAAAATTTTTCTATAAAAATTCTAAAGAATAATAAAGTCGAGACTGTCTAAACTGATGGGTGCCAAATTTTACATTAAATACTAGGGTTTGGGGTGCAGTTTCCATGTTTTCCCTTAATGAGCTAGGTTATGAGTATTTTGGTGTAGTGGGCTTTTGAGTATTTGTGCTTTTTAATTAATTTTGGGGCTGATTATTGGTAGTTAAAAATAAAAATATTTTTCTTATTATTTTCATTAAAATTTCCCCTAAAACATTTATTTAAATATATTTTTAAAATACTCATATAATTATTTTATGCTAATGCACTTTGTATAAATTATTTATTTTACAATAATAACTCATATTATGCATATTAAAATTAAGTTAATATGCCACATACTTATCAATCACATAACTTATAAATTCCTATAAAAGTGTACACTTAGGCTTAATAATTCTATGTCAAGCAAATTGGTCATGAAAACTCCTAGGGTGGGTGTGGGTTGTTACACCTTCACTCTATATGATACAAGTTATAAGTTTGATATCTACTTGCTAAATTGCGAACCAAGAACCATGAGTTATGAATCATGGTCTAGGAGTTATGAACCCTTTCTAAGGGATAATCATTATTGTGTAAGCTATATTATTCACTCATTGAGATCATCTATCTCACTCCTTTTGTTGTGTGGTTTCCAAGTGAGCATTATGAGGAGGCAAGGTGATAGCTGAAGCAATCTACTTTGCTTGGGAAACTTCTTTGTCTGAGTCTGTTTTTATATTATGATATGCAAGAATAGCTCTTAGATGGTTTGAGAGTTCTTGTTTGGGAGTTTATTTTGGAATAATATTTGTTTGACAATCTATTAAAGTATAGAATTAATCTTTTCTTATGGATTTTATTCAAAGTTTATTAAACTATTCTTTCGCTAGTTAAAGATTTCCTTTATTACTAGTTATTCAAGTTAATGCATGAGGCTTTGGTATGATCCTAGGCAATGTTTGTAAGTGTATGAGAGGGTTCTATGAGCATGGGTGACCTTATGTCTCCCATGTTCTAGGACTGTCATATCTCCGAACTTGGGATATGACAACATGCCCTTCAATAGCATTGTTCAAGTGAATCATGTAAGCTCATTAGGTTAAACTAAGTTTGACTTCTATTATATCATTGCAGCTTTGATTAAAATCAACTTCTCATGCCACTATTATTATCTCCAATGACTTAGGAGATGCTTAAGTATTATATTCATGCCTATTCATTAACACTTTAGATGCACATTTCAAGTAAATAATTAACATAGTCACATTATCTCAAACTCGATTTGACTTTGATTTTGCAATAAAAATGCTTATCAAAGTTGATTCTATTATTCATTCATTGTCATATTGTTCATTAAAATAAATCTCCTATGGCACCATTATTAACTCAAATAGGCTAAGAAAACCTTGGGTATTACAGTACTATCCAAGGATTTTCTAGTATATTAAAAACCATAAGAATATTATAAGAAGTGATTTTAATGAACAATATGATAGTGAATGAAAAACAAAATCAATTTTGATTAACATTTTAATAGTAAAAATGAAAGTCAAACCAAGTTTGACCTAATATGACTAAGTAAGTTATTTTCTTGCAATATGATGCTAAAGTGCTAGTGAATGGGTGTAAGTATAATACCTAAGGTTCTTTTAATTCATTAGAGAGAATAATAGTGACATAAGAAATGATTTAATCAAAACAAAAATAGTAAAATAGAAGTCAAATCTAGTTTGACCTAGAGAGCCTACATGATTTATTTACTTGAATAATGCTACTAAAGGACTAGTAATGTACATTATAAAGTGAATAAAATTTATCTAGCAATTTTTAGAGTGTTTAGTAAAATTAGAAAGCAAAAATATGTGTGCTAAGGTGAAAGTAAAGAAATGAAAATTTTATTAAGTTACTAAGTAAAAAGATCGAGGCAAATAGGTTGGTTGATGGGCTCTTGGACATTCAAGCCTAAGCCCATGTATGGCCGGCCCATCAAGGCCTATTAGGGATTGAGAATGAGAGTTTACCATGAGTTAAAATATTTACCTTGGTTAACTATGGTAAAGATAGTGAATAGCCAAAGAGTTTGAGTAAAGCTGCCACTTTTGACCTAAGGCGCACGTTTTTACACTAAGCCATTCTCTTCTTATCAAAGTCGTCATGCTAAGTCAAAAATTGTTACTCATACTCCCTATCTATCACACATTTAAATGAGATTATGACCATTCATTAAAATAAAATCATAGCCCTCCATTTTGATGAAATCATAGCTATTGATGTAAAGTGATGAAATCATTACTATCCATCATCAATATATATATATAATGTGATGTGCATATTTTTCTCATTTTGTAAACCTATCACAGAAAATACCATCATAGAGAAAAAAAATGCTCTCTAAATTTTAGCCCCATCCATAGAAATTCAAATCAAGGCTTTACAAGGTAAGAAAATATACTCATCTCTTCCATTATATGGCCTAAGCATGAGATTAGAGTTTTGTTAGCCAATTTTCTTGATTTTCCCAATCTATATGAATTGGCCAATTGAGAATAAGATGAGAAAATGTTTATCTTATATGTTCTTTGATTTAATATGGAAATTGAGCTTGAAAATTTAAGGTTTATCATGTGAAAACAAGCAAAAGAAACATGAAACTCACTTAAGTGCACACAAAGGGTAGGTTCGGCTTCTTTTATGGAACTTAGGGAGGAGTGTTATAAAATTTATTTGGTAAATTCTAAAGTTATTTTGGGTGGAGAATAATGGTTTGGAAGTGTCAAATTGAACTAAAGAAGCTTAATTCATCATACAAAAATCTAGGAAACATAAACCAAAGTAAAAGGGAATTTTGCATCTTAATGGGTATTTTTTATGTTTGAATGATCATATGGACTTTCTATCACATTAATTTTATAATTTAATGGTCAATTTAAGAATCTAACAAAAAATTATAGGTTTTTCCCAAATTTTCCCTAAGTTGAAAAATTAGGGTTTCATGAACTAGAATGATTCAATTGAAATTGTTTAATGAGAAATGATTGTCTAAGTGTTAATTTAATGAATCCATGATCAATTTTAAGATTGGATGAGAAATTAATGGTTTCCCCCAAATTCTAGGGTTTAGGAGACAAATTGGGAATTTTGAAATTTGAACTTGAATTCATGAAATTGAATAGACAATTAAGCTTAGAAATGGTGTAACATAATTTATATGATGTTAGTTTTAAAATTAAATTGCTAGAAATAATTTTTTCAAATTTATTAAATTAAGCCCATTAAGCAATTTAAAGGATAAAAATGGAATTAATTCCATTGAATATTGAAAGTTATTTGATTTGGTTCTAATTGAATATTATAAGGTTAAAAATGAGAAATTAAAAAAAATTATTTTTCCCATATATATATATATATATATATATATATATATATATATATATATATATATATATATATATATATGTATGTATGTATGTATGTATGTATGTATAAAGGGATCAATGAAATTGTTAACAATGATAATATGTACATATATGATATGGTAAACATGCCTTAACTATGGATTTAGATGATAATGTTAATTGTAGGTTAGGCAAGAAAAGGTAATAACAAGGTTAAGCTAAATTGTGATTAGTAACTTTACAAGGTAGTGATTAATGTGTAATTGAAATGCATGATTGTAAAATCTAATAACAAAGGCAAATATATTGTCCAAAAGTGCAAGGAACACTACTAGCATCAAGGTTAAACAATAATAAGAGCTAAGGAGTTTAAAGATGAGTACTTAATAATATAATATGACGTATGCCATAATTATAAACGAACATTGTTCAAACTATCTTCTATTGAAATGCACTATAATTTGTTATTGAGCATGAATTATTTTACTAATTATTCAACCATTGAATAAAATATTTTTCTTGTATGGCAATCAGCCATTGTGAGCCAATTTCATATTATGACCAATGATGAGAACCACCTGTATACTATTACATTTTCCATTGGATTCTTCCATGGAATACATATGTGCCTTTTTACTTTGATACCTCTATTAAACAAAAATACCCATCTGATGTGGAGTAATACATCAGATCTTGTGTACTTAATATAAGCTTGTGGGTAGGGTGAGAGTAACCAACCTCTGTTAGGGGGGAATGTGAGTCTTGTGTAATGTGATATGTTCAAGTGAGCAAGACACTAATCTCCACTAGCCTGATTTAATAATTTATAAGTAGGAAGCACAGTGCTTCTAAGAATTTGATTATTTCTGCTAAAGATATTGCTTTTGCTACAAATGAAAAATTGTTCCATTTTGACAATTTTGATTAATAATGCTCCAATTCCCATGATGGGCCACCTTTATTTATATACCCATATATCTGTCTTGTATTATGTTATTATGTACTCACTGAGTTTTGTCTCATTCCTTAGTTGTTTAAATATTTCAGGTCAGGGTGATGAGCTAGCAACATAAATTCCAAGCCTTATTCTTCCACATAGAAATTACTTTGCTAATTTTGGTACTATGGATTTTTTTAGATATGTAACTCTAACGATCTATATTTTAGAGCTCTATGGTAGTCTAGGATTAGTGTTAATATGTCATTGGATTTAATATATTGGGAACTATACTATAATTATTATTATGTTTTGTACTTAAGTGACAGATGTATGAATGACGATACAAGGAATAAATTGAGAAATCAAAATACTAAAATTATGAGACGGTGACAATGAGCAATTGGTAGTAGATGGAATAAACAAAAGGTTCTGACAAAGAGAAAGGTAAAATAGGTTCTAATCTTGAGATAAGTTTCAATATGGTAAATGATAAATAATAATAAGTTAAACAGGGTTCTATAGGTTTAAGTGACTTTATGTCTTCTTATGCCCTAAGGCTGCCATGGCTTAAACTTAGGTCATGACAACTTCATATTCAGTGGTGAGCAATTGGACCTTCTTGGATTTGACTTGCTTTTTTCCTTCACAATAGTTTTCCAATGTTCTCTAAATGCTATGTGCACTTGGATAGTGTTGGACTCTACCACATTTTTCTATAGATAAGGAACTAAGAAGAATCACCATTACTTTCTTATTTTTCCTATTCACTCTTTTTTATGCTTCAAACCATTCCATTCTAGGAATCTTCTCTTCAATGCCATTAACCACCTTTGATAGAGGCTTCCATTCTTCAAGAACATTATCCCATACATCTATAAGATCACTATCATGATATACCACCATTCTATAATTCTAATAAGCATAGTCGATACCGTTAAAATGAGGATTAAGGTGATGAATCCCTTTACTAGCCATTTTGATCTTCACTCACACAATGAAGTTTGTAAATATGAGACTAATGCTTTGATACCGCTTATTATACCTTATTCACTAAGAAGGGGGTGGTATTGGTGGGCAATTAAAAATTTTAGGAGAAAAGATAAGTAGAGAGATAATACACACAAATTTATAGTTATTTGAGTATTAATTAACCTTACATCCACTCCCCAACCTCAATTGGGTATTTTACTATAGCTATACAATTACAATAGAGTTTTAAAGCTCACTCCTGACTTATAAAGTATTTTGAAGCTACATTCAATCCTTACAAGTGTTTTTCCTAAAAAGCTTACACTTAAACCAATACAAGAGTTTTACGAAGGCTCACTCTCTTAACATAATGCAACATTTTCTATGGCTTACACACAACCTTTGAGAAATTAAAGCTCTTACAATAATATCAAAGTATAAAATAAATGATTAAGAATTCAAAAAATAAATTGGCAAGAGTTTGGGTATAATAAATAGTTGTCCTACCTTCATGAAGTCCTTTCGCAGGGATATTTATAGCCTTCACCCACCAATGAGCTGTTGAATCAATAGCCATATCTTCCATAATAGCTAGAAAATATACTTTTAATACTATGTTAGAGTTGAGTCATGTTCACAAAGCCTTGATAGCAATCGTGATCTTAGTTAGCGGCTGCAATTGAAGAATTGCAGTTGTTATCTTTAAATGTCTCAAATGGCTAGTTAACACGTGGCAGATTTCCATTGGTTGCTTATCTATCCATTGGAATGGTTCCCTAACATATAAATTTTATAGTCATAACTTTATGATCACGATCGCAACCTATCTTTCATGTCCAAAAATGGCAACCATAATACTGGCTACCAACCTTACTGTGTCTCATACCCCTTTTTCTTAAATTAATCACAATCGCGATTGCAATATGCTTAAGGTGGGTGCTATATCCAATTGTAGATGTGATTCACACGTCCATTTCCTATATTTAGGGAAAAATTTCTTAATTTTTCAATATTTTCTAAGTTTTTTTCCTTAAAATAAGCACTAATTACAAATATTAGAGCACTTTAATTTGATTGTCAAAATCAAAATAGAGTTGACTATGTTGTGAACCAACTTAGGTCAATAGAAAATAAAAATGAAGAAGGTGATTGAGAAAGGAGTTAATTCATTTTATTTAGATTCAATGCTTAAACTAAGCATGCCTACGTATCTCTTTGAATAGGAATTAGAAACTATGCAGTTCTCCCTTTTTGTGAAGGGATTTGTCTACCCAAACCTCTTTATCATATCTTTATTGATTGATTAAATTGAGTTAATTCATTAATGATTTTAATTAGTTGTAGGTTGAATTAATTATTTGAAATTTTAGTTAACTAACCTAAGTGAATCAATTAAGAGAGTCAGGGGTAGAGAAAAAAATTAGGCAAGGAGCCCAAAAGGGAGAAGAGAATCCCAAGGAGGGAAAAGTAAAAAAATAAAAGGGACAGGAATTAACCTTGTGGTTTTATGGCTTAGGGATGTGGGAGAATAGTCTCAATAGGTAGCAGACTTGCCTTGAATAGCAGGTAGCAATTTGTCTCCGACACTTAAATGCTTTTGACTTGGTGGGTCAGCTTAGAAAGTTGCAACCAAATTTGATTTGTATTCCAAAAAGCAATAGCAAAGAAAAAATAAAAGAAAAAAAACTTTAAACTAGGAAGCTCATTCCTTGGTAGAGCAAGCTTATTGTAACAACCCACACCCTTGCTAGGAGTTTTGTGACAAATTGCTTGTTAGAACTATTATGACAAAGTGTGTGCTTTCATGAAATTTAATGTGCTATGTGATTTATGAGCAAATGGCATGCTAGACTAGTTTTAATATGCACAATATGAATTATGAACATGAAATAGGTGATTTATGTGAAGTGCATTAATTAATTTAATGCATATAAAGTGAATTTTCATGCACAAAGTGATTTTTATGCACAAAATAATTTTTATGAGCATTTCTAGAATATTTTAAATTAAATATTTTTCGGGGAATTTTAATGAAAATTAGAAGCAAAATATTTTATTTTTAATATATTTTATTGAGCCCACAAATTGGATTAAAAATCCAATTTACCAAAAGCCTAAGACAACTAAGCACTCATAACCTAGCTCATTAACGAAAATCTTGTAATTTTGCACGCATAAACCTAATACCTAAGCTAATATTTGACCTCCCTTTATACTTGCAGCCTCTATTCTATTTCTCATAAGATTTTATAGAATTTTTCTCTCAAAAATTCTCTCTTGGCTGAAAATCACAAGGTGCCTCTAAACTTTGTGATTTTGTGATCTTCTTAGTAAGTTTCCCTTTTCTTTCAAGTTAATTTTTGAGTTTTATGAAACTAATCATGAATAATCCATATGGGAATATATATTTTCTGATTTTATCTTTATTATATTCAGCCTAGGCTTGTTCTTGGAGGGAGAAACCAATTTCCAACTGTGAACATATCTCTTTCTTCTTAAATCCATCAAAGGTGAACCCTAAAACCTAAAAGTTGGAATTTTCATGCATATTTGCATTAAGGGGGTGCAATTTGTGTGTTTTACCATTGCAAGCTGATTTTAGTTATGTTTACATAAAAAAAAATATTGGTTTAAATCATACATTTACATATTACTATAATGATCGATAAGCATGAAAAACAAGAAAAAACTAGTGGTTTTCCATGATCATAGTGGTTTGGCCAAGGTTGGGATTTTGACCCCAAGGCCTATAATTTTTGTAAGATTCATTCTAATGATTGTTGATATGTATATATGAATAGTACATAATTTAATTGAATGATTATTGAAGAAGTAACTCTAGAAAATTCCTAAAGTGGTTCGGCTTATACCTAGGGTTTCCAAAACCCTAATTGACATGTTTGACTAATATGTGTATATGGTTAAGTGGCATGTGAATTGGGATTTATGATGTGTTAATTGTGAATTAATGATTCTAATTTCCCTATGGGATTGATTGTATTATTCAGCCTAAAGGAGACAAGCATGACTTTTTTAGGGTTTGTTTGTTAAGTTGATATGTATGGAAAGTATTAAGTGTACCAAGTTTGAAGTTAAATTAAATTGATATTAAGATTATGATTTATTGTGTTTGGTTTTAGAAAAGTCTTGATATGAACTATTATGTGTATCCATATGAGCCTAAGAAGGCAAAGTATGTAGGACTTAAAAGTCAATATGTTATGTACAAGTGATGAGTGCACTTCTAAGTGCAACTCCAAGTATATGTGAATGATATATATGCATAGGGTAGTTATGGGATAGCATAGCATGATGTTAAGCCAATGCTAAGTATTGAATTGTAATGTTTTGTTAGAGCTTAGGAATTGTTAGAAGTGCAAGGACTGCCAGCATTAGGAGCTAAGGAGCAACAAGGTGAGTAAACATTATGTTCATGTTACAAGTATAAGTTATTATGATATGTGAACCTTTGAGATTCTTGAAACTCGAGTTCCTTTCTATCATAAATTATAATTATATGATTTCTTTGTTAAGCTTGGGTTGCCAAAGGACAATTGGTCTAAAACTATTATTGACCATTCAATGATAAGAAAAGACCCTTTGTAATTGTTGCTTGACCTTACATTCTTTCTAGAACCACACTGTTGTTTATCCTTTGTTTAATAAGCTAAACTCCTATTGCTGCTATTATATGTGTGATTACATTCTTCAATGCTATTATTACAAGTGATTGCCATTAGCTTCGGCTATGGTACCTATGAACCTTTATATGCAGAAATCCTCTTACTAACGTGGGAAATCATTAAAACTTGTGCACATGATTTTAACCTGATGGATAGGGGTAGTGTATCCACCTCAACTAAAAGGGGTGGTTCAAGCCATAGAGCCTTATCAGCTTTATGCTTCTTAACAAGTTTGGAGTTGGAATTTGGTATGATGCCACCTCTCCTTTATGTGATTGAGTGAACAAGGCAAAAGCCATCACTCTATAAGTTACAAGTTTGATTTCTACAAAACTTGCTAAATCACAAACTATGAACTATGAACCCTTCTAAAGGGATATGTGTTATTGTACAAGTTGTATTGTTTACTTATTGAAATCATCTGTCTGACTGCTTTTCTTATGCAGTTTCAGGTGAGCATTACGAGGAGGCAAGGGGATAGCTCAAGCAATCTACTCCACTTAGGAGATTTCCTTGTCAAGTCTATTTACATACTATGATATGCAAAGTCGCTCTTAGATGCTCCCAGAGTTTTTTTTTTTTTTTTGGAACATTATTCATTGATGATTAATTTGGAGTCTTAATTGTTCTTTTTCTTATGGATTGTACTCAAAGTATTTTTAAACTATTCTTCTGCTAGTTAAGAATTTCCTTTATTATTGGTCATTCAAGTTAATGCATGAGATTTTAGTATGATCCTAGGCAATGTTTGACCATGCATAAGAGGGTTCTACGGGCATGGGTAACCTTATATCTCCTCATGTTTTAGGGTAGTCATATCTCAGAAGTTAGGATATGACACTTACATAGTGGAAGGAGTTGGGGATAGGTTGTCATGCATTTTAATATGGAATGTAACAACCTGTAATACCCAAGGTCTCCCTAACCTATTAGAGATATCAACGGTGACACTATAATGACAATGTACTATACCATTAAAGGCCTTTTTAGCATATCAAGAACCATAAGAATATCATAAGAAATAATGGTAAGGAACAATGTGACAATGAATAAAAATGAACTCAATGTTGATAAGAATCTTAATAATAAAATGAAAGTCAAACTGAGTTTGACTTAACACGACTAGGCTAATTATTTTCTTGTGATGTGACTCTAAAGTGCTAGTAAATAAGCATAAACATAATGCCTAAACACCTTCTAAGTCATTAGAGATAATAAAAGTGATATAAGAAGTTGATTTTAATCAAGCTACAATAGTAAAATAGAAGTCAAACTTAGTTTAACTTAGTAAGCTTACAAGATTTACTTACTTGAATAGTGCTATTAAAAAGGGCTAGTATATAATATCCAAGGGTCCCATAGCTCACTATAGTCACTAATGATGCAATATAATATGATTTTCAAATGTTAACATAGTATAGAAATGAGATGGAATCGGGTAGAAACCTTGTGATGTCATTTGTATTGTTTGTCTAGTTTATGATATCACTATGACTATTTGTATTCTAATGGATTAAATAGAATGCATATGATAATAAGTGAGGTTCTTAATGAAGTTAGAGAATGCAAATAAGAAAAATCAAAGTGAAAGGAAAGAAAGGAACCTAAAAGAAAATTTTCTAAGTGTGACATAGGCTTATAGACTTGTTCGTGGATTTTTGAACATTAAAAAAGCTCAAATCCATTGGCTTGGTATTTTGTCATAGTTTTATCTTACTTTTACTTCTTTTAATTGTTAATGTCTAGTTTATTTTTATGATTTTATAATGCTTTTAATGTGTTTGTTAAATTGTTTTCAGTTGCAATAATAATTGAAGAAGTGGAAGATATTTAGGTTAAATCGGAAAACTTGGCGAAACATCTCATGTTGGACAGCATACCATCAGGCAGCAGTAAGCCCAACAACGCCCAGCTACCCGTCCAATAATGCCCACGAGTGTCTTGCCAGCAGTGCCCACCAACACCTGCCAGTGTGTCACCAGTGCCTGCCAATGCCTAACAATGCCTAGCTGCAGAAAGCCTCCTGCAGGCGCCCAGCCCCAGTGTTCACCAAAGCCATCTAGCACCACATAGTAGGAACCCCTCTGCTGCCAACTTGTCCCAGCGCCTAGTTGCCAATCCCAACACCCGCTGCATCACCTATAAGCAGATATTAAAGATTTTCTAAGATTTTCAAGGATTTTCAATCCTAAATTATTTTAGGAAAGTATAAACTAAATAAGAAACTTTGTTGTTATAAATAGGGAGGTCCAGAGGAAAAGAAGAAGCTTAATTTTTGGTCTTGATTTTAGGGAATTTTGGGGGATAGTATCTTCTCTTCTAATTTTCTATTCTCTGAATTTTATTTTAATTTTCAGATTTTAACACTTAGAAAAGATTATTTTTAGTGATTTTGGGAATTCTTTGTAAAGATGCCAAGAGATTGGGTTAGAACATTGGATTGGTTTATAAGATTAATTTCTTGGTTATTTTCATCATTTGATTATTGAATTGAAGATTTTAATTCAATGAATTCTTTTGATTTTAATAACTTGGAGATTATCACTATGTTTCCCATGAACTAATTTTAGTCTTGTTTAGGGTTTGTATGATGTGTTCATGAAATGGAATTGAATATAATCCCTTTTGATTATTTTTATTATTCCTAATTGAATTGATTAATTGATTGTTTGACTTAGGTTTTGAATGAAGGAATGAGAGTTAAAGTTCAATTGTAGAATTCATTCCTTTAAGATCTTAAAATGAATTAGAAATATAAGTTTTAAGATTATGCTTTAGTTTTTGATATATGATTTGATATAATGATTTCTATGAATGCGATTGCTAATAGATTGATTTTTATTCTTTGAATTGTTAGAAACTAAGACTTTAGAGTAACAATTGGGTATATTCATGAACATATAAGATTGATAAACTAAATACAAACCCTAGGCATCATTCATTCATTGTTTTAAAACCTATTGCATTTTAATCCACATTTATTTTTAATTTCCTGTTTTGCAAATTATTTCTTTTTTTTTTTTCAAATCATTCAAATTCTTTTCATTTAATTTGCTTTAAATTAAGACAAATATTTCCATTTGCAATTCCTTGAGAGATACAACATTGGGTGCTTTCAATATACTACAATTGCCCCGTATACTTACAGGTCGCTTTTGGACAGGTTATTTTAAGGCAAACACTTAGTTGGCCCATTGGATCTATAGTTGGATGAACATCAACTCTAATGTTAGAGATGGTTAGCCAAGATAAAATTTGATGTTGGAAGAGCTAGCTATAAAAATTGACTAAGTAGCCACCATTTTTACTAAGTCAATTCCTTAGTTAAATTAAAATCCTCACTTTTCCTACATCAAGTCTACATTCATTTTTACTAAATAAACACAATTGTTACATATGATGATCATCACCCATCTAGATAAGATAATGGCCATCCATTGAAACAAGATCATAGCCCGCCATTTAGATGAAATTATAGCCATTGATATAAAGTGATGAAATCAACACCATCCATATTCCATATATAAACAATATGATGAGCATAATCTCTCCATTTTATGAAACCTAACACAAAACACCACTCCTCTAAAAAACACACTTAAAATTTTGGCTATAATTCTAGAATCACAAACCAAGGCTTTCCAAGGTAAGAAATCATGCTCATCCCCTCCTCTCTTTTGTTTTAAGCATGTATTTGATGATTTAGTTACAAAAATTTCTCCTTTCTTTCACCTATATGGATTGGCATGGGAAAAGTAAAACTAAGAAATATTTGTTTTCCATATTAATAGATAATATATGGAAATTGGACTTGAGAACATAAAGTTTAACAAGACAAAAAAAAAAAGCAAGAAAAGCATGAAGTGCTCTAAAGGAATTGAAATTAATATCTAAGGAAACACAAGAACAAATTCAGCCAACCTAAAGACATAGTTAAGGTAGTGTTCTAAAATTTTAATTAAAAGCTTATCAGGTTATTTTAAATGGAGAAAGATGATGTAAAAGTGTCAAAATGAATTTTGGAAACTTGATTTAAGACTTGAAAGTCTTAGTAGCATGAATTTTGTTTAAAAGGAAACTTGGTGTTCTAATATTAGATATTGATAATTGAATGATAACATAAGTTTTATATTATGTTAACTTCATTTTTCTATAACTAATTTAAAGATTTGATGAGAAATTATAAATTTTCCCTAAATTTGACCTAAGTGGGATAGGTTTGGATTCTTATGAATAAGAGTGAATTAATTCAAAATAATTAGTGGGAATTAATTGCCTAAGTGTTAATTTGATGAATCTATGATTAATTTGGAGATTTGATAATGAATTAATTGTTTTTCTCAAATTCTAGGGTTTATGGACAAATTAGAGATTTTTAGAATTGAATTTGAATTCATGAAATTGAAAGGGGAAATTAAGCTTAAGAATGGTGTAACATGATTTGTATAATATTAATTTAAAAATTCAATTGATATAAATGATTTTCCCTAAATATGATGAACTAGGTTCAATTATGGAATTGGAAGGTGAAAGTAGAATTAGTTCCATTGAATATTGGAAATTGTTTAAATTGATTTTAATTAGGTAATATAAAGTTGAAAGATGAAATTGAGAGCAAAAGAATTATTTTTCCTTCAGTGAATATATTTGGCTAGTGGAAAACAACTAAGGGACAAGATAAAAGTGTTAACAATTTAAGCTAAATTTAAACTAATGTCATAACAAGGAAGTGATTAATGTGTAATTGAAATACAAATGTATAGAATCTAAAGACAATGATAAGGACATTGTCCAAGAGTGTGAGGAGCACTACTAGCCTCAAAGTTAAAAGTAAATAGGAGCAAATGAGTCCAAGGTGAGTACTTAATATTATAATATGATATGTGCCATATTCTATGAACCATTATTTGATAAAACAATCCTTATTTGAATATCCTAATTTCTTGTTGAACATGAATTGCCTATTGAATAATGTGCTTGAATATGATATTCCTTTATGGCATTTGGCCATTGTGAATCCTTTTACATTGATTTCATAATGTGACCATTGATGAGAATTATTTTTCTATTGGTACATTTTCCATTGAATTCCCTACTGTAACTTTTGTATGAACCTTCTATTGATGCCTATTGATAAGTAGAAATACCCTTTTGATATGGGGTAATACATCAGACCTTAAAATTTATAACCCCTGTTAGGGGGAAAGCCTAACTGTAAGACCTTATTAGTCTTACATAATGTAATGCATGCGAGTTAGCAAGGCTTAAGCTGCCACTCATTAATTTATATGTGTGGGAAGTATTCTGCTTCCAAGAGATTACTACTTCTATTGAAGATATTGTTTTTATCATAAATGAGAAATTGATCCATAATGAAAATTTTGATTAATATCACTCCATTGCCATAGATAATGATCTTGAAGAAATGGTGGAGACAAACGCAGCGGAAGGAAGGTGATGGGTTGAAATTTCAAACATTTTAAAATTTCACTTCACCCATTTTTGGTCCAAACATCCATTCAAGCAATCAATTAATTTAAATGCATAGAAAGAAGAAGGAAAAGTAATCATATTACCTCTTAAAGGTTCCTTCTTTCTTTAACAAAGAGTTCCCCAAGTGTGAAGCCTCTAGATCATCCACACCAAGCTCACCTTCAAGTTTCCATTTGGTTTCTTATCACATCCCAATTTTAGGAGACATGATGGTCCTAGAATATGGGGAGACATTAGGTCACCCATGCCTATAGAACCCACTCATGCATATAATAATCTTGCCTAAGATCATACCAAACCTTATGCATTAACTTCAAAAAACTTTTATAAAGGAAAAACCTTAAGTTTCGGAAGCTAAAAATATACTTTAATACAAATCTTTAGGAAAATAATAATAAGACCCCAAATAAAGTCACTAACATAATATTCCAAAATAAAGTTCCCATAATAACTCCTAGAGCATCTAAGGACTTGACATAGTATGGTATTATTATAACTTTGACAAGGGAATTTCCCAAGCAGAGTAGGTTGCTTGAGCGATCAGCTTGCCTCCTCATAATGCTTAAATGGAACCACACATGGAAGAAGGGCTGAGATAGATGATCTCAATGAGTAAACAATAGAGCTTATACAATAACACATATCCCTTAAAAAGAGCTCATAGCTCATAACTTATAGTTCATGATTCATAGTTTGCAATTTAGAAAGGCTTGCAGAAATCACACTTGTAACACATAATACATAAAGTGAAGGCTGGTGCCATAATCACTCAAGCAAAAAGAGTGAAGGCTATTGCCATAATAACTTAAACATATAGAGTGAAGGCTATTGCCATAATCACTCGAACACATAGCCGATGATTACTCACATCTGTACGAGGATCACATAGCTGATAATTACTTGCATTGGTACGAGGATTTTTGCATAAAAAGAGTTATGGGTACTATAGCTAGAACTAATGGTAATCACTTATAAAAATAGCATCAAGGAAATGCAATCATATGTGGCACAATAACAATAGATGTTTAACTTATCAAACAAAAGATAAATAACATTGTAGTTCCAAAAAGGATATAAGTTAGGGCAATAATCACAAAGGTTCTTTATTATAATTGAGTAATCAAAAATGGTTTTAGACCAAATTTCCTTTGGCAACCCAAGCTTACAAGAAATCATTTAGTCATAATTAAAAGTAGGAAAGAACTTGGGTTTCAAGATATCAAAGGTTCACATATCATGATAGCCTATTAATTTTAAATTTGAATTAAATTAAAAAATTAAATTAACCTTTTCCAAAACCCCTCCTTCATAAGAAGGGAGAACTACATGGGGTTTGATCCTCATTCAAAGGGATACACAGGCATATATATATATATATATATATATATATATATATATATATATATATATATATATATATATATATATATATATATATATATATATATATATATATATATATGTCATTTAGGCATCAACTCCAAACTATTTTATAAAATAATTTTCTCTTTCTTCATTCTTTTATGAGATTTTTCTATTTTATTTTCTTTTATGTATGATTATGTTATCTCCATTGTGCTAATCTCCTTTTGATTTGTTAATTCTTGTAATTAGTTAAGGGTTGTGTGTTGTTGCTAATACCTATAAAGGCTAGAGAAAAGATAATCTCTTTTATTTATTTTTTTAATCCATTTTGGCTTGTTACAATTCTTAAGTACATTTTATTTTGTATATCACTTTATAACTGTCATGCATTGCATGATATTATTGCTTATGCATCATTCTTATTCTGTTCATGAAATTTATTTTAAGTCATTTTGTATTAAATTTGCCAGACTAATTTTATTAAAATAAATCAAAAACCTAGTCCCTGAATCCTCTTTGTTTTCAAGGCTAGTGATCTTTTACTTTGGGATAAAATTAGAGTCATTTAAGAGGGTTTTTACCTTAACTTTTTTTCCAAATAAAAATAAAATTAAGGTGGCGACTCTAACATCTTTTTAAAATCAATCTATCTAAACTAAGGGGTCAAATTGTGAATTCAAAACCAATCGAGCATTTTGATCCCCTTCTAGCGAATCAGACCGGTGCTTGAGTGAGGCCTCACACCCTATGGTTCTTTGCATCGCCTCTTTCAACAAATTATTTTCACTTATAAATGTCTAGTAACAGTCACCAAGGCATCCATATTGTTCCTTTCCCATCCCTCTTATTTTATATCGATCATATTCTCTACCCAGAAACGTTTAAATTCTCACTAAAAAATTAATATGTTTCCCTTTTTCATCCTCATTGATCTTAAAGTCAACCACATCTCCCACCCAGAAATGTCTAGACAATAACATCCTCTAGTTTCACTATTCCTTCTTTTTTATTAAAAATTCATCTAAATCCTTCACTCATAAATATCTAAACACTGGCATCCCTCTAGTTCCCTTTTTTGTCCCTTTTATCGAACATCCATCCAAATCCTTCACCTAGAAATATCTGAATAGTGACATCCTTCTGGTTCCTTTTTTCACCACTTTTATAAAAAATTTGTCCAAATCCTTCACCTAGATATGCCTAATCTAGGCATTCCTTTAGTTCTTTTCCATGTCTTTTCATCTAAATCAACTGAATCCATCAATTCACTTAAGAATATCTAGCCACCAGCCTACATATCCCTTATGTTCCTTTTCTCGCTTCCATTTATCACTCAATTCCACCCATAAATATCTAGAAATGATCACCTAAACATCTTTATAGTTCCTTTATCCATCTTTTTTATACAAACTATCACATCCCAACTTATGAGATATGATGGTCCTAGAACATGGGGACACATAAGGTCACCCGAGGCCGTAAAACCCTCTCATACACAGTTAAACACTACCTAGGATTGTACCAAAATCTCATGCATTAACTTGAATGACCAATAATAAAGGAAATTCTTAACTAGCGGAAGAATAGTTTAAAAAAATACTTTAAGTACAATCCATAAGAAAAAGAACAATTAAGACTCCAAATTAATCATCAATGAATAATGTTCCCAAAAAAACTCCTGCAGCATCTAAGAGCGACTCTATATATCATAGTATGTAAATAAACTTGGACAAGAAAATCTCCTAGGTAGAGTAAATTACTTAAGCTATCACTTTGCCTTCTCATAATACTCACCTGAAACTGCACAAGAAAGGGGTGAGATAGATGATCTTAATGAATAAATGATGTGCCAAAACGTACACTAATAGACTACAAGTGTATAGGTCATTATCAAGTAATAAAGTAGTGAGTATAAGTATCGTCTCCACTAGGATGGTATATAAGTACTAGCGCAAACTTCAACTATTGTCTAGTGCATAATCAAGATGAAGATTAATTAAACTAAGCTAAATTAACTAAGCTAACCTAAGAAAGCAAGTAAATGGTATTGATGGAAATAATCTAAGCAAAGCTAATATAAATATAAATCCCCCTAGTTGCTTATGCATATCAAACAATGGATTAAATTAGACTCTCACTAAATTAGATAAAAACCTTTCTTAAGTGATTAAATCCCTAACTTCCTAAGTATTATAGGGGAATCTCTTCTTAACCTATAATCAAATAGGAGCAGCATTAAGTTCAAGAGATTAACATCTAAAAAATTTTTGTAGGTCTATCTCTAGCACCCCAATCAACTCTCTATTCCCATGAGTGATCTATCTATTCCAAGGTATCTCTACTCGTCCAATATAGAAAAAAATCCAATCAATAAGCTAGCAATTGCTAATTAGAATAATAAGATTTATCATGAAAATAAAGCAACCAAAGATGAATTGATTAAAGTTTAAATCCTTCAATCTATACAATCAAAACTAGGGTTCATCACAAATAGAATTAGTTCATATTAAAATTGAAGAACAAAGATGAAAAAAATAAAAGAAGAAGAAATCTCAAATAGATCTTTAAAACGTTCTTCAAAATCTTCTCTTCAATCTTCCACATCCACTTGGATCTTGGTCGTTGATTCGATTAAGCCCTTAATATCTCTAGCCTTTAAGCCTTTCCCGTGACTCTAGGGCTTAGCTAACCCTCTTAAATCTCTATTTTTGCTCTATGGTGGCTCTCCCTCTTTTTTGCTTTTAATATTCTATTATATAGTGATTTTGGACATTCCTATACCCTAGCCCACGCCTGTGGCTCTACCCGTGGGAACTCTCTGGATAAAGCTGCAAATTGACCTTTACCTCATACCCTGACCCACGGGCATGGGGCTTCCCGTGAGACCTGAATTAGGCTTTATAATCTTCATGACTTTTGTAGCTCTTTCTCTTAGCTTTCTAATGACACCCAAATCGCCTCAATTGGACACTTGTAGCTCAAGTTATACTCAAAATACTCCAAGGTGTTCAAAGCTATCAAAATACCAACTTTGCCTACATATTCCACATGGCCAACACCACACGCGTGTCCTTGAGTGTGGCACAAGCATAAGTCTTTAGTCCTTCACCTAAAGTGTGCCATTTTTTTGTGCCTTAGCTCCATCATTCCAAACTAAATTGATCTACGGCTTCTAAAATATAGAAATCCCTAAAAGAACTCTGAAATAACACTTAACAAACAAATCAAACTCAATTTAAATATAAAACATAGTAAGATTAGGGGATAAAACATAGACAAATATGCACTTATCAATAAACAATACAACTTTCACATAATAGTTCTAAAACCAAGTAATTTGTCACGAAACTTCTAGCAAGGGTATGGGTTGTTACATTCTCCCCCCTTAAAAGAAATTCTTCATCGAATTTAGATATTCATATGTTCTCAAAAAACTAGGGATGCTTCTATTGCATCCTTTCCTCAACTTCCTAAGTACACTTGTCCATTACATGATTTTGCCAGTGGACCTTTGTCACATCCCAACCTTAGAGATACAACGGTCCTAGAACATGGGGAGACATAAGGTCACCCATGCCCGTAGAACCCACTTACATATAAACAAATCATGCCTAGGATCTTACCGAACTTCTTTCATTAACTCATTTAAAACATTTAGATGGATACCATAAATTTACGGAAGACACAAAATAAATCATTACATATAAAATCCATAAGGAAAATAATATATATATATATCTTGATAAGTATCAATCAACATTCTCGGAGCATCTAAAAACAAGACTTCATAAAAATAGTATTATTATTGATAACTCGGACAAGGAATTCCCCAAGTGAAGTAGAATGCTTGAGCCATCACCTTACCTCCTCACATTTGCTCACATAGAACCATATAAGGAAAAAGGCGTGACAATGAGTAAATGAAAAGGCACATACATTATCACATATTCCTTTGAAAGGAAACACATAGCTTATACACATAGTTCATGATTTATAATTCATGAATCAGGTTGCAATTTAGCAAGGGTTCAATTTGGCAAGTTTGCAAAAATCACACTTATAACACATAGTGAATGAAGGCTATTGCTCTATCACTCAAACACATAGAGGAGAGGTGGCCTTATACCAAATTCCAACTCCTATCACATAGAAGGCGTGAAGCTTATCAGGCCCCATGGCTAGAACCACCCCTTCTAGCTGAGGTGGATACACTACCCCTA
This sequence comes from Reutealis trisperma, assembly GCA_947687605.1. Taxonomy (NCBI): domain Eukaryota; kingdom Viridiplantae; phylum Streptophyta; class Magnoliopsida; order Malpighiales; family Euphorbiaceae; genus Reutealis; species Reutealis trisperma. The sequence goes on from CANTUT010001467.1 coordinate 404,901, forward strand.
TCCATCGGGTTAAGACTGTGTGCACAGGTTTCGATGATTACCCGCATCAGCACGAGGATTCAATATAAAGGGTAATAGGTACCATAGCTAGAGCTATTGGTAAACACAATTAACAATATCATATAAGGCAATAATAACATGTAATTCAATAGCAATAGTGGTTTAGCTTTCAAACAATGATACAATGATAGTGTAGTTCCAGAAAGAATACAAGTTAGGGTGTTAATCATAAGAATTTCTCATTGGATAGCAAAATAGGTTTGGACCAAATGTCCCTTGGCAACCCAAGCTTGATAAAGAAATCATATAATAATATTTAAAATAGAAAGAACTTGGGTTTCAAAGATCACAAAGGTTCACATAACAATATATCACATTCTTGTAACACAACAAGATGTTGTTCACACTTATAACATGAATGTGGCATTTACCCACACTTGAAGAATGAATATGATGTTTACTCACCTTGGGGTTCCTTTGCTCTTAGTACACGTAGTCCCTTTTACACTTTTAAAGCTCCTCAAACTCTAACATAATATTTGATTTAATACTTAGTATTTATTTACTCATGATGCTCCTATCCCATAACTACCCATGTACATATAGCAAAGACATTAGAGTTCGCACATAGGCATACTCATCACTTGCACATAACACATTGACTTTGAAAGTCTTACACACTTAGGCCTTTTAGGCTCACATGAAAACACATTGCAATCACATTAATACCTTTTTAAGGTCATCACCATACTATTACCTCAATATCAATTCACCTATCAATTATCTTTGTTCACTTTACACTTCCATGCATGTCAACTTAACAATTAATCTTTCAAGCATCATGCTTAAACTCTTATGATTACTTTCACTTCATTAACTCATAACCATATGTTCATCATCAAGTCATCATAACATCTAGCTCCAAATTCCCTAATCACATTTGCATTCCAATCACAATATAAGGTTTAGATTCCTTAAGTATACCTTAAGTATACCAAAACGCATTTAAGCTTATCTAGGATCATACCTTCGACTAACATGAAATCTTATCATTTATTATACATATATACATGTCAAAAATCATCAAAACACATCACATAAAATTTATAAACATTGAAACAAAAATATTCATGTAGGCCAAATGCATCATCAAGGTAAAAGCCAAATTCTTCTTCTTTTCGTACTTTCTGTCTATTTCAGAAATATATAAAAATATGGTTTGAACTAAGATTTTTCATGTAAACATAATGAAAATCATTTTAGAATATAAATTCATAAGAATCAGCCACTATTGGTATTATTTATATACAAAAATTCAACTTTTGTCTTATAAAGCACAAAACCATGAGTTTTCTTGTTTTCAGTATTTTTCGGTCATTTCAGAAATATATGTAAACAGGTTGTTTAAACCATTATTTTTCATTCAATCATAGAAAATATTAGTTTAGAACACACTCCTTCATGAATCAGCAGCCATAGATAGGGTTTATACAAAAAAATTATAAGTTCAAAGGCTTAGGTGAAAAATCATGAGTTTCCGCACATTTCGTTCATTTCAGCGATAAACAGACACATGATTCAAATCATTATTTTTCATCTAAACAAAACAAATATCATATTAGAACACTTATTCATACAAATTGGCAGCCATATATTCATGAAAGAATAAAATTTTCCAACTTTCAAGTTCTAACACGAAAATCTTGAATTCCTTTGTTTTTCGAAACTTTTCGGTCTTCGCAGAAATATTATTTAATCCAATATTTTTCATCAAAACAAATTAAAAATTAGTTTAGAATACAACCATGCACAAATCAACCCCCCCCCCCCCCCCCCCATGATGTTTATGCAATAAATCGTGATTTTAAGTTATAAAATTCACCTTTGGAGAAATCTTGTGGAAAGAATCGTGTTTTTGGTAGAAAATAAATTTTCTCTCCCAAAAATTCACTCAAACAGAATTGAATCTATAGAAATCAGTAATCAAATAGTTCAAAATAATTTTCCCATAATTTATTTCATAGAAATCAGTTTAGAAATCGAAAGAGAATAAAAACTTACGATTACGATCACGAAATTGCGAAACGGAAAGGTGTTTTCAATATTTCGGTAGAGAGAAATATTTTGAGAGAACTTTCTACCAAGATATAGAAGGAATAAGAGAATGGCTGCTGGAAACCCTTGTTTGGCTGAAATTTAGAATAAATATTAGGGTTGGAGTGGAATTTCCACTAATACCCTTAATGAATTAGGTTAGGAGGATTTTTATGTAGTGGGCTTTTGGGTATTTGGGCTTTCCCTTTAAATTTTTGGCTGAATAAGATTTAAAATAAAAAGAATATTTTTCTTATTAATTTTGGAACATTTCCCTTAAAAATATTTATTTAAAAATATTTTAAAAATACCCATAAAATTATTTTATGCTTAAAAATTGTCTTATGCATGAAAATTCATTTTATTTAAAATAAATTCTTTTATGCAAATGCACTTCATGTAAATCATTTATTTCACAATAGCAACACATATTATGCATATTAAAATTAATTTAATATGCCACATACTCATCAATCACTTAGATCATAAATTTTCACACAAGCACACACTTAACCTTAATAGTTCTAAATCAAGCAATTTATCACGAAAAATCCTAGGGTAGGTGTGGGTTGTTACAACCTTGATCATAGATATCTCTTTGTTTCTTAATCTTTTCACTTATCGATCCACTATGGCTATTGGTATCTCTTCACAAGACAGTTGCTCATCTGTTACATTATCTAGCAATGGTAGAACATGGGATGGATCTGACACATACTTCCTCAACATTAAGATGTGAAATACTGAGTGTACATGTGCCAGAGTTAGGGGTAGGGCAAGTTTATAAGACACTTCCCTAACCTTATCTAAGATCTTAAAAGGATCGATAAAACAAAGCAATAGCTTTCCTTTCCTACCAAAACTTATGACACCTTTCATTAGAGAAACCTTCAAGAAAATGTGATCTCCCATAGTGAAATGGACGTCCTTTTTCTTAGGATTTGCATAGCTCTTTTATCAACTGAAGGCTATTTTTAGCCGATCTTGTATCAATGGTACCTTCATGGTAGTCTCCTTAAGCAATTCTGGCATCTCCATATATTTGTCTCTAGGCTCAACCCAATAGATTGGAGAATGACATTTCCTTCCATACAAGGCTTCGTATGGTGCCATTCCAATGGATGAATGGTAGCTATTATTATAGGCAAACTCAATCAAAGGTAGGTACTTATCCTAGCTACCTCTGAAATCCAGGACACACATTCTTAATATGTCTTCTAATGTCTGAATTGTCTTTTCGGACTGCCCATCCATCTGAGGGTGAAACGCAGTACTGAAGTCCAATTGTGTTCCCAATGATTCTTGCAACTTTTACCCAAACCTAGGTGAACTGAGGTGAACTGAGTGCCTCGATCTGAGATGATGGACATCGTTATTCTGTGCAGTCTCACAATCTCATCTATATATAACTGTGTATATTGGGCTATAGAGTACATGATCTAGACTTCCAAGAAATGGATAGACTTTATTAGTCGGTCTACTATAACCCATATGGAGTCATATCCTTTGGAGGTCCTAGGTAAACCAACCACAAAATCCATCACAATATGCTCCTACTTCCACTTAGGTAGCTTAATCTCTTGTAGTAGTCTAGAGGGTCATTGATGTTCATACTTGACTTATTGGTAAGTTAGGTAAGACGCTACAAACTTAGCGACATCCTTCTTTAATCCAAGCCACCAATAATTTGCTCTTACATCATGATTCATTTTGGTAGTTCTTGGATGAGCACAGTAACATGTCTGATGTGCTTCTTTCAATAACTTCTCCCTTAGTCCATTCACGTCAGGCACATATTCACTCTTACTACACTTTAGAATCCCATCAACTACTTTGAACTTAGGGTTCTTTCCTTTCTTAGCCTCATCCCTTAACTTAACCTAGTATGGATCTTTATCTTGTAAAATCTTTATCTCCTCCAATGACTTTGACTTCACTTGAAAATGTGTCAATGGAGCTCATGATTCTCTAATCTCCAACCTCAAGCCCTGGCTAAATAGTCCTCTTAACTCTTTTATAATAAGTCTCTTATACATGACCATATGGGCTAAGCTTCCTATTGATTTCATACTCAAGGCATTCGCCACAATGTTTGCCTTTTCAAGAGGGTAGAGAATCTGACAATCATAGTCCTTAAGCAGTTCAACCCATCTCCTCTGCCTCAGGTTGAGGTCTCTTTGGCACAAGATATACTGGAGACTCTTATGATCCGTATAGATCTCACACTTTGTTCCATACATGTAGTGTCTCCAGATCTTTAAAGCAAATACTACTCGGCCAATTCCAAGTCATGAGCAGGGTAATTCACTTCATGCTTCTTGGGTTATCGAGATGCATAGGAAATGATCTTACCATTTTGCATCAAGACGCACCTAAGCCCTATTCTTGAGGCATTACAGTAGATCAAAAACCTTTCTTCACCTTCTGGTAAAGCTAGGATTGGAGCCGATATCAAGCACTTCTTAAGCATTTGGAAATTCTCTTCACAGGACTCTTCCCAATGAAACTTAACCTATTTCCTAGTCAACTTGGTCAGTGGTGATGTTATCTTAAAGAAGTCATATACAAATATGCGGCAATAACTAGCCATACCTAAGAAACTCTAAACTTCAAAAATTGTTATGGGTCATGGCCAATCGACTACTGCTTTAACTTTCTTAGGATCAACTTGAATTCCTTCTTTACTTACAATGTGCCCAAGAAAATTGATAGATTCCATCCAAAACTCACACTTAGATAACTTTGCATTGAGTTAGTGATCACGTAGCATCTGTAACATGATCCTTAAATGCTTTTCATGTTCCTCTTTACTTTAGAGTAAATTAGGATGTCATCGATGAAAACAATCATGAACTTATTAAGAAATAGCTTCAACACTTAGAAATAGCTTGAACACTTAGTTCATCAAGTCCATGAAAGAAGCCGAGGCATTCGTCAGACTAAATGATAGGACTATGAACTCATAGTGACTATATCTTGCACATAAAGCAGTCTTGTAGATATTTTCTCTGTGGATCTTTAATTAATGATAACTATTGGAGAAGTAACCAACTCCTTGCAGTTGATCAAATAGATCATCTATCCTTGGAAAAGGATACTTATTCTTCACGATGACCTTATTTAGTTGATAGTAATCAATACACATATGAAATGAACTGTCTTTCTTTTTCATAAATAGCACTGGAGCACCTCATGGTGAAGTACTCGATCAGATAAAACCCTTGTCAAGTAGATCATGTAGTCGTGTCTTTAACTCTTTCAACTCCGTAAGTGCCATATGATATAGTGGTATCGATATGGGTTGCGTGATTTAGAACTATTAAGGTTAAGTGTGTGCTTTTGTGAGAATCAGTATTCTATGTGTCGATGAGCATGTGGTATATTAAATTAATTTTAATATACATAATGTGAGTTGTTATTTCTGAAATAAATGATTTACCTGAAGTACATTTGCATAAAATAATTTATTTTAAATAAAATAAATTTTCATGCATAAAGACAATTTTTAAGCATAAAATAATTTTTGAGTACTTAAAAATAATTTTTAAATAAATGTTTAGGGGAAAATTTTAATGACAATAATAAAAAAAATATTTTATTTTTTTATTAATTATAATCAGCTGAAAATTTAAATAAAAAACCCAAATACCCAAAAGCCCACTATACTAAAACCCTCATAACTTAGTTTATTAAGGGTATTAGTGAAAATTGCCTAAAATCCTACATATAATAATGTAAATTTTGCCAGCCCTAATGACCAGCAGCCATCACTCTAATTTTCTGTATCTTGGCAGAAAAAATTCTTTCAAAATATTTCTCTCTACTGAAATTAAGAAAACACCTTTCAGTTTCGCTATTTCTTGACCGTAATCATAAGTTTTTCTTCTCTTTCAATTCCTAAACTGATTTCTATGAAATAAATTATAAGAAAATTATTTTGAACTAGTTTGTTTACTAATTTTTATAGATTAAATTCTGTTTAGGTGAGTTTTTGGGAGAGAAAATTTATGTTCTACCGAAAACACAAATCTTTCCGTGAAATTTCTCCAAAGGTGAATCCTATAACTTAAAATCACAATTTTTATGCATAAACATCACTAAAGGGGGGTGATTTGTGAATTATTGGTTTCTAAACTGATTTTTGATTTGTTTTGATAAAAATTATTGGATTAAATTATATTTCTGCATATTTCTGTAATAATCGAAAAGTTTCAGAAAACAAAGGAATTCAAGGTTTTTGTGCTAGAACTTAGAAGTTGGAGAATTCTATTATTTATTTAACATTTGGCTGCCAATTTGTGTGTGAATGAATTCTAATATGATATTTGTTTTGTTTAGATGAAAAATAATGATTTAAATCATGTGTTTGCATATTGCTGTAAAGAGTGGAAAGCGTAAAAACTCATGATTTTCACCTAAGTCTTAAAACTTGGAATTTTTTTTGTATAAATATTATCTATGGCTGCCAAATCATGCATGAAGATGTTCTAAACTAATATTTTTTGAGATTGAATGAAAAATAATGGTTTAAACCACTTGTTTACATATTACTGTAATGACCAACAAATACCAAAAACAAGAAAACTCATGATTTTATACCCTATAACCCAAAAATTGAATTTTTATGTATGAGAAATACCATATATGGCTGATTCATGTGAATTAATGTTCCAAAATGATTTTTGTTGTGTTTATATGAAAAATCTTTGTTCAAACCATGTTTTTATATATTACTGTAATAGACAGAAAGTACAAAAAGTAAGAAAAATTCAGTTTTCCCTTTGATGATGCATTCAACCTACTATGGAATTTTTATCCCAATGTCTATAATTTTTATGCAATGTATTTTGATGATTATTGACATGTATGTATATATAATAAATGATAAAATTGCATGTCAGTTGAAAGAATGACCCTAGACAAGCTTAAAGGCACTTTGGTATTCTTAAGGTATCTTAATCTTATATTGTGATTAGAATGTGAATGTGATTGGAAAATATGAAACTAGATGCTATGATGACTTGATGATGAATAAATGGTCTTAAGTTGATGAGGTGATTGATTGAATGAATGGATCATAAAAGTTAAGCATGACACTTGAAAGGTTAAGTGATTAGTTGACATGTATAGAAGTGTTATGTAAGTTGATTGTTAAAGTGAATAAATATTATGATATTATGATGACCTTAGAAAGGTATTGACATAATTGTATTGTGTTTTCATTTGAGCCTATTAGGGCTAAGTGTGTAAGACTTTTAAAGTCAACATGTTATGTGCAAGTGATGAGTACACTTATATATGCAACTCTAAGTGCATGTGAATGTTATAATTGTATGAGGTAGTTATGGGATAGGAGCATCATGATTAAATAAATACTAAGTATTAAATTAAATATTATCTTAGAGTTTGAGGAGGTTTAGAAGTTCAAAAGGGCTATGTATACTAGGACCAAAGCAACCATAAGGTGAGAAGACACTACGTTCATGTTACAAGTGTGAGTAAACATCGTATTCATTCTTTAAGTGTGAGTAGCATCATGATATGTTACAAATATGTGTTATCTTGTTATATGAGCCTTTATGATCTTTGAAACCCAAGTTCTTTCTATCCTAAAATTTGATTAAGTGATTTTTCTGTAAAGCTTGGATTGCCAAAGGACAATTGGTCCAAAAGACACTTTTGTTTATTCAATGAGAATTTCTTGTGATTATTACCCTAGCTTATATTCTTTCTAGAACTACATTGTTCTTGTATCTTTTGTTCAATAAGTTAAACTAATATTGCCATTTTGAAATATGTGATTGTTGCTCTAAATGCTATTGACATATATGATTACCATTAGCTTGAGCTATGGTACCATTAACCCTTTATGCAGAATTCTCATGCCAAAGTGGGTAATCATCAAAACCTGTGCACATGGTCTTAACTCGATGGATAGGGGTAGTGTATCTAACTTAGCTAGAAAGGGGCAGTTCTAGCCGTGGGGCCTGATCAGCTTCACACATTCTATGTAATAGGAGTTGGAATTTGGTATAAGGCCACCTCTCCTTTATGTGTTCGAGTGATAGAGCAATAGCCTTCACTCACAATGTGTTATATGTGTGATTTTTGCAACCTTGCTAAATTGAACCCTTGCTAAATTGCAACTTGATTCATTAATTATAAATCATGAACTATGTGTATAAGCTATGTGTTTCCTTTTCAAAGGAAGATATGTTAATGTATGAGCTATATTGTTTACTCATTGAGATCATCTATCTCACCCCTTTTCCTTATATGGTTCCAGGTGACCAAATGTGAGGAGGCAAGGTGATGGCTCAAGCGTTCTACTTTGCTTAGGAATTCCTTGTCAAAGTCATTAATAATACTATGTTATGAAGTATTGTCATTAGATGCTCTGGGAATATTGATAGATACTTATTTTGAGATGTATTATTTTCTTAAGTTTCCAAATGGGATATGAATATTATTTTCCTTATGGATTTTATATGAAATGTCTAATTATAGTCTTTTGCAATTGAAGTGTTCATTTAACAATTTAAATGAGTTATTTGCATGAGGTTAGGTACGATCCTAGGCATGATTTGTATATGTGTAAGTGGGTTCTATGGGCATGGGTGACCTTATGTCTCACCATGTTCTAAGACCATCATATCTCTAAAGTTGGGATGTGATAGTATCCTATATAGATCTTTTAAAAAGATGTCCAAGAACTTGTCTACCACTGGTATGCTCTTGCCATGAACAGCAGCTTCCTTATTGGTATTGACTATGTGAGCTAAGTATGCTTGACACCCTTTTTTTAACATCCTTCTAGCTCCCAAAGCTGATAACAAACCTATAGAGTTCTCATTCTTATCTCCTTGATATATAAACTCTCCCCCATCCTTGGTTCAAAATTCTACTTACTTCTCTCTACAGTCAATACGAGCTCTATGCTCATATTGCCAATCCATTCCTATGATCACATCGAATTCTAGTACCTCAAGATCTAACAATTTCATGGGAAGTTTCCATCTTTCAATGTCTATCCCACAATCATTAAATACATATTTTACTTCCATCATCTCTCCCAAATGAGTCGACACTACTAGGGGCTTATTCATTAACTCCTTATCTCTACCTAAACTCTTAGTAAAACATGGAGACACAAATGAGTGCATAGCACCAAAATCTATCAAGCATCTTGTATTAGAAATTTGAATAGGAATGATACTTATGATGGTAGCATGCGAAGCATAGGCCTCTTGTTGGTTCAGAGCAATGACATGACTTTTGTACCTATTGTCTGCCATTAGTGCATTTCTAGCAACTGGTCCCCTTATTCTTAGCTCCTTACCTTTAAGGTTGAGATAGTCTAAGTGGTGGAGGTGCTGAGAACACATTTCCCAAATTTCTTATTTATGGGTAGTCTTTGATAAAGTGGCCCATCTAACCACATTTCAGACATACGCTAGAGACTTTTTGGCAAACTCTATGATGCTTCTTACCACACTGGCCATAAGTGGGGAAACTCTGCTTAGACTAACCATTATGATGTCTATGTGTTGAAGTCTTTAGGAAAGATTCCTTTACTAGACCTCCTCCTCCTCCTCCTCTATGATGGCCTACGTGACCCTTGCTTTTATACTTACTCTTCTGCTCATGTTCAATACGTTATGCTCTTTAGGCCTTATGCCTCTTCTCCACTGGCTTAGCCTTATCTATTAGCTTGGCTAAGGTTGAGAACTTAGTTGCTGCCAAAGAGTTGAATAGGGGTGTAATCAATCCCCTTAAGAAGTGATTGATGTGACTGGCTTCAGTAGGAATGATGTTAGCAAAGAACCTACTGAGTAGGTTAAACTCCTTAGCATTTTTCTAACACTAACATGCCAGGTTTTTACCTTAGCTATTCAAACTACAATGCCCTATCCTGCCTTTCATCTTTTAGTAAGAATTGATCCATCATTCCCTGCTTAAACTTCACCTAAGTAGGTGGATGTAACAACCCACACCCGCTCTAGAAGTTTCAAGACAATTTACTTGAATTTAGAGCTATTATGTTAAAGTGTGTGCCTTTATGAAAATTCATATATTATGTGATTGATGAGTACATGGTATGTTAGATTACTTCTAATATGCATAATATGAATTATTAATGTGAAATAAGTGATTTATGTGTAGTACATATGCGTAAATTAATTTATTACATACAAAGTGAATTTTTATTCACAAAGCGATTTTTAAGTATAAAATAATTTTTATGAGTATTTTTTAAATATTTTTAGGGAGATTTCAATGAAAATAATAAGAAAAATATTTTATTTTGAATTATTTATAAACATCCCATAAATAAAATTAAAAGGCCCAACACATCAAAACACTCCTAACCTAGCTCATTAATGGCAAACTTGTAATTTTTCACTATAACCCTAATTCTAACCTAATATTCGGCCACTCCATCCTTTTGGCAGCCACCATTCTATTTTCCATTAGATTTTTGTAGAAAAATTCTCTTAAAAACTCTCTCTCAACCGAAATTCATAAGGTGCCTTCAAACCTTGCAATTTTGTGATTATTTTTGTAAGTTTTTCTCTTCCTTCAGACTACTATTTGATTTTTATGAAACTAACCATAAGAAATCCATATGGGGTTGTCTATTTACTTTTTTTTTTAATGTTAAATTTGGCCTAAGTGTTTTATTTGAAGGAGAAACTGATTTTCAACTATAAACACAACTCTTTCTTCGCACATCCACCAAAGGTGAACCCTAAAACCTAAAAGTTGGAATTTTCATGCATATGCATAAAGGGGGGGTGCCAATTTGTTTGTTGATGTATTCTAAACTGATTTTTGTTATGTTTAAACGAAAAATATTGGTTTAAATCATGTTTTTATATATTACTATAATAATCAAAAAGTACAAAAAGCAAGAAAATCCATGGTTTCCATCCTAAAATATAAAAGTTAGAATTTTCATGCATATGAGCAAAGCAGGTGCTAATTTGTATATTAAATTTTTCTAAAATGATTTTTTTTAATGTTTAGATGAAAAATATTGTTTTAAATCATGCTTTTGCATATTATTGTAATGAATGGAAAGTGCACAAAGCAAGAAAATCCACGTTTTTCCATGATTGTGTGCATTCGGCTTACCTTGGGATTTTGATCCCAATGCCTATAATTTTTGTATGATATATTTTAATGATTGTTGTCATATGTATATGAATGATATATAATTTAATTGCATGTTGGTTGAAGGAGTAACTCTAGACAAAGCCTCGAGAGTTTCAGCATACACTAGGGTTTCCAAACCCTAACTACTATGTTTCATTGATATGTGTATATGATTAAGTGACATGTGAATAGGCCTTTTGATGTGTTAATGGTGAATTAATAAATTGACTATGAGATTGATTGTATAATTTGGTCAAAGGAGATAAGCATGACACTTTTAAGATTACTTGTTAAATTGATATATATATATATATATATATATATATATATATATATATATATATATATATATATATATATATATATATATATATATATATGGAAGGTGTTAAGTGTACCAAGTTAAATGTTAAATTGAATTGATATTAAGATCATGATATATTGTATTTGGCTATAGAAAATTCTTGGTATAAGTTATTATGTGTTTTCATATGAGCCTAAAAAGGCTAAGTGCGCAAGACTAAAAAGTCAACATGTTATGTGCAAGTAATAAGGGCATTTCTAAGTACAACTCCAAGAATATGTGAATGTTATATGTGTATGGAGTAGTTATGGGATAGAATAGCATGATATTAAGCAAATGCTAAGTATTGAATTTTAATGTATGTTAGAGCTTGAGGATTATTAGAAATTCAAGGGCTACAAGCATTAGGAGCTAAGGAACCACAAGGTGAGTAAACATTATGTTCATGTAACAAGTACAAGTTATCATGTTATATGAACCTTTAAGATTTTTGAAACTTAAGTTCCTTTCCATTTTTAATTATAACTATGTGATTTCTTTGTTAAGCTTGAGTTGTCAAAGGACAATTGATCTCAAACTACTATTGTTTATTCAACGATAAGAAAGTACCTTTGTGATTGTTATCTTACCTTACTTTCTTTCTGACACACACTATTATTATTTATCTTTTGTTCAATAAGCTAAATTTCTATTGCTATTATGTTACATGTGATTGCATGCCTCAATGCTATTATCATAAGTGATTGCCATTAGCTCTAGCTATAGTACTTATGAACCCTTTATGCAGAAATCCTTATGTCGATGCGGAAAATTATCGGAACCTATGCATGTGGTCTTAACTTGATGGATAGGGGTAGTGTATACACCTTAACTAGAAGGAGTGGTTTTAGCCACAGAGCCTGATCAATTTCATGCTTCTTTATAAGTTATAAGTTGGGAGTTGGAATTTAGTATGATGCCACCTCTCCCTTGAGTGAATAAGGCAATAACCGTCACTCTACAAGTTACAAGTTGATTTTTGTGATCCTTGCTAAATCACAAATCATAAATTATGAATTATGAACTCTTACAAAAGGGATATGTGTTATTGTTCAAGTTATATTGTTTACTCATTGAGATCATCTATCTCACCCCTTTTCATTCTATGGTTTTAGGTGAGCATTATGAGGAGGCAAGGTGGTAGCTCAAGCAAATCCACTCTGCTTGGGGGATTTTCCTTGTCCAAGTTTATTATCGTATTATGATATGAAGAGTCCCTCTTAGATGCTTCGGGAGTTTTATTTTTAGAATATTATTCATTTGATATATTATTTAGAGTCTTAAATGTTCTGTCCTTATGGATTGTGTTTAAAGTGTTTTAAAACTATTCTTCCATTAGTTAAAGTTTTCTTTATTATTGGATATTTAAGTTAATGCATGAGGTTTTGGTAATGTCACATCCCATTTTCGGAGACATGATGGTCCTAGAACATAGGGAGACATAAGGTCACCCATGCCCATAGAACACACTCATGGATATAATAATCTTGCTTAGGATCGTACTGAACCTCAGGCATTAACTTCAAAAAAAAGAAACTTTTATAAATGAAAAAACTTAAGTTGCGAAAGCTAAAAATATACTTTAATACAATCCATAGGAAAATAATAATAAGACTCTAAATAAGGTCACCAATATAATATTCCAAAATAAAGTTCCATAATAACTCTTAGAGCATCTAAGGACTCAACATAGTATGGTATTGTTATAACTTTGACAAGGGAATTTCCCAAGCAGAGTAGGTTGCTTGAGCGATCACCTTGCCTTCTCATAATGCTGACCTAGAACAACACAAGGAAGAAGGGGTGAGATAGATGATCTCAATGAGTAATCAATAGGGCTTATACAATAACACATATCCCTTAGAAAAAGCTTATAGCTCATAACTTATAGTTCATGATTCACAGCTTGCAATTTAGAAAGATTCACAAAAATCACACTTATAAAACATAACACATAGAGTGAAGGTTGCTGCCATAATTACTTGAACACATAGAGTGGAGGCTATTTCCATAATCACTTGAATACATATAATGGAGGCTATTACCATAATCACTCAAACATATAGAGTGAAGGCTATTGCCATAATCACTTGAACACATAGCTGATGATTACTCGCATTGATACGAGGATCACATAGCAAGTGATTACTCACATCAATACGAGGATCATATAGCCAATGATTACTCACAACAATATAAGGATTTTTGCATAAAAAGGGTTATGATACCATAGCTAGAGCTAATGGTAAACACTTATAAAATAGCATTGAAGAAATGCGATCACATGTGGCATAATAACAATGGATGTTTAACTTATCAAACAAAAGATAAATAACAGTGTAGTTCCCGAAAGAATATAAGTTAGGGCAATGATCACAAAGGTATTATTATTAGATAATCAAAAATGGTTTTGGACCAATTGTCCTTTGGTGACCCAAGCTTACAAAGAAATCATTAAAATAGAAAAGAACTTGGGTTTTAAGATGTATAGGTTTCATAAAACATGATAGCTTGCACTTGTAAATTGAAACATAATGTTTACTCACCTTATGGTTTCTTCGCTCCTAGTACACTAGCCCTTTAGCCCTTTTGAACCTCTAAAACTCCTCAAGTTCTAACATTATATTTAATTCAATGCTTAGTATTTATTTAATCATGATGCTATCCTATCCCATAACTACCCTATGCACATATAACATTCACATACACTTAGAGTTGCACATATAAGTGCACTTCATTACTTGCACATAACATGTTGACTTTAAAAGTTTTGTACACTTAGCCTTTATAGGCCTATATGAAAACACATTATAATTCATGTCAATACCATTCTAAGGTCAACATAATATTATTATCCTAATATCAATTCACCTTAACAATCATCTTAATACACTTAACACTTTCATATATGTCAACTTAACAAATAACCTTTCAAGTGTCATGCTTATCTCTTATGACCAATTCATTCAATCAATCTCTTCATCAATTCAAGATCATTAATTCATTATCAATTTATCATACAACCTACTTCCATATTACCTAATCACATTCATATATTAATCACAGCATAAGGTTAAGATACCTTAAGTATACCAAATCGCCTTTAGCCTTGTCTAAAGTCATTCCTTCAACCAACATGCAATTTAACTACTTATCATTCATATATACATGTCAATAATCAATAAAATACATCACATACAAATTATAGACTTTGGGATAAAAATCCCAATGTAGGCTGAACACATCATCAAGGAGAAAACCTGAATTTTCTTACTTTTCGCACTTTCTGTCTATTATAGTAACATGCAAAAATATGGTTTAAACCAAGATTTTTCATGTAGACATAACAAAAATCACTTTAGAACATTAATCCACACCATTCAATTAGCTATGGACAATTCTCATGCATGAAAATTCTAAGTTTAGGATTTAGAGTGAAAATCATGAGTTTGCCAGCTTTCTGGTGTTTTATGATCATTATAGTAATATGTAAACATGTATTTTAAACCATTATTTTTCACCCAAACAAAGCAAATATCAATTTAGAACTCCATTATACACAAATTGGTAGCCACATACATATGTAATCATAGAATTATCTAACTTTTATGTTCTAGAACTAAAACCTTGAATTTCCTTATTTTCTTAAACTTTTCGGTCATTACAATAATATGAAGAAATATATTTTAATTTGATATTTTTCATCTAAACACATCAAAAATCCATTTAGAAAATAAATATGTGGGAATTTCTTCGCCCCCCCCCCCCCCCCCCCAATAGTGTTTATGCATGAAAATTTAAGTTTTGAGTTGTAGGATTCACCTTTGGAGAAATCACATAGAGAGGTTGGTGTTTTCAGTGGAAAAATCGATTTCTCTCTCAAGAAATCACCTAGGCCAAATTTAATAAACAAAAATCAGTAAATACTCAATTCAAAATAATTTTCCCATGATTAGTTTCATAAAAATCAAATACCAAATTGAAAGGAAGGAAAAACATAAAAAATGGTTGCGAAATCGCAAAGTTTGAAGGTATTTTGTAAATTTCGGTAGAGAAAATAATTTTGAGAGAATTTTTCTGCAAAAATAATGAAATAACAGAATGGTGGCTGCTTAAATGAAGGGCTAGCAAAATTTTTGATATAAATAATTAGGGTTTTGGGAAATTTCCAAAATTACCCTTAATGAGCAAGGTTATGAGTGTTTTGGTGTAGTAGGCTTTTAGGTATTTGGGCTTTTTAATTAATTTTTGGGTCAATTATGGGTAATTAAAAATAAAATATTTTTCTTATTATTTTCATTAAAATTTTTCCTAAAACATTTTTTTAAAAAATATTTTAAAAATGCTCATAAAAATTATTTTATGCTTAAAAATCACTTTGTGAATGAAAATTCATTTTATGTAAAATAATTTATTTTATGCTAATGCACTTCATATAAATTATTTATTTCACAATAATAACCCATATTATGCATGTTAAAATTAATTTAACATACCACATACTCATCAATCACATAACACACAAATTTCTATAAAAGCACATACTTAGTTTTAATAGGTCTAAATTCAAGTAAATGGTCATGAAAACTCCAAGAGTGGATGTGGGTTGTTATAGGTATGATCCTAGGAAGTGCTCATATGTGCATGAGTGGGTTCTATAGGCGTGGGTGACCTTATGTCTCCCCATGTTCAGGACCGTTATGTCTCTAAATTTGGGATGTGACAGTGGATCTGCACGATGTGATAGTGGATTTATACCGTAAAGCCAATCTTCAACATTCCTCACATACCAGTACTATGCCTCCTTCTTGAGTTGGAGTCCTACCAACTCAATCACTCAAGTGTCAAAGCAAGATAGTCGATGGACTAGCTTATCCATCTCATCTAAAAATTTATGAGGGTAGTGACCCTCTCACCATAGATGGCAGGTGGTTATAACTTCTTAAATTCTAGAACGATCATTCCCTCATCAAGTAGCTACTTCCTTTCCTTCCGTGCAAGTGCCACTACTATGGGAGGTGAAACTCCATTCTCCTCTTGTGTTAGCAGCACTTCCCACCTTTAAGCTTGTAGCTCATCTAATTCTTTATGTAAGTCCCTCTTCTCCTTGCATATAGCTTGAACCTCTTATGAAGAGGGTTTCTCACTAGAGTCCATGGTCAATACTCTTAAGTTAAACCTCACTCTTGACCTCACAAGTGCAGAGACAGCATCTGAAGTGGTGTCTGATACCACATTCTCATCAACACTAATAGGTCGAGCAGTTGTGCAGGCCATCTTCTTAGGAGGCATTGTGCATTCAATACGAACTCCCTTCTAACCCATTTAACCCCACTATCAAAATTATCATACTTATCATGCATTTAACATGAGCACATATCGTATAGTATCACATCACTGGACACATATTTCATAGCATATATCACATATCAGGGCATGTATCATGTATCATTATCATGTAACATGTAACTTATAGCGTACTGAACTCTCCTATCATATAAAAGTCAATCATCTCATAGGCAATAGAAAAAAAAATCAAACCCAAGCCAAATAGCTAAGTAGTCATATAATGTCATTCATATCATATAAGTCCTATACCACTAGACTAATAGTTACCAACTACTAGCTCGAGTCTCAGTTGTATCCCTCATCAAGGCAAACATCAGGTAGCTTCCAGGGTCAAATAGGCGAATGATCATTGAGAAGGCAATCGATGGTAATATGACTAATTCCACCACATCGATAGCAAACAAGGTCTTTAGCTAGCTTGCGACCAGTCGAAGGCAAGGATCCAGATAGTGAGTAGTGGACAAGAGAGCAGAGTTAGTATGCCCATCCTTACCATAAATCCTATAGGATTCTCTAGGTGTATAGTCCCCTATCTGCTCAACAAATCTAGCCTTACTCTATTCCATGTCCTTTCTCAAAGAATGTACTAGGGACCTCATATGTCGATTTTCCTTCACTAGGTCTGAGCAGTCTCTTTCCAAACTCTGAATCCAGTCATAATCTAGACACTCCATGGGATCCTCCTTATTAGGAGTCTTCTCCCTCTTAAGGTGGATCACAGGCACGGCCTTCCCAAACTTCTCTGGCTAGGTCATCTTGTATGATACGCGAGGTGCTCTAGGTCAGGGTCCTCTAGCAAGGGTACTCTTCTCGGTCATCTGATAAGAGAACCATAAGGCACACAAAACAGTAACAAGGAGTACTATAGCTTATTAAGATTTCGCGAAACTATACTAGTAATAGACTATAATTGACATGAAAGAAAAATTCTTATGCTCCAGGATTATACTTAATCAATCCAATAAACAAACAAGTCTAAACTAGTCTTAAAACTATAGCTCTGATACCAACTTTGTCACATCCCAATTTCTGAGATATGATGGTCCTAGAATATGAGGAGACATAAGGTCACCCACGCCCATAGAACCCTCTCATGAACACTTAAACACTGCCTAGGATCATACCAAAATCTCATGCAGTAACTTAAATGACTAATAATAAATGAAATCTTTAACTAGTAGAAGAATAGTTTAAAAAAATTCTTTGAGTACAATCCATGAGAAAAAGAACAACTAAGACTCCATATTAATCATCAATGAATAATGTTCAAAAAAAAACTCTCGAAGCATCTAAAAGGGACTTTGCATATCATAGTATGTAAATAGACTTGGACAAGGAAATCTCCTAAGCAAAGTAGATTGCTTGAGCTATCACCTTGTCTCCACATAATGCTCACCTGAAACCACACAAGAAAAGGAGTGAGATAGATGATCTCAATGAGTAAACAATATAACTTGTACAATAACACATATCCCTTTAGAAGGGTTCATAGTTAATAATTTGTGATATGATGCAAAATGGAATAACCAAACTAATAATATCTTGACTTATTTTGTTTGAATGCATGCATGTTTTGTGTTAATTTTCTATGCTAGGGTGTGTTTGATCTTTTTTCTAAGTGTTATAGGATAATATAGGTGTAAGAAGATGGTTTTGATTGAAAATGGAAGCTAAGGACCAAAATGGAACCAAGTGCCAAGCTAAGGAGCAAAGACAAGCTAAGGAAAAGATTTCAAGGCTGTCACAACTCGTGCCCATTGGTGCCGAGTCATGACAGTGAGGGAATGTCACCACTCATCACAATTGGTGCCAACTTGTGACAGGACCTGCCAGTCACGAGTCGTGCCTTCTAGTCATGAGTGGTTACTACACCCTTTCAAGGCACCCTTTCATTTTGACACCTTTTTCAAAAGGGCACTTCTTGGGAGGGGTCTATAAATACTTGGATTTGGCTTTATTTTGGATATTAGATGCTATTATATTAGGTAGGAAAAACTTACTTAAAATCCTTGTGAAAACCTTATTAGAATTAAGTGCTTGGTTTGTAACAAGTGTCCTTCCAAAAGGCACTTCAAGTTCAATAATTGTGCAAGTAATTTCCTAAAGAATAAAGGAGTTTTCATTCATCAATCTTTCTTCTTTTCTTTTATTTTTTATTTTACTATTCAATAATGAATGCTTGCATTATTTCTATGTTATATTTTACCATGTACTTAGGCTAATAGGTTGTTAGAATTACAATGATGAATTAATTTTATGAACTACATTCTTAATACGCATGAATGATTTAGTTTCAATTGAGTCCTACATTGTGTTATTATACTTGATCACCATATATAATATGTTAATCATTTTTTCACAATGAGAGTTGGAGCATTTTTGTGGAAATGCAATTGAAATTACTCAAAGAATAGGAGAGTACTTAGAGACAAGCAATCCACTTTGAGGGGTTAAAGAATTGGCATGGAACTAAATGATTTTAGTTTATCTTTATAATGACATGAGAATTCTTATAGACTCTAAATTAAAATACTCTTAATTGACAATAAGAATTGCCTTTAAGAATTATTGGTCATATTCTCCAGTTATTGCATGTGTTTATATGTTGTTAACTTTTATAGTTCAAAATTAATTCTGAGTTATAATTCTAATATTCATTGTTTGTTGATATTAATTAAAGTAATAATAAAACTTTAGTATTTTAGATTAGTTAGAATAAACCAACATCTTCTTGTTTGTTGTTTGCCTATCCATCTTAGTAATTACTCGGTTATATAAAATTTCTCCAAATTCCCTAGAGTTTGACACCCTAATCACTCTATACTTAGTCTTAAAGACTAGGGTATTAAATTTGACCTGCATCAAATTTTGGCACTGTAGTTAGGGAGTTTGATTAGAATTTTTATTAACTTAGGGTAGTAAAAAGTTGTTTTAGGTTTTTATTTTTTGATTTTTAATTTTTTTAATTTTATTTATTTTATTGTTTAATTTAGCCATTATGAGGCATTGTAAAAGTATTAATGATATTATGCCATTTGATCCTGTGTTTGAATGAGCTTTGTGTGCTTTAAGTAGGGATCAAAAACAAAGAAGAGAAAATTAGCAAAATTTGGTTGAAATGGCTGGACGAGAGAGATGAACGTTAGGCAATTTTGCCATGCCCGACATAATAAGTAGCTTGGGAGGAATTATGGCTCCATCCATTGCAAACAACAATTTTGAAATTAAGCCAAGCGTCATTCAAATGGTGCAAAACAATCAATTTAGAGATTTGCAATGAGAGGATCCATATGCTCACATCTTAACCTTTCTCAATGTGTGTGCACCTTTAAGATCAACGGAGTGTCGGATGATGCTATATGATTAAGGCTCTTCCCTTTTTATATCAAAGAGAAGACTTAACTTTGGATGGCTAGTTTGCCAAATGAATCAATCACCATTTGGGATCAATTAAAGCAAGCATTTATCCATAAGTACTTTCCACCATATATGACTACAAAGTTTCGTAATGAAATCACCACTTTCAAGCAAAATGAGAATGAGACAACCATAGCAAAAGTAATTGATCAAATAAGGTCAATACCTCTCTCCACACTTTAATTTGGCAAAGGTATGGTCAAGCTATAGACCTTTAAATATAGCATCATAAGTTTTCTTTCATTATAATTCTTCTATTCTTAAAAAAAAAAATTATTCTATTAAGTAACAAGTTGTGCCACTGTGTGCCGACTCATTACAGAGAGGATGGGTGCTGAGTCGTGCCCAGGGTGACGACTCGTGCCCTCTCTGCAACTCAATTTTAGTTTTTCTTTTTCTCTATTTTAAGTTTTTGATGTTTTGCATTGATTCTATTTTCTTTTAATTATTATTCCCTCTTTCTTTTTCATTTATTTTCACTTTCCATTTATCTAGTAAAATTTTCTTATTCAATTTTCAAAATATTTAAAACTTCAAGTGAAGAGTTACGTTTCTTCCCAATAAAGGTTTTGACCTTTCACATCCATCTTACACCTTAGTCTATACAACTACCCAATTCCCATCCCCTTTTTAGAATTTTTCAACACACCCAATTCCCATACCAGTTTCCTAAAAGCAACTCCTTCACATTTTTTTTTTCTTTCATTAGGTACCATATCCCAAAGCATCATCTCCTTCTTCATGTTATAGAACCATATTTCTCTCCTATTTCTTGCATTGTTTTCATTGTACTATAGGTAAGACAAGGGGCTCTTCATCTTCAAGGCCATAAGAAGAACATCCAATGGAGGATTTGGCATCCATTTATAAGGCAAATTTCCTCATCCTCTCACATGAAGAAGGTGTTAAATTATGAACTCTAAAGATTAGAGATATCATTTCTTGTAAGTATATTTCCCTTTCTTTAATCCATAATATAGGCATGGAAGATAATTTTCATCAAATGTTAACTACTTGTGGGCTTAAGAAATTTGTGTCTATCGAAGAGCATTCTTATAGTGATTTAGTCCTTAAATTTTATACATCTTTGGATGTAAATGAAAAAGACTCCTATATTTTAGAATTTCATATGCTAGGAAAGAAACACTAACTCACATATAGTTTTATGCATAGAGTGTTTGGTTTTAAGAAAGATGGTATGTGTGATGCACCTAAGTCTTTTAAAATCAATGAATTTTGGACATTTTTGACTGATTTGCAAACCTCTTTTGCACCAAAGAAAGGTAAGGCAATGTTTATTAAAGACATAAAATTTTGGTTATTGCATAAAGTTCTTGCTTTCGTTATTTTTCACAAGTCTGAATTTAATAGAGTTTATGCACAAGAGTTGTTTTTGATGTGGTTTGTTCATAATAAAAAACAAGTATGTTGGACTTGTTGGATTTTTAATCAACTTTTAACTTGTGTTGCACGAAAGGATGGTCCAATCACTCATAGTCATGTTGTCACTATTATTTCTAAATTTTTTCATATTGATCTTGATTATTTTTCTAGTGTTGTTAAGAACTCTTATTTCACTAATTAAGCTTTTATAAGAGGTGAAATAATGGATAACTCCTTTCCCTTGATGTCGGCATAGTCTAGATCATATTGGAAAGGTTTGGCACAACGTTCTCAAGATGAGGAGGAGCAATCTAGTGAAGAAGAACCTTACCATAAGGAGCAACCTACTCACGACCTTCCTCCATCTTTGAATGAACCAAGTGGTGCAAATTGCTTATCAAATAGGGAGACACAACTTTTAGAGCAACTTTTAGAGAATCAAAGGGTAATGCAATGCCAATTGAATGATATGGAGACTTGGAATCGACAAATTGATCACCGCCAATATAAGATGGACTATAAGATGAAACAATTCTTTGACCAATCCGGCTCCAACATCCAGTCTCCTCCATCTCCATCAGCGGATTGAGGGAGTGCTTCTTTCCTTTCCTTTATATTTAGGATTCACATTGAGGGCAGTATGAAGTTTAAGTATGGGGGAGGGATAGAAGTAGGACTTTAATTAATATTGCTTTGCTTTGTGTGTTTGTTTGTTGGTTTTGCATGTCTGTTTTCTTAGTTTAGTCTTTTCCTTTTGCATCAAAATTTTCAAAATTTTAACTTTCAAACATAACTTTTCCCCATATTCTTTAGTAGTATCTTACTTAGAGTCATTTTAAGTTTTGTTAAAGAGTTACTTTATAGTAATTTAATGAATAATTTTATGCCCAATTGGTAAAATTTTTAAGTCTTTTATAGCATTTGTTTTGAGTTTGTCTTTTTATCTCATTTTTATTTTTTCTATGTTTTTTTTATCTAGTCAATTTTCTAGCTATGCTAATATGTCAAAATTGAGATGAGTTAAGTCTTTGCATTCTATGGGTTTGAATTGCCTGAAGGAAACTATAGCCATAATATGAGTAATGCATCTAGTCAATAATGGATGAGGACACACAAAAAAAAAATACGAACAATCTTCACTAGTGAATAAATGTATGTTGAGTAAGTTGTGTGCAAATGAGTTTGCTCCTTAGTTGCATTCAATTCTAAAAATATGCATGATGTCACTAGTGAATATATATATTGAGTAAGTTGTGTGCAAATGAGTATGCTCCTTAGTTGCATTCAATTCAACAAACATACATGGTAATACTAGTAAAAAAAAAAAAAAAAAGAGAAGTAAAGTAAAAATAAAAAGTGTCCAAAAATGCCATGAGACTAGATATATTTGTGCATAACTTATGTCCTAAAGGCTATTTATATCTTTAAAATTCTTGACTTAATAAATGGATGTTTTGACTAGAAAATTATGGTTACCACCTTGACATTATAATTATGACTTTGTTCTTGATAGGAATGAGATAATTAGACAAACTTACGGCTTATACTATAGCACTTGTCACCTTTACCAGTGATGGGCATTTGAAATTATTTAATTGATACATTAGTACTATACTCCTTGCATGACTCAAAGTTAACTTAGTAAGATTTCTACATTTATTTTAGAAAAGTTAAGTACATTGTTTTCCTCTTTTATCTTTTCTTCTTGCTTAAGGGAAAGCAAGGTCTAAGTATGGGGAAGTTTGATATGACGCAAAATGGCATAACCAAACTAATAATATCTTCACTTATTTTGTTTGAATGCATGCATGTTTTATGTTAATTTTCTATGCTAGGGTGTGTTTGATCTTTTGTTTGAGTGTTATAGGATAATATAGGTGTAAGAAGATGATTTTGATTGAAAATGGAAGCTAAGGACCAAAATGGAACCAAGTGCCAAGCTAAGGAGCGAAGATAAGCTAAGGAAAGGATTTCAAGGCTGTCACAACTTGTGCCCATTGGTGCCGAGTCGTGACATTGAGGGAATGTCACTAGTCATCATAGTTGGTGCTGACTAGTGACAGGGCCTGCCAGTTATGAGTCGTGCCCTCTGGTCACGAGTGGTTACTACACCTTTTCAAGGCACCCTTTCATTTTGACACCTTTTTCAAAAGGGCACTTCTTGGGACACCTTGGGCCCTATAAATACTTGGATTTGGCTTTATTATGGGTATGAGATGCTATTGTATGAGATAGGAAAAACTTACTTAAAATCCTTGTAAACACCTTATTAGAATTAAGTGCTTGGTTTGTAACAAGTGTCCTTCCAAAAGGCACTTTAAGTTCAATAATTGTGTAAGTAATTTCCTAAAGAATAAAGAGTTTTCATTCATCAATCTTTCTTCCATTCTTTTATTTTTTATTTTACTATTCAATAATGAATGCTTGCATTATTTCTATGTTTTATTTTACCATGTTCTTAGGCTAATAGGTTATTAGGATTGCAATGATGAATTAATTTTATGAACTACATTCTTAATATGCATGAATGATTTAGTTTCAATTGAGTCCTACATTGTGTTATGTATGCTTGATCACTATACATAACTTGTTAATCATTCTGTTCACAATGAGAGTTAGAGCATGCAATTGAAATTACTCAAAGGATAAGAGAGTACTTGGAGACAAGCAATCCAATTTAAGGGGTTAAAGAATTGGCATAGAACTTAATGATTTTAGTTTATCTCTACAATGACATGAGAATGCTTATAGACTCTAAATTAAAATACTCTTAGTTGACAATGAGAGTTGCCTTTAAGAGTTATTGGTCATATTCTTTAATCATTACATGTGTTTATATGTTGTTAACTTTTATAGTTCAAAATTAATTCTGATTTGTAATTCTAATATTCATTGTTTGTTGATATTAATTAAAGTAAGAATAAAACTTTAGTATTTTACATTAGTTAGAATAAACCAACATCTTCTTGTTTGTTGTTGTTTGCCTATCCATCTTAGTAATTACTCGGTTATATAAAATTTCTCCAAATTTCCTAGAATTCGACACCCTACTCACTCTATACTTAGTCTTAAAGACTAGGGTATTAAATTTGACTTACATCAGTTTGCAATTTAGCAAGTTTTTTAGAAATCAAACTTGTAATTTGTAGAGTGATGACTTTTTCCTTATTCACTCGATCACATAAGGGAGAGGTGGCATCATACCAAATTCCAACTCCCAACTTGTAAAGAAGCGTAAAGCTGATTAGGCCCAACAGCTAGAACCACCCCTTTTAGCTAAGGTAGATACACTACCGCTATCCATCAGGTTAAGATCACATGCACAGGTTCTTATGATTTCCCGCATCAACATATCGATTTTTACATATAAGGGTTCATAGGTACCATAACCAAAGCTAATGACAATCACTTGTAACAATAGCATTGAAGAATGCAATCATATGTATAATAGTTGTAATAGAAGTTTAGCTTATTGAACAAAGGATAAACAACAGTGTAGTTATAGAAAGAATGAAAGGTAAAGCAACAATCACAAAGGCTCTTTTCTTATAATTAAATGGTCAATAATAGTTTCGGACCAATTATCCTTCGGCAACTCAAGCTTAACAAAGAAATCATACAATTATAATTTATGATAAAAAGGAACTCGAGTTTCAAGAATCTCAAGGTTCACATATCATGATAACTTATACTTGTAACACGAACATAATGTCTACTCACCTTGTGGTTCCTCATCTTCTAATACTCGTAGCCCTTGCACTTCTAAAAATCCCTAAGTTCCAACATAACATTATAATTCAATACTTAGCATTGGCTTAACATCATGCTATGTTATCCCATAACTACTCCATGCACATATATCATTCACATATACTTGGAGTTGCACTTAGAAGTGCACTCATCACTTATACATAACATATTAACTTTTAAGTCCTGCATACTTTGCCTTCTTAGACTCATATAAATTCATATAATAGTTCCTATTAAGACTTTTCTAAAGCCAAATGCAACAAATCATAATCTTAATATCAATTTAATTTTAATTAATCACTCAATTAATTAATTAATTAATATTTTTAATTAATTAATTACTTTTTAAAATCAAATTAATCTTTTTTTAATCTACCCATCTAATCAAATTAATTAATTAATCATTTTAAAGAATTAATCCATCTAATTAATCATCCTATTAAGTAATTAATCTTTTTAATGAATTAATCAATCTTCTCACCCAAGTCAGTTAGTTAATTAATTATTTCAATTAATTAATTTATTTATCAATCAAACCATTTGTTCTTGTCCTCTCTCTTTAAGAAGGATCCTCGCTTCTTAGTATCGATAAAACTGAATTTTAGTCCGACAAAACCCTCTGCCCAACTTGAGCAAAGTATAGCCTTTTTCTCATCAATCTAAACCCAAACAAAAATTAATATGATCAATCTATAAACTTTAATCATGGAACAAACTTCATGGGTTTTGGTCCCCATTTAATAGGGTACGTATGCAATTTTGGAATCTAAATTCAAATCTCAATCAATCTCCTTTCCCCTTTTATTTTCCAATGTAATTAGTGTATTTAGTTTATTTAATTGTTTTGGAATTAAGGAGCGATTATGTGGTTCCCCTAGAATCCATAAGGACTAGAGGGAACACTCTCCCTAATTTGTGGATGTTTTACTTCATTGCTCTTTAATTTTTTTATGCATTTATATTATACTTATGATTGTCATTTAATACTTGTCATTTATAAAATTAATTTTCAAAGTCAAATTAAACTTAAGAGCCAAATTTTGATTATTAAAAATCTAGTCCCTGAGCTTAACTTTATTCGAAGACTAATGATTTTTATCCTTAAGTAAATTAATAGCAAAATTAATGAATTAAAGTCACAAATTGGATTTTTCCTTAATTTTTCCATTTAAAATAAATTAAGGTGGCAACTCTCAAATCTTTTTCAAAATCAAAAGTCAATTTTTTGAATGATAGATGTTCAAATCATGAGCACTGAAACTCGTTTCGTGACCTCCTTAAAAATCACTCGACTTTCCTTAAGACAATTTCCCCAAGCAAGGGGAGTGGTGTTTAGGCAAAGTCTCACAATGGGCATTCCTATAGTAGTATGTGCCCTAGGAGCCATATAATAGTTATGTAATAGTAGATATTAATTTCCAATGGCATAATAAATATATTCAGAATGTGAAAAGAGTTTCATATTATTGAATATAGTTCTTAAGTATTTGTAAGAGGATCTATTCTCAAGTGTTAAGAATATAGAGACAGATCACTCTTGTACAAATATTTTAAATATGTTCATGGTCATAGGATTAATGACCAGGCATCATTAATTCAGGAAGACTATCACCTCTGTTTATTTTCTATAATTAGTTTGTGATACAGATGATTATAGAGGCAGTGAGTCTCATACTGCTTAAAATATGGTGTCAATACAAACATGTGGATATTCATAGGATGAATAGCCAAATTGTGATGTTAGATGATAATAATATGGAGTTTTACTACTTGTCAATTATTTATCATCTAGGTCATAATAGTGCACATAATCCTTTAACTTGAGGGATACTATATCTCATACATAGGTAGTTAGGATTTATTACTGCTTACATAGACATACTATTCATGTACGAATATATGGTTTGTATGGAGGTAAGTGATCGCCAAGATAAAATTCATTACCTCGAGTAAATAAGGTTAAGATCCTACGCTATCTAGTTATTCTTTATACTTAAGTTCTTAGCAAAGACAGTGAGATTCACTAGAAAAAGTTTCTAGTAGGAATCTAATCTCATCAAGAATTAAAACTGAGATAAAGACATAGAATCAAGGCACATTAAGGTTTGACATAAACCATTACCCTAGCAGAGATTGGAATCTTTAATGAAAGGATTCTAGTGTATGATGATTTATGATCAATGGTCTATGTGATGTTTAAAGTTATCAACTATAAAGATTCATTTCTAATTAGGTAGTCATGATATAAAATGCTAACTATCACTCATGACTTATGGGACTAAGTGTGAAGTGGGGGTTTCACATTAGTAAAGAAAATGTTTTCTCATTCCCATTTCTAATTAGACATGAACCTAGAAAGTCACACACCCAATAGTGATCATCTTCCAAGTGTAAACGGTTAACCATAACAATTAATTAAAGTGTTTAATTAACTGATTAGTGGTAAAATGATTAAACATGTAATTAAATTTACAAGGACCCTAGCATGTCCTGATGTTTAATCTATAAAGGTTTTGATTCAATTAAATCTTAATTTACATATGATGCAAATGAGAAAGATTAAATTAAAAGTTGATTTAGACTAAATCAAAGACTTAATTTAAGCTTAATGAAAACCCTTAACACATCTCCCCTTAACACATGAGATGTGTTCTAAGCCCATATGTGATATTGAAAAGAGGCAATTTAGGGGTTAAAGAAAATTCACTATTCATGAGTCCATGTGATGCATTTAGGGGTTAAAGAATTTTCTACTAAGGTTAAAATTGTAATTACATCTTTTAGCTAATGAAAATGTCCATTTTGCCCCTAAAGGATAAAATATTCATTTCACCATTTGAAGAAGCAAAGTTCAACTTTGCCCCTTCACCTGATGATAAGCTAAAAGAATATAAAAGGATATTTAAGTCTTTGCGAAGACTTAAGAGTTAAGCATTTGTGAAGACTTAAGAGTTAAGCCTTGAAAAAAAGAGGTATATTAATGTTATTTTCATCTTTTCTTTATAAGAGTGAACATCATGTTTGAATTGAAGCATTTTAGAGTTAGAAGTTGAGAGAGAGAGAAAAATGAGAAAATGTTTCTCAAATTTTCTTTTGATCCTCAACTCTCTTCTTTGCTCTTTATGAATGAACAAATGCTTGCAAATTGAAAATGTGTTTATTCCAAAACAAATCAAAGAGAAACCTTAACTTCCTAAAGGTTTTTGAGAGAAAATCCTGAATCAAACTTTGGCATCTAAGAGAAGGATTCATGAACACCAAAGAAACCAAGGAAACTTGAAGGTGAGTTAGGTGTGGATGATCTAGAGGCTTCACACTTGGGAAGCTCTTTGTTAAAGAAAGAAAGAACCTACATGAGATAATATGATTACTCTTCCTTCTTCTTTCTATGCATATATGTTTTACACACAAATTAATTGATTGCTTGAATGGATGTTAGGACCAAAATGGGTGAAGTGAAATTTCAAATGTTTGAAATTTCACCCCACCACCTTCCTTCTGTTAGAGGGTATGCCCTAGAGCTTTGTATGAGTTATGTAAATGTAAAACATTATATCTAAATGGCAATCAAATATATGTTTATAAATGAAATTATTTCATTGTATTATATATATATATATTTAAAGTCCATAAGTATTTTTCAAAAGAGGATCTATTCTCAAGTATTGAGAATATGGATGGGCATTATTAATTCCGGAAGTCCATCACGACTGTTTATAATTTATAATCAATATGTGATACTTATGATTATAGAGACAGTAAGCATCATAATGTTTGATAAATGTTGTCAATATAAATATGTGGATATTCATATGATAAATGACCGAACTGTGACGTTAGATGATTATGACATGGAGTTTTATTGCTAGTCAATAAATCATCATCTAGGTAATAATTCTACATATAGTCCTTTGACTTGAGGGACACTATATCTCATTCATCGATGGTTGGAATTTGTTACTACTTATATACTAATGCTATTCAAGTATTGCTATATGGTATATGATAGTTCTAACTAGTTATGAATGGAGGTAAGTGATCGCTAAGAGAGAATTTATTAACTTGAATAAACAAGGAAGAAATCCTATGTGATCTTGTTATTCTTAATAATCAAATCCTTGGCCAAGGTAGTCAAGATTCACTAGAAAGGGTTTCTAGAAGGAATCGATTTTACCAAGAATTAGAATTAAGATATAGACATATGATCGAAGCATATTAGGGTTTGACAAATCCATGACCCTAGCTAAGATTAGGATTTTGTAATGAAGGGATTTTAGTGTACATTAATTATGATCAATGGTCCATGAAATGAATAAGTGATTAAACACTCATGTTTATTCTAATTAGGTAGTCATGATATGTTATGCTAGGCATCACTCATGACTTATGGGACTAAGGGTGATATAGGGATTTGACATTAGTAGAGAAAATTATTTTCTCAATCCCATTGCTAATTAGACATGAACCTAAAAAGTCACACACCCAAAAGTATTCACCTTTCAAGGGTAAAAGGTTTACCATAATAATTAATTAAAGTGTTTAATTAATTGATTAGTGGTAAAATGATTGAACTTGTAATTAAATTTACAAAGACCCTAGCATATCTTGAAGTTTAAATCCAAAATGATTTCTTATTAATTAATTCCTCATTTATATATGATATAAATGAGAAGTATTAAATTAATTAAAACTATAGATGAATTAAAAGAATTGATTTTGAACTTTGGACTAAATCCTAAATGGCCCAAGCCCATTTGTGAAATGGAGAGAGCTAATTTAAGGGTTAGAGATTTTCTCCAACCCTAAAGCCCATATGATGGATTTAGAGGTTAGAGAAAGGTAACCAAGGTCAAAATAGTCTTTTAACTACATAAGGCTTAATGGAAGTTATCACAAACCATAAAAGGTAAATTGGCTTTTCCATTTAAGCTTAAAGTAAAAAGTAAAATAAATATCTTATTTGTTCCCTAATTAACAACATAGTGGTTGTCTATTTAAATGCAAATGATGTTGTTAATTTGAGAAGGCTTTTGCACATCTTTTCTAAAAGAGAAATTATATAGAGTAAGTCTTGAGAGAGAAGAAAAGAGAAGAAGAGTTCTTCAATTTTCTTGTTCTTCTTTTCTTGTTCTTCGGTCTTTGAGAAAGAGCAAAGGTTTCTTTTTTTGAAAAGATACAACCATAGTAATTAGAAGAAATCAAATCGCCAAGGATTTGTCTTAGAAGATCTTGTATTCAATTAGGCTAAAAAAGAGAGAATCAAAACATCTAAACAAATCAAAGTGAGCCTTAGAGGTGAAGCTTGGTGTGGACAATCTAGAGGCTCAACATTTGGAGAGCTTTTGGAAAGGAAAGAAGAATTGGAGTTCATACGCTTCAAGAGGTAATACGATTACCACTTGATCTTTTTTCTTTCTTATGTGTTTTACACATTAATTAGATGATTGGATGAATGTTTATTGGACCCATTTGGGTGTAAGTGAAATTTTAAATTGTTTGAGATTTCACCTACCATATTGCTTTCACTTAATTTGTGCCCAATATTCCTTCAATTGGTATTGGAGCCACCTAATTTCTATGAAAAACCATTGTATATGTTGCTATAGGTGTTTTTGTGTCGATTGAAATTGAGTTGGAAAAAGTTATGGCACAAATGTTGTGTTAACGAATCCAATAATTGCGACCGCAAAACACATGTCGCGACTGTGAATTGATCGCATCTGGAATTGCGCCCATGAACCTGTATCGCGACTGCGATACATGTCGCGATTTCCACTGTTTCTTTTTCCCAACTTTTTTATTTTCAAAATTGTTTTGGACTATAATTTCAATTAAACAATTTTTATGAATTTAAATATGATTTTAAGTTATAAAAACCCCAAATATATGATATTCAAAGTGGTTTTGGAAATGTTCCAAATGTTGAACAACATATCGATAATTGCAATTATTGTATTTATGTTTGTTGTTTGTTTGAGAGGCATGAATAGTTTATCATGGACTAGGAAATCATAATGTATGTTTTCTTTTATAGAAATGTAATTAAAGGTTAATTACTTATTTAGGTTTTAATTAAATTCATTACGCCTTATGAGCTCTTTTGTTATTATAATTCTTACCTTAGTATGCCAAGGATACAAATATACATATGGTGATATGGAGATACAAGAACAAAAGGAGGTTCAATCTACCAAGATGCCTAGTGGGAGCATGAAGATTCAATTGTTGTAATCTCATGTTTGTAATTTGATTAACCTAAATTTTAACTCATTCCTTATGACTAGGAATTGAGCCTATAGCTAGTCTATGATTAAACCTATGTTTACATTATTCTTTTAGTGATATATATCTGATATATATTATACATGTGATGTATGCTAATATGAATAATGTGTAAAGTGAGACCTAATATTAAAGCCCAAAAATCTTCCAAACAAAATATTAAGTCATGGTTCTCTATTGGAACAATAATTTCTTTGAAGTTATTAGATAGCATGTGATGTTGCAAGTGTGAGATGCATAGCTTGGCAATAATGGCAATGAGTACCTAAGCGTTGCAATGTTGAATTCTCCATACTTGTTGGTCCAATGGGTTTGACTTAACTAATGTGTATGATCAATAATGACAAAGTGTATCTGAGATCAGAAACATTAGGAACCAGAATGATTGAACCTCACAAAGAGTTGTGATGAATAAGTGTTGTTCATTTATTAGATATCAAATTCTCAATAATGACAATGTTTATCTAAAAGTATTTGATAGTCTAATAAGAATTTAATTACCCACTAGAAATTCACCGCAATGGGATTTCTGTTTCCTACTTAGAAGTGTAGGTATCGTAAAGTTAGTGGGAGCACCATTATGATTAAAGACCAAATCATTATAGAAGTTACTTTTTCGTAACACTAATAATCTTTTTATTTTCTGCAGTATTATGTTAAAATGAGCAAATCCTATCCCATCGCAAGCATTCTTTCTGATAATGAACTCACAGGACCTAACTTTATATACTAGTATTGTAACCTTAAATTGGTCCTTGATTATGAAAAGATTGCTTATGTACTTGATTCTAATGTTCCTGGACCCTCACCTAAAGGGGCCTCTGCTGAGGAACATGCTACCTTAAAAAGGTGGAAAGAGGATTGTGTTTTGGCAAAGTGTATCATGTTGGCTTCTATGTCATATGATTTGCATAAGCAACATGAAAACTATGTTGAGGTTAGGGACATTCTTATGCATTTGCGTGAGCTATATAGAGAAGAAAGTAGAACTGCTAGATATGAGATATCGAAGCAGTTGTTCCAAACCAAGATATAAGAGGGTGAGAAGGTTGGGCCACTTGTTCATAAGATGATTAGGTTCATTGAGCTATTGGAGAATTTAGATTTCACCATAGATTCCAACTTTCAAACGGATTTGATCTTACAAGCCCTACCTGATCCTTCTCATAATTTCATTATGAACTTTCATATGAATAAGATGGAATGCACTCTTGCTGAATTACATAATAGACTTGTGATTGCACAAAATTCCATGAAAGGCAAAGGTAAGGAGGTTACTCTAGTTGCTTCTTCTAGTAGTAAGACTACAAAGAAAAAAGAAAGACTCCAAACTCAAGCTATGTGGTGGAGTAAGCAAAGACAAGTCCACAAAGACAGCTTCAGATGGTAGTGGAAAGTGTTTCCATTATGACCAAAGTGGACATTAGAGAAGAAATTGCCTAAAGTATTTGGAATCCTTAAAGGGAAATAAGAAGAACAAAGGGAAGGGCAAGCCTTCTAAAGGTATGTTTTTTAATTGTTCAATTTCCAATATTTTACATGGTTCATTAAAGGCTTAGATACCTGATAGTGGTGCAAGTTCTCATATTTGTACTTTTATGCAAGAAATGACAAGCAGTAGAAGCTTGGAAAAAGGGGAAGTGGTCCTAAAGCTCGGTAATAGAGCAAGTGTTGCGGCCAAAGCCATTGGATCGACTTCCATTAATCTTTTTGATTATGTACTATTATTAAAAGATGTTTTATACATTCCTAATGCCTATAAGAACATCATTTTTGTAACTAGTATGACTAGTATGGGTTATGAACTCTTGTTCAAGAAAGATGTTTGTATTATCTATTATTGTAATAGAATCGTTAGTATGGGTTATGTACTTGATGGTCTTTATTATTTAGATAATGGTAATAATAACACAACTCCAAGCATAAGTAATATAAATGCCATGATAAAATCAACTCCTAGTTCAAAATATATTTGGCATCTTAGATTAGGTCATATTGCCAAAGATAGGATATCAAAATTAGAGAAAATGGGGATCCTTAACCCTTTGGGTGGTGAACCTACTTCAATTTGTGAGTCTTGTATCTAAGGCAAGATGACTAGGTCACCTTTTATTGGATAAAATGAAAGAGCCAAAGAGGTTTTGGAACTTATACATAGTGATGTATGTGGTCCATTTAGTGAAATGGCAAGGGGTGGATATTTATATTTCATTACATTTACAGATGACCTTTCAAGACTTGGATATGTATATTTGATGAAGTATAAATATGAATCCTTTCAAAAGTTCAAAGAATTCAAAAATGAAGTTAAGAAACAAATGGGAAAAGGTATTAAAATCCTAAGATTAGATCGAGTAGGTGAATACCTAAGTACTGAGTTTAAAGATTTCCTTAAAGAACATGGCATTATATCATAATTGACTCCTACTAGAACACCACAGTTAAATGGTGTGTCCAAAAGGAGAAATCGTACTTTATTAGATATGGTGCATTCTATGATGAGATATACTGACTTGCCTATCTCCTTATGGGGATTTGCATTGCAGACTGCCATCTATATCCTTAACAGAGTTCCTTTCAAATCTGTTCCTACTACTCCATATGAGATATGGTATAATAGGAAACCAAGTATTAAACATGTTAAGATTTAGGGGTGTCCAGCACATATTAAAAAGCTAAAGACAGATAAATTGGAAGAAAGGTCTATAAAGGGTAGGTTTGTTAGATTTCCTAAAAGTGGTTTAGGATATTATTTCTATCTTCCTTATGAACAAACAATTGTTGTTAGTTAGGATGTCATATTTCTTGAGAAACAGTTTCTTTAAAAAGGTGGTAAAGGAAGAAAGGTAATATTGGATGAGGGGCCATTCGATGAAATCTAACAAAATGATCAAATGGATATTGATCAATCTCATGATAAATCAACACTTGTTAATGATATCTCCATACAAAAACCTCAAAGATCTAGTAGGATATCTCATCCTCTAGAGAGATATGGATTTCTTCATGGAAATGTGCAAGGGTTGTTCATTCATGAAGAAGTTGATCGTGGTGATGATCCTACTACTTTTGAGTGAGCTATATCGGATATAGATTCCTCAAAATGGCTAAAAGCTATAAAATCTGAAATGGATTCCATGTATGCTAACTAAGTATGGGAACTTACTGATCTACATGAGGGTATAGTACCCATAGGATGCAAATGGATTTTCAAGCAAAAGATTGGCGCAGATGAAAGCATAAAGACATTCAAAGCTCGGTTAGTAGCGAAAGGGTTTTGTCAAAGGCAAGGCATTGACTATGAAGAAACTTTCTCACTTGTAGCCATGCTTAAATACATTAGGATTTTATTAGCTATAGCAGCACACTATGACTATAAGATTTGGCAAATGGATGTCAAGACCCCATTTCTTAACGGTAACATTAAGGAAGACATATTCATGGAACAACCTAAAGGTTATGAATCTAAAGAATGTTCCAAAGTGTGTAAGCTTAAGAGATCCATTTATGGTCTTAAATAAGCTTTAAGGAGCTGGAATCATTATTTTGATGAAGCAATTAAATCATTTAATTTCATTAAGAATGAAGATGAGCCTTGTGTGTATAAGAAGGTTAGTGGGAGTACACTCACTTTTCTTATCTTGTACGTGGATGATATATTATTAATTAGAAATGACATTGGTATGTTAACAATAGTAAAAGTTTGGCTATCCAAAACTTTCTCCATGAAGGACTTAGGAGAAGCTACCTATATTCTTGGAATTCATATTTATAGAGATAGATTGAAAAGAATGATAGGGCTTTCTCAAAGTCAATACTTGGAAAGGGTGTTGAAATGGTTCAACATGCAACATTCTAAGAAGGGATTGTTGCCTGTGAGGCATGGTATCCACCTTTCTAAGGCTATGTCTCCTAAGACACCTGAAGAAATGGTAAATATGGCTAAGGTTCCATATACTTCAGCAATTGTAAGCCTAATGTATGTTATGTTGTGTACTAGGCCGGATATGAAACTAACAGATTCCAAT
The DNA here is from genome assembly GCA_947687605.1 of Reutealis trisperma. Classification (NCBI taxonomy): domain Eukaryota; kingdom Viridiplantae; phylum Streptophyta; class Magnoliopsida; order Malpighiales; family Euphorbiaceae; genus Reutealis; species Reutealis trisperma. Next base: position 440,703 of record CANTUT010001467.1, read on the forward strand.
TCAATCAAGGATTATATCACTAGACTACTATCAAAGCTATCCTTAAGTACTTAAGAAGAACTAAGGATTTAGTTTTGATATATGGAGGAGGTGACTTGAGGACAGATGGTTTCATAGATTCTGACTTTCAGTCAGATATTGATGATAGAAAGTCTATATCTAGTTTTGTTTTCACCTATAATGGAGGAGCAGTATGCTGGAAAATTTCCAAGCAATCAACTACTACATATTCGACTACAAAAGCTGAGTATATTGCTACATTTGATGCTACAAAAGAAGCTATTTGGATTCAAAAGTTTGTAACAAAACTCGGAGTGGTTCCTACCATTGAGTCGGTGGTTCCTCTCTACTGTGACAACAATAGAGCTATAGCTCAAGTAAAGGAACCAAGGTCTCACCAAAAATCCAAACACATAGAAAGGTGCAATTATATTATCAGAGAAATAATTGGGAAAGGCGAGATAGCCATGCAGAAAATAACATCAGCTAAAAATACAGCAAATCCACTCACTAAAGCAATGACTCAATAACAACAAGAATTTCATCTTGAGAAGATGGGACTTAGATATTGCATTGATTGGCTCTAGTGCAAGTGGGAGATTGTTAGATGGTAAGCCCTAAAGCTTTGTATAAGTTATGTAAATGTAAAATATTATCCCTAAATGGCAATAAAATATATGTTTATAAATGAAATTGTTTCATTGTATTATATATATATTTGAAGTCCATAAGTATTTTTCAAAAGAGGATCTATTCTTAAGTGTTGAGAATATAGATGGTAGATCGCTCTTAAACAAATACTTCAAAATGTTCATGGTCATAGGATTAATGAATGGGCATCATTAATTCCAGAAGCCCATCACCTCTATTTATAATTTATAATTAGTATATGATACTTATGATTATAGAGATAGTGAGCATCATACTGTTTGACAAATGTTGCCAATATAAACATGTGAATATTCATATGATGAATGATCGAACTGTGACGTTAGATGATGATGACATGGAGTTTTATTGCTAGTCAATAAATCATCATCTAGGTCATAATTGTACATATAATCCTTTGACTTGAGGGACAACTATATCTCATTCATCAGTAGTTAGAATTTGTTACTACTTACATACTAATGCTATTCAAGTATTGGTATATGGTACGTGATAGTTCTAACTAGTTATGAATGGAGGTAAGTGATCGCCAAGAGAGAATTCATTAACTTGAATAAACAAGGAAGAAATCCTATGCGATCTGATTATTCTTGATAATCAAATTCTTGGCCAAGCTAGTAAAGATTCACTAGAAAGGGTTTCTAGTAGGAATCAATTTTATCGAGTATTACAATCGAGATATAGACATATGATCGAAGCATATTAGGTTTGACAAATCCATGACCCTAGCTAAGATTGGGATTTCATAATGAAGGGATTTTAGTGTACATTAATTATGATCAATGGTCCATAAAATGAATAAGTGATTAACACTCATGGTCATTCTAATTAGGTAGTCATGATATGCTATGCTAGGCATCACTCATGACTTATAGGACTAAGGGTGATATAGGGATTTCACATTAGTAGAGAAAATTATTTTCTCAATCCCATTGCTAATTAGACATGAACCTAGAAAGTCACACACCCAAAAGTATTCACCTTCCAAGAATAAAAGGTTTACCATAATAATTAATTAAAGTGTTTAATTAATTGATTAATGGTAAAATGATTGAACTCGTAATTAAATTTATAAAGACCCTAGCATGTCTTGAAGTTTAAATCCAAAATGATTTCTTATTAATTAAATCCTAATTTATATATGATATAAATGAGAAGGATTAAATTAATTAAAACTATGGATGAATTAAAAGAATTGATTTTGAAATTTGGACTAAATCCTAGATGGCCCAAGCCCATTTGTGAAATGGAGAGAGCTAATTTAGGAGTTAGAGATTTTCTCCAACCCTAAAGCCCATATGATGGATTTAGGGGTTAGAGAAAGGTAACCAGGGTCAAAATAGTCTTTTAACTACATAAGGCTTAATGGAAGTTATCACAAACCATAAAGGTTAAATTGGTCTTTTCCATTTAAGCTTAAAGTAAAAAAGCAAAATAAATATCTTATTCATTCCCTAATTAACAACATAGTGGTTGGCTATTTAAATGAAAATTATGTTGTTAATTTGAGAAGGCTTTTGCACATCTTTTCTAAAAGAGAAATCATATAGAGTAAGTCTTGAGAGAGAAGAAAAGAGAAGAAGAATTCTTCAATTTTCTTGTTCTTCATTTCTTGTTCTTTGTTCTTTGAGAAAGAACAAAGGTTTCTTTTATTGAAAAGATACATCTATAGTAATTAAAAAAATCAAATCACCAAGTATTTGTCTTAGAAGATCTTGTATTCAATTAGGCTACAAAGAGAGAGAATCAAGAACATCTAAACAAATCAAAGTGAGCCTTGGAGGTGAAGCTTGGTGTGGACAATATAGAGGCTCAACATTTTGAGAGCTTTTGGAAAGGAAAGAAGAATTGGAGTTCATACGCTTCAAGAGGTAACATGATTACCACTTGATCTTCTTTCTTTCTTATGTGTTTTACACATTAATTAGATGATTGGATGAATGTTTATTGGACCCATTTGGGTGTAAGTGAAATTTTAAATTGTTCAAAATTTTGCCCCCCATATTGCTTCTGCTTAATTTGCACCTAATATTCCTTCACCTTCTGCTACATTTGGCTCTACCATTCCCTCAATTCCTTACTAATTATTATAGGAAGATCCGTACCGACAAGGATAATTAGGAAAAAAGTCATCTCAAGAATTTTTTACGAAAGGATGAATTCTAAACCATTAAGCTATTTGATGATAAATTTGATCCTTACTATCACCTTTGGACACTTCCTATAAACCATAATGATATCTTATGCATTTAATGAGATGGTTGATATTGGTATGATGATAATGATGTGATGAACTTGTCTCTTTCTTATAAGTCTTTCAAAAAGTAGCAATCCAAGGTGCCTATTGTTGTCACAATTAAGTTTTTTTTTTTTTTTAAATCTAAGACTTCCAAGTCCATTAGTGAATGATGTTGATGTTCTTTAATCTTATTGTTGGTTTCCTTTCCGTTTGAAATTCTCATTGTCCTAGTATTTGAAGGTTGTTTGAATAGCAGAGAATATGACTAGAGACATTACCTTCCTGTGAAAATGTAAGAATTTTGTGTTTGTGCCATCTTACTAGGATTGCTATTTGTAATATCGTATACACCTTGTGTAGTTTTTACATTATAATTATATAGTTTTTACATCATGTTTTGTGAGGCCTCGCCCGACCAATAGCCTGATCCGCTAGAGGGGAATTGGAATGTTCATTTGGGTTTAGACTCACAATGAAACCCTCAGGTTCAAATGGGTTGATTTTTTGAAAATGTTTTAGGAGTTGCCACCTTCATTTTATTTAGTTAGAAAAATATTATGGAAAAAAAACCAAATTTGACCCAAATTGAGTCCAATTAATCTTTGATTAATTTACCTAAACATAAAATCACTTAGTCTTTGAAACCAAAGAGAATTTGAAGACTAGATTTTTGGTTTTAATAATCTCGATTTAGCTGATAAGTTTAATTTGGCTTATAAATTAATTTCATGAATGATAATTACAAGATGACAACTATAAGATGATAATTAAAGCATGAGCATGGCATAATTATGAGTGCATGAAAAATTAAAGAGCAAATAAAAATCCACAAATTAAGGAGAGTGTTCCCTCTAGTTGTTATGGATTTTAGGGGAATCACATAATCACTCCTTAATTGTAAAATGATTAAAGTAATTAATTACATAACAAGATGATGGAATGCTTTCTCTAACACTTTTGGGTTTTAGGAAGGCCACAAATTCCCTTATAAATATGATTATAAATATTTACATTGAAAAATAAAAGGGAAAAAGGATTGATTGAGATTTGGATTTGCATTTTGGATTTAGATTCTAAATGTGCCTACATACCTCATTGAATGTAGATCAAAACCTACCTAGTTCATTACACAATTAAGTGGAGGGGGTTTAGGGTTTGAGTAGATTGATTTGATTTTGCAATTTATGTGGTTGAGGGAAATTATACCTTAGATTGGATTGGGTGGAGAGTTTTGCCAGTTTATCAATGCAGAAGGGTTAGATTGATTGATGGATGAATTAAATAATTAATTAATTAAAATAATTAATTAACTAATTAATGTGATTAAATGGGTGGATTAATTCATTAATAAAAAGGATTTAGGAAGGATTAATTTAAAAAAAAAGTGATTAATTAATTAATTGAGTGATTAATTTTTTAAAAAAGAAGTATAGTTAATTAAAGTGATTAATTTATTTAGGTTAAGGTGGAGCAATTAATTAACTAAAATAATCAATTAATTAATTTAAAGAGATTGATTGCAAAGAGAAGAAGAAAAGAGTTAACAGATAGTAATCAATTTTAACTCAAGGTGTGTGGAAAAATGAAGGATTTGAAGCCTATTTATAGGCAAATGGAGGTAGTGCTAATTTGGAAATTGGAGAAGTGAAAAGACTAAAAGGGTAGGGCTGAAAAAGGGTGAAAGTGGGCCAAAAAAGGTAAAAAACAAAATTTTCAACACACAGGGGGAAAGGTAATGGCACTGATGGAGTAAGTCATACTACTTCCTAGCCTACCTAATCTAACTATCCATCATTGGGAACATGGCAACTCATATCATCTTTATCTCATACTGGCTATGTGGAAGGCCACACAGTGTGGTTGCTGCGCACTGCAAGTAACCCCTATAGTGAACATGTGATGGCACCTTCTTTTTTTCTTTTAAGAGATTGATGTTTGTCCAATATTGAAAATTAAGCGTCTTTATGGCAATGCACATGAAAGCAAAATTTTCTTTCAGGGGAAACACCTATGAACTTTGGCCCGCTAACTAGCTAGTGGAACTACCGTACTAGCTCTGCATAGCACATTAAACTTAGCATGTGTTAGGCTATAACTACATGATGAGGGTGCAAAATTAAGAGTTCGCAATTACCCCTTCATCATAATTGTCTTGTAATTAAAGCAATTTTGATGATAGTGAACTTAGGAGTTAGGATAGTATAAGGAACCAAAGAGATGTCTAGGTCAATGCTTAGATATATTTAGGGGAGGGACATGGTCAAAAAGGAAGATGGTAAAAAGAACCATAGAGAAATTTAAGCAACCAAAGGGATATCTAGGTTGGTGGCTAGATATTTTTAGGTAAATTGATGGATATGGTTGATTATGAGGAAAAAGCAGGGAAAGGAACTAGAGGGACATCTAGATTATACATTTCTAGATGAAGAGTCTGGATGAATTTTGGATAAGAGAAATGGAGAAAAGAACCAGAGGGATGTCACTATATAGACATTTCTGGGTGAAAGAGGTAGTTGATTTTAAGATGAATGAGGATGGAAAAGGGAATTAGATTGACTTCTAAGTAAGAATTTAGTCATTTCTAGGTGGAAGACATGATTGATTTAAAATAAAGAGGATGGGAAAGGAGTTATAAGGATGCCTAAGTTATCATTTCCAAATATTTATGGGTGGAATGATGGATTTGGATAAAAATTGATGGAGAAAGGAACCACAAAGATGTCTAGGTGACTATTTCTAGACATTTATAGGTGACATTGATGGATTTGGATAAAAGGGTATTTGTCAACTTTGAAAGATATCGGTTAGCTTGGAGGAGGAATCAGTTAGCTCTAAAAGATGTCAGCCAGCTTTGAAAAGGTACTAGTAAGCTTCAGAAGATGTTAGTTAGCTTCAAACAAGTATTAGTTAGCTTTAAAAGTTGTTGGTCAGCTTCAAAAAAGTACTAGTCAGCTTCAAAAGATGTTGGTCAACTTCGAGGAAATACTAGTCAGCTTTAGAAGATGTAAGAGAGGCTATTAGCTTAGCTTATGCATGATTGTGCATGGCTACAGAGAGTCAAACATGCATGTATGTTTGTGCATAGCTGATGCATATTTATGTATGTATATCTCAAGATTCATAGGCTTTTTATGTAATTTCTATGCTATGGATGATTCATGTTGATGCTTGTAATGGATGATTGCATGGGTGCAAGAAGGTGGATTCATGAGTTTACTTTATGAATGCAATTTTTCATATGAATTTTTTGTCCATTAAGCCACACATTTGTGGACTGAGAAACTAGAGAAGGCAGAGAGGATCAATTTGGGTAGATATGACTAGGATTTTTTTAGGGCTTGCTTTAGGTTTTTAGGATCTAATGGTCTATGTTTTCTGTTTTAGTGCTATTAAATAAGAGTCATGCCCCACCTTTGAGAAGTTTAATGCTATGGATTGGCTGAGACCTGGAGGGAGCTCTAGTGGTGCCATATTTCAAAGTTGGGCATTTTTTAATTTTTCAAGAGTTTTAGACTTACGTCAGGATGTCGCAAGCCAAATGGTTATTGATGGTCAAGTGAATTTGACCACTATGATTGAGGAGTTCTATGATCTTAGTGACCAAGGAGATATAAAGAGGTAGACTCAGGATGAAGGCCTTGATTTTCTACTTGACAACTAGATATCTACATAGGTCCATCGGTTGAGGTGATGCCAGAGTGGCAAGATTGGTATTACGGATGGAGTAGTGTCACTCTTTTGTTGGAGCTATATTGATGGAGACATTGATGAGTCTCGACTATTTTGTTTAGGGTTTTAGGAGATGGAATGTCTCCCCAGCCATTCTCCAGGTGAAGGAAAATCTGGTTGCTCTTACCTTTCCTTTCAAAGTTGTTTTATGGGTTTCTGATTTCAAATTTTATGTTGTTTTATAGGTGTGGCTGATGGATCATTTTCAAGTGGTGATCCCTCTTTTCAGTATGATGTATGTGTTATTGAGACTTAGTCAGAGATTGGACAAAATGGTTGTCGGAGCTTGCTCAGGAGGACAAATCTCGACAATGGTATAGGATCAAGTTTTTCATGACTATAGGCCATGGTTATCAAGTGATGCTGATGCAGATGGGCTAGATTCATGATATCCCCCCAGTTGTACCCTTTTTAGAGCTTGTACGGATCATAGCTTCCATTGCCAGAGCTATGCTATTTGTAATGAAATTTCATTTGGGACCATAAAAAGGCCTGGTAGATGGTTGATAAAGGTAGTTTTGCTAGTTAAAAGAGAGCGCCAAGCTGCCTTACTGAGAGATAAAGGGTGACATGACTAAGAAGGGAGAGAAAGTAGGAGTGATAGTAGATAAAGAAGGGTTACTAGGCCTATAAGGAGACCAAAAAGGCTATTAAGAGTTTAATATAGTAGGTTACATTGGTGACTCAGATTGTAGTGGTGGTGATAGAGGAGACTATGACCATAGTGAGGATAGGATGACACTACCATAGAGGTTTAAAGAAAGACTGCTATAATAAGGAAAAGAGGAGGACTGTGGTTTTTTTAGTATAGAAGAGGATTTCAATTGCCATAGCAAGGAGTGACTTCCAAGTTACTACTATGTAAAAGAGGATTTTTAGGAGTAGTTTTAAAACTGCTAGTACTCGGAAGAGGGTCTACTACAGCAAAAGGAGCTATAGAGACCAGAAAAAGAGGTGTGACCATTTGAGGAGATTGTGGCAGAATCTAATTTTGATGAGGGCATGAGAGATGTGCATTCTAGGAGGAAGAGAAAGATTGGGTAGGCTAAAACTTCATATATAACCCTTTTGCTTTTTGTTCAGGATTTTTGATTTTGTATACACCTATAGGTTGCCAAGAGCTATAGATGATATTCAAAGGGCTATCCTTTTTGTCATGATGATGGATTGTATTTTATGAAATCCGATCACCATTATATGAGACAACTTTTATTTTTGCTGTAATTTTTACCTAAGTCACCCTTTCAGGTTTTTTAACCTAGCAAGCTCTTTCTTTCTTTTTTTTTTTTTGCCTTTTAACTCTAATTTATGCCTAAGTCACCCTTTTGGGTTTTCAACTTAGCAAACTTGCTCTAACTTCTGCCTATGCTACCCTTTTGGTTTTTCAACTTAGCAAGCATTTTTTTTTATCCTTTGTTTCTTTGTTTGGGCAAAAGGAATTAAGTGAATGATGTATTAGGCACAGAGGAAATGAGAATGTGATGCAAAGAAAATATTTTATACTATGGTTTGGATTGCACCCAAGTTGGGCTGCCTACGTATCCCTTATAATCATTTTCCTTTCATTCATTTTTCTCATTTTTTTAATGGAGAATTAAGTCCATGTAGTTTTGATTACATATGCACGATAATAGAAATGAAATGTAGATGTCATCTTCAAATGAAGTATCACTTCAGCTGATCCAGGTTACAAGGATGGGAAAATTCATTTCCACCTACATCTACAAAAATAGGGCCTTTATAGGATAGGATCCTTTTGAGTGCATACAATCTGGCCTAATTTGACTTGAACTTCTTTTTGAATCATGAACATGAGATTGGATTTCATCTAGAACTATATTTCCTTCTTACAAATCATCTGACTTTCACCTTCTTGTTAAAGTGCCTGGCTAGTCTCTATTGATAACCCTGAATTTTATACTGAGCATCCATTCTCTTTTCATCAATGGCATTCAACTAGTCCTGATACCCTTCGTCGACTTTCTTTTATTACCCTAACAAAGCAGACCTACATTTTAATAAGGAGAACAACCTCCACTTCATAAACTAAAGCATATGGGGTTGCCCCTATCGAAGTAGAAACAGTGGTTCTGTATCCCCATAAGGTAGCAGGAAGATGTTCATGCCAATCTCTATGTTTAATGGTCTTAATGATCATATTGGCAGCTTCAACTGCCTCATTAGTCTGTGGCCGGTAAAGAGCAATGATGCTAAATGCCTTATTTTTGGAGTAAGTGGACTACATCTTTTTGAAAATGGGAGTCGTTATCTATGATTATCTCAAAAGGGGATCGAGTAAAGGATATTACTTTGGATAAAAGTATGCCACCTTCTTTGCATTTGAGAACTGATATGGCACTACCTTAATCCATTTTGTGAAGCATTCTATAACTACTAGAATGTACTTTTGCCCATTAGAGTATTTCAAAGAGATTTTTCCAATGAATATATCCCTAGGTGGAGAAAGACTATGGAATCATTATTAAGTTCAAAGGACTAAAGGCCTGATGCTGTAGCTTGGCAAAGATTTGACACTTATGGCATTCTTGTACATACTTTATGCAATCCCTGCTTATGGTTAGCCAAAAGTAACCTAGGTTTTCTATTTTTTCAGGCCAAAGTAATCCCATTCATATGCGGGCCCTATTCTCCACCACGGATCCATTCCATAATCTGTAGGGCTTCTTCCTTAGTCACATAACATAAGTGAATTTTTATCCTAAGCTCTCTTATATAGCACATCACCATTTGGCATGAAACTGATGCTGAACCACCTCAAAGTTCTTTAGTCCACTTTAGAGGCCCTTCTTTGATATTTGCCATTTTGGATGTAGTACAGGATGTCCCAAAACTAAGGCTTTATATTAGCCAGCTAGAGATTCATACATATGGTATAATGATAACAAATATGTGTATCTCATTATCACCCATGTCTATCACTGATCATAAAGTGGCTAGGGCATTGGTGAATTGATTCTTCACTCTTGGCAAGTAATGAAAGGAGAGTTCATGAAAATTCTTAGCTAGACCATTCAGGCATTGATGGTAAGGAACCAAACACTCTTCTCTTATCTTCAGTTTGCCAAGGGCTTAGGAGACACCATAAACCTCCAAGTAGTCTATTCTCATGTTGATAGCCACCTCTAGACCCACTATACATGCTTCATATTCTGCCTCATTGCTGGTTACCTCCACTTTGATCTTCATAAAACGTTTTTCCTTCATTCTTCTCAACTTTTTCCTAAGTGGCTTCATATGTTTATAGGTTGATATCTTATAGATTATGATGTGTGAATCAACTCACACTATATCCTCAAGCTTCCATATCAAACATTCAAAGAATTCATGAACCTTTTCAATGAGTGCCAGTGTGTCATGATATATAGATGCAATGAATCTTATTTTAGACTTCTCCTCTATGCCATAATTAATTGATGTTTTTTGACCTTTTCATTTCATTTTTTATTTTTTATCTATTATTTCTTTTCTTTTTTCTTTTTAGATATCCCATTCAAAGATGAAAAAGAAAAATTAAAGCGAAGCAAAAAGTTTAAACTTTTCATTGCTGATAAAATCCCATCATAGGTTACATAGGTACTAAAATATAATCCTAGAAGACAGGTTGTAGATGTAAAGCGAAAGGACTCAACAAACTTGAATTCTTAAAAAAAATAGCTAATAGAAATATACTCAATAGATTTGGGTGACTAAGACTTGTGAACCTTTAATTTTGCACCCTCCAGCTTGCATTTAAACCTTAAAAGCACCTAGGCTTAATAAACAGACCTCCAAAAACCAAAATTACCAAAAATAGCCAAAATGGAAAAACCAAAAAATGGAGCCCTAGGAATTGAAACCTATCCCTTTGACCTTTGAACCACTCTCAAATCATTTAAAGATTGAATAATGATCATAATGTAACTGGAATCACAAAAAATGAATGAGAAACAAGCGATAACAAGCAAAAATGGGCTGAATAGGGCAACTTAGGACTTATGATCACATGGACCCGTGCAATGACCACACAGGCATATGCCATTGCAATTTGATGGCTACACATGCCACATGTAGCATCGTAGGGCCCACATGCAGTCACTGCTTCGTTTTATTATCCCATATTTAAAATTTAGCTTTTTCACCACTAACCTTCAGCCTACATAAACTAACCCCTCCCCTAGCTCATAGACACACTCAACATTGCTTGATCAGACCCTCTAATCTCAAAATAAAAAGTAATTTTTTTAGCTTTGTCTAAAAGGAACGAGCGTTTTAGTTTTGAAGTTTTTCTTTTTATTACTGCTTTGCTATTACTCCTTGCTTTGCAAAGCAAGTTGGGTTGCAACTTCTCGAGCCAACCTATCAAGTTAAAAGTTTCTCGTCATCTGTGGCAGGCCATTTTTCCCCATTTGAGGCAAACTGCTACCCACCTTCAAAGGCTAGTCATCGCCTATTGTTGGAGGTAAGTTTTATTTATTTATTTATTTATTTATTTTATTTTAGTTTCCCTCCTTGGGATTTTTATTCTAAGGCTCTTTGCCTAATATTTGGTTTGCTAAGATAGTTAATTAGAATCTGACTTAATTAACTTCAAATGGTAATCAATTAAAATTAAACAATCAACTCAACCCTCCTTTTAATCAATGAACTAAAATATGATAAAAGGCTAAGAGTAAACAAACTCCTTTTGCAAGAAAGGCAAACTATGTGGATTTTGATTCCCATTCAAAGGGATAAGTAGGCATGCTTGTTCCAAGAGCAAATCCAATTAAAATAAAAAACCTTCCTTCTTTTTCACCTTCTTCATATAGATTAGGTTTTGTCCTCTTTTCTTTATTTTATTGTGATGTTTTAGGATTAGTTTGGGGAATATATGACTTCGCTAGTATCCTATAAGGGACTAGAGGGAGTATTCCCTAATTTGGTTTATGTTGTAATTTTAATTCTTTTATTTTCTTTCTTCATTTAATTCTTTTATTGCTTTTATGATTTTGTTCATATAGCTTCCTTTATTATTAAATGAATTGTTTATACATCTTAAACCATTCATGCATTATATAAATTGTTCATGAAATTTATTTTAAGTCATTTTGTAATAAATTTACCTTAACTTTTTTACAAATAAAAATAAAATTAAGGTGGCAACTTTAACATCTTTTCAAAATCAACATATCTAAACTCAAGGATTCCATCATGAGTTTAAACTCAAATGAACATTTTGATTTTCACTTAGCATATGAGACCAATGCTAAGGTGAGGCCTTACAAGACTCGGACTCAAATGACTCAGACATGGACTTGGATAAAGGCATATCAGGGCCGGTCTCTTCTAAAAAAATTAACTACTAGGTGGAGCTTGAGATGGTTGGATGAGTTCAGTGATTCAAAAGAGGACTGGAGGCAATATTAGGCCATGGCCTAGGACCAATGATGTCTCCATTATCGATGAGATCTTGAATTCTATGTCTCAAACTATGTCTTGCTCTTTGGTGGTAGTCACGGTACTTTTGAGTATTGTATTTCTTAAGCGAAGGACTAGAAGGTGCTATTGGCTTTAAGGGCTTAACAAGGTGAGCTTCTAAAGCTTTTTTATAGATACCACTTAGGGACTTGCCCAATTTAGAAAAGGTTCCTTTTTCCAATTTCACAGGATCTAGCTATTGATAGTAGATTCTTCTTTACTCTTCCATTCAGTAGAGGTGACGGGAGTGTAGGTGTCACTCTTCTTCTTACACCTCTTCTCCATTATGGGAATTTGTTTTGGTGTGTTGTGCTTTAAGACTTTCTCAATAATGGGTAAGGTAGGATTTTCATTACTTTGAAAAGGATTCAAAGAAAAGGACAGGTGTGCTCTAAGGATTGATGGCATGGTTAGGGCCCTGATGGTATTAATGCTTGGGATTGTTGATGTGAGGTTATGGGTCAAGCCAACGGTAGGGCTATGATGGCTTTGGTGTTTAAGATTGGCGACGTGAGGTTTTGATTTAGGTTAATAGTAGGGGCAGTAATAACAGACTTAGCTTGGTGCATTATTCCCCTCATTTCATTGAAAATGACTTCGCTTTGGAGGTTCAATGCATTAGTGAAACCAATAGTGAGATGGATTAATGAATTGTTAAAACTTGCTTGTTGAAAGGTTAAAGTCTAGTTGAAATTGGATTATTGAGCTTTAAGGGCAGAGGTAACTATGGCTTGGAAATTTTCTTCTTGCTTTTTGAGGACGTTGGTGAAAAAACATGTTCTGGTGTCTCGATCAAAAGGGCTAGCCATAGGTACCTTTAAAAGAAAGAAGAGAAAAGAAAAGGTAAAAATTTATATTTGGAAAGGAAAAAGGTTGTGTGGATGCAATGGTATGTCAGGAAAAGGATTCCCTTTTATGCTTTATTGGTCGCTAGATTTGGAGATTTGGTAAGTGTATGGTTATGCGTTTTGGAGTGACGGACCACTGGTTTTGATGTTTGAGGTCTTTAGGCTTTTATTGTCAAGTTTCTCATGTTATGTATGCATGAAAATGTCATGATGCAGGCCAAAAAAAGTTTCATAGGCATATGCATAAATGTCTCCATTATTACATATATGAAACCTAGGGTCAATGTTAGGGTGACTAATGCACAAGGCTAAAGGGTGACTTAGTTAAGGTTCCCTGTCCCACTAGATCATCAATATATCTAATCACATGTGAGTTAAAGAGCATCACGTGGGTCAAATAGTACTAATTGCTTGTTACACCACTAAAATAATTTAGGATTCATCATAGGGTGGAATGCTTTCACAATCTCCCAACATACTCAAAAAGAGTTATTGAGCCAATGCTACTTGCCATCCAAAATTTTTCCTAAAACTAAGGTTAGGCAAAGAGCCTTTGTTATGCAAAGTGATGCATGAAAGCCCAATTAAACTTAATGAGCCAAATGGAGATTATTTTTCAAAAGGATTAAACTAAATAGTAATCATTTTATTTTGCCTTCCTTTTAAAAAGGTGGCAACTAGTCCTCAGTAGAGTCACCAATTGTGAGGCGTCGCCCAAGCATTGGCCTGATCCGTTAGAGGGGAATTGAAATGCTCATTTAAGTTTAGACTTATGATGAAACCCTCAGGTTCAGATGGGTTGATTTTCTCAAAATGTTTTGGGAGTCGCCACATTGATTTTATTTAGTTGATAAAATATTAAGGAAAAAACCAAAAATTGACTCTAATTAATCTTTGATTAATTATAAAATGACTTAGTCTTTAAAACTAAAGAGAATTTGAGTACTAAGTCTTTTATTTTAATAATCTCGATTTAGCTCATAAGTTTAATTTGGCTTAAAAATTAGTATCATGAATGACAATTATAAGATGATAATTAATGCATAAGCATGGCATAATTATGAGTGTATAGAAAATTAAAGAGTGAATAAAACATCACAAATTAAGAAGATTGTTCCCTCTAGTCCTTATGGATTCTAAGGGAATCACATAATCACTCTTCAATTCCAAAATGATTAAAATAATTAATTACATAACAAGATGATTGGATGCCTTCTCTAGCACTTATGGGTTCTAGGAAGGCCACAAATTTCCTTACAATATTAATATAAATATTTACATTGAAAAATAAAATGAAAAGAGGATTGATTAAGGTTTGGATTTGCTATTTGGATTTAAATCTCAAGCATGCCTACATACTCTAATAAATGGGAATCAGTTCATTCCATGATTAAATGGAGGGGGGTTTAGGGATTTATTATATTGATTTGATTTTGGAGATTTTGTGGGTGAGGGAAAGATATTATACCTTTAAATGGATTAGGCATACAGTTTTGTCGGATAGAAGTTTTGTTTTATCAATACTGGAGGATCAAAGTGAATGATGGATTAATTAATTAATTACTTAAAAGGATTAACTAATTATAATGGATTGACTTTAAAAAAAAAATTTTGATTAATTAATTAATTAAAGGGATTAATTAAATAATTAATTGAGTGATTAATTTTTTTAAAAAAAATTGTTAATTTAAATGATTAAATAACTTAAGTTAAGCTGGAGAAATTAATCAATTAATTAATTTAAAGAAATTAATTGGAGGGAGAAGGAGAAAGGAGTTAATAGATAGCAATCAATATTAACCCAAGGTGTGTGGAAAAATGAAGGATTTGAAGCCTATTTATAGGCAAATATAGGTGGGGGTACTTTGGAAATTGGAAAATTGAAAAGACCAAAAGGGTAGGCTAAAAATGGGTGAATATAGGACAAAAAAGGGCAAAAATAAAATTTTCAACACACAGGGGGACCAGCCGCATCCACACAACCTAGCTGTGGTGCTATATTGGCGATCTACGGCGCTGCACGTGACCCCTACAGTGGACACGTGGTGATACCTCCTTTTTTTCAGAGATTGATATTGGTCCGTGGTTGAAAATTGAGCATCTGTATGGCAATGCACATAAAGGCTAAAATTTTCTTTTGTAAGTGCTTCCCTAAACCCCCACCCACTAATCGACTAGTAGGATCATCATACTAGCTCTGCATAGTATACTAAACTTAGCAGATGTTAGGCTGCAACCATATGATGAGGGTGCAAAATTAAGAGTTCACATATTTTAATAAATTTTACTCTGCATTCTGATAATTTTGCACTTTGTTCTATTAATTATTATATTGTATTCTATGCTAATTCTACTGTCTGTATTACTAACATACTATGTCTATAAATTAAATGATATTGTGTTAATTTTTACACTATCTATAATTATATTGTATTGTGTTATAATTACACTATGAAAATTCTGCATTTTATCTGTTAATTTCACTATACCTAATATGTGATTACATGATTAAAAGCACTTAATTATGTCTAAATGTGAATAAGTGAACATCAAAATTGTCTGTATGTGACTAATGACATTTTGAGTAAATGGTGGAGTGTTTTATCATATGCGTAACTACCTAGTCATTTTGGGTAAAAAAGGCCACCACACCATTTAAGGAAACTGACCAAAGTCTAAAGAAAAATTCAAAAACCCTTTACTCAAAATACCAACACCCATGAAATGACCATCTAACCTAAATTTTAAAGTCCTCCCACCCTAAGTTTTAAAGACCTCCCACTCACTCTCATTAAGGATGTTATTGTCCATTCGCCACTTAAAATCTAGCAACCCTCCACCATATAAAAAAAAACCTATTCTTCTTCTTCCTCTTCATCTCTTATGAACTAAAACACAAGAACACACACATACTCTCAACCATTTGGCCACCCAAGGAAAACTTAAAAGGGGTTTTCACGGTTTGTTCTTCATAAACACTTCCCTCTTTTTCGTACTTAGAATATTTCTTGAGTTTCCTTCTTTGTTTGTTAGAAATTTCTTTTCCTTTTATCCCTTTATGATTTCACCAACAAAGGTTTATCATGAGGGTTCATTATTTGCTTTCAAATCATAATGAGTTGATGTTAGCATGCTTGTACATGATGATTTCTATGCATTTCTTGATCTTGGATTTAGGTGAAGTGTCATTTGGCAAAGGATGGGTTCCTAAATCTTAGGCCTATAATTCATGATGCATATGAAATTATGTTGCTTGGCATGTCAATTGCATGATTTGAGTGCCAATTTCTTGATTAATTGAACCATGAAAATTTTTCCCAATTTTCCATATTTAGTAATGGCTAGGGTTATGTCTTAGCTTAGGTTTTGTTTTCAATTGTTTAACGATTTATGCTTGTTTGATGTCATTTCAAAGATTCATATATCAATTTGTGAGATTTTTGAACATTGAAATGGTTTTCCCCCAATGCATGTATTTCGACCAACCTAGCCTTAAAGTGTTGTTTTGTTTAAATTGACTCTTGATTTAAGGCTAATTTGTAAATGGGATGATTAATTTCACATTAAAAGCATGAATTAGGGTTTTCTCCAAATTGGATGATTATGCCACATATGAACTTATAAATTAGTGATTGATAATTCAAATTGATTCTGTAATTATGCAATTAGATGGTCTAATTACATGAATTAAAGCTCAGTTTGATTAACTAAAGTGAAATTATTAGGTTTCCCCAATTAGGGCATTCATCCAACTCAGGGTTTTAGAACCAGGTTTGTTTAATTTCAATTACATGTTTCAATGAGCTTCTAGATATTTGAATAGAATGATTTAATGCTCAATTGGAAGAATTGATTGCATGAATTATGTTTTCCCCAAATTACATTGTTCAGCCATATAGGGTTTCTTGAACCAAATTAGAATTGACTTCAATTGGATGGCTAATTGTACTTATATGTGAACCAATTTGATGACCCTAAAGTCAATTTGAATTTTATTTGATGAATGGATAGTTTTCCCCAAAATTGAACTCAAGTCAATTAGGGTTCATGAGCTATGATTCTTGAATTACAATTAATGATGTGATAAATTATAACTATGTGTGTGTATGATATGTGATGCTTTAAATTGATGAAATTGAATCAATATCATGAGTAATGGGCACTTAGGCTATTCAACCATAATGATGCTATGACCCTTAGTGTTCCATGAATGACAATGGACATGTGTTTGAATTAACCTCAATGGTGTGACTCAGTGTGATCAATGATTGATATGTTTTGTGTAGCCTAAGTTGAGGTTTTGCCTAAGTATGATACTAAGTGTTATATGAATGTATGTGGTATTGTAGACGACAAGGGAAAAGGTGTTGCTTGTGAGATTGTGAAGCATCATTAAGTTAGAAGCTAAGGAGCCAAGGTAAGTATATGATACACTAGCATCAATATGAGCATCCATACATGTGATCTTAGTAACCATATGTGCTTCCTTCGAAATCCTAGCAAATTCATCCTATTGTATCGTCATACCTCCATGCTATTACTTGCCATGCTAGGATTGGCTATTGAAGGCCTTGTGCCTATTTCTTACATTGTATACCATATGAGAATATTGAAACCTATATTCATACGAAGGCATATTTTGTCAATAATCATTAAAATATATCACATAAAAATTATAGACATTGGGATTGAATTCCCAATATAGGCCAAATTATACAATCAAGGAAGATCATGAACTTTCTTACTTTTCGCATTTTCTGTTCATTACAGTAATATATAAACACGTGATTTAAACTAATATTTTTCATGTAATCAAAATAAAAATCATTTTAGAACATTAATACCTATGAATCAGTAGCCATAGATGTTCATATGCAAGAAATTTTCCAACTTTAGGTTTTAGAATGAAAACCATGAATCTTTCTTGTTTTTAGTATTTTCCGGTCATTACAGTAATATGTAAACACATGATTTAAATCAATATTTTTCATGTAAATAT
This sequence comes from Reutealis trisperma, assembly GCA_947687605.1. Classification (NCBI taxonomy): domain Eukaryota; kingdom Viridiplantae; phylum Streptophyta; class Magnoliopsida; order Malpighiales; family Euphorbiaceae; genus Reutealis; species Reutealis trisperma. The sequence goes on from CANTUT010001467.1 coordinate 458,644, forward strand.
GACAAAAATCATTTTAGAATATACACATATAGGAATTGGTAGCCCTTGATAATGCATATGCATGGAAATTCTAATTTTAGGTTGTATGGTGAAAATCACGAGTTCTTTTGCTTTTCAGTATTTTTTTATCATTACAGTAATATACAAAAATATGATTTAAATCAATATTTTTTATCTAAACACAACAAAAATCCATTTAGAACCTAATAGAACACAAATTGGCAGCCCCTCCCCTTGTTATGCATGAAAATTTCAAACTTTGAGTTTTAGGATTCACCTTTGGAGGATTCGCGTAGAGGGGTTTGTGTTTTCGATAGAAAAATCAATTTCTCTCTCGAAAATACACCTAGACTGAATGAATCAATAGAAATCATTAAATACTCAATTCAAAATAATTTTCTCATGATTAATTTCATAAAAATTAAATAGCAAATTGAAAGGAAAGAAAAAAACTCACGAAACGTTCATGAAATCGCAAGGTTTGAAAGTATCTTGTGAATTTCGGTTGAGAGATTATTTTTGAGAGATTTTCCTCTAGATATATGATAGAAATAGAATGGTGGCTGTCTAAACTCATGGGGGGCCGAATTTTAGCTTAAATGTTAGGGTTTGGGTGTAAATCCTATGTTTACCCTTAATGAGCTAGATGAAGTGTTTTGGTGTAGTGCACTTTTGGGAAATTAGGCTTTTTATTTAATTTATGGGCTGATTATAGGTGATTAAAAATAAAATATTTTTTCATTATTTTCATTAAAAATTTCCCTAAAATATTTATTTAAAAATATTTAAAATGCTTATAAAAATTATTTTATACTAAAAAATCGCTTTGTGCATGAAAATCTAATTTATGTGAAATAAATATTTTTATGCTTATGCATTTCATATAAATCACTTGCTTCACCATAATAATTCATGTTAGGCATATTAGAGCTGCTATAACATGCCACATACTCATCAATCACATAACACATTAATTTTTCATAGAAGCACTTACTTAAGCATAATAGGTCTAAATTCAAGAAATTAAATCACGAAACTCCTAGAGCAGGTGTAGGTTGTTACAAAAACATTGCATCTTTGCATCTTCATGAAATGGTTTTCCCATACATATCTTATATCCACACTGTATAATAAAACATACATTCATCACAAATCTAGATCAAACCTTGAACCAAAAGAGAGTCAAACACTATCACTTCCATCCAAATACTTTCACTCCTAAACCTTAAACACTTTCACTCCTATCTCACCCTTATAAACCTTAAATCTAAACCTTTGACTTAAACACTATCACCTCCATTAGCTTAGCCCTTAACCTAAACATCATTACCTTAACCCTAAACCTAAAACCTCATTGCCCTAGCCTTTGGCCTCAAACACCATTGCCTAAACCTTTAGCCCTAAACATTGTTACCTTAACCTTACCCAAAATATCCTCACCTTAGCCTTACCCTAAACAGCAAGCACTCTTCCTTTTTATCCAAATAGCCTTTACCCTTGAACATTTGCCAAATACGGACCACCTTTAACCTTTGGCCTTAAACCATAAACCCACAACCCTAAAACACTACTATTTATCCAAAAAAAACCAAACCAGCACCCTTAAACTAAAACCACCAAAGCTAATCCATTACTCTTAAAGCCCAACATTCTTGGCCTATTACTTTCAAAACCAACTTGTTACCCTCAGATCAACAAATACCTATAGCCTATACCTCAATCATTAAAACCTAAGATACTACCCTAAGACTAATACCTTTGGCCTAACACACTAACCTAATCCCAATACCTTTGACCTAACACACTACCCTAAGCCCAATACCTTTGGTCCAACACGATACCTTAAGCTTGAGACCTTGACCTATTCAACCTTAGGAAATTATCAAAAGCCTAAATATAGTTAGCCCACAGCACCAAAAAGGAAATCCTTTTCCCTTAAGATTTGCATTCTTTCTTCTTTCCCAAGCACTTACATTGCTCTCTTATTTGGTTTTGCTTAAAAGTACCAATGGCTAACCCAATTGATATGGTTGCCCTTACCATGCTCATGATCAACTTCCTTAAGAATCAAGAAGAAAAATTTCAAGCTATTCTAGACACAATGAACCCAACTTAAAAAACAAAGGCAATCCATCATCGAAGAAGTGCGGGCCATGATTAATCAAGTCAGCCTCAACCCAACTAACCCAAACTTAGCTTTGGACCAAACCACACCATATTTGAACTGAACTAATTCAGTCCAAGCCTATACCAACACCACCTTATTGACAAGTACCTTCACACACCGTAGCCCTACCTCTGCCCCTAATCCTTTTCAAAGTAAGGAAGCTTTCTCCTATCTAGACACTAAGATGATCATGAAAAAACTTTAAGCAATGGATAAAGCCATCAAATCCTTAAAGCACCACAATGACTTGATAGATACTTAGCCTTATTTCCTAATGCCAAGCTTCCACCCGAATTCAAAATGCTCAAAATAGACATGTTTAATGGAACCACATGCCCCAAAACCCATCTGAAGATATATGTGGGGGTAATGAAACCTCTAGGACTTAGTGATGAGCTCCTTATTCAACTGTTCTAACAATCACTAATTGGAGCTGCTATAAGATGGTTCCTCTTACTAGACAAGACAGAAAAATGATGTGTGATGATATTTGTCATGCTTTTGTCCAAAAATATCATTAAAACATCAAAGTGGATGTCACTAGGTGTGACCTGGAAACTACCAAGCATCTTCCAAATAAGTCCTTCTCTATGTTCCTTACAAGATGGAAGGCTAAAGTTACTCAAAGGGTAAACAGACCAACCAAGTAAGAACAAGTGGACATCCTATTCAAGAATCTACTTCTAGCTTACCGAGCCCAATTGTTAACCCAATACCTACCCACTTTCAAAGTTTTGATTGTGACTGAATCAAAGGTTGAAGATTGCATCCAAAGTACATCACTTCAACATGAATTCCCCACCACCAATCTAAATAGTGATGAGGAACCTGAACCAATCCCACCTTGCCTTAGCCTTGAGCTACATGACATAGAGAAGTTCAAGCCCAGCTAATTTGACCTCTCTAAGGTTGAATTCTAAGTTTGTGTTTGAGTATAAATCCAAATCTCAAAGTCTGGGTCTAAATTCCAGTATGAGTCTATCCTCTTATTTTCTTTTTTCGAGTATTTTGTGTTGACCATGTCAGTCTCTTTTCACTATCTTGTAATAAAGTTTCTTTTTATAATAATATATTCATATTTTCTTATGCATCTGTCTCTCATCTTTCATTTTTATCCAATATGGATGAGCCAAAAAAAAGAAAGAAAAAAGAGGGGAAAAAAGAAGGAATAAAAGAAAAAAAAAAGAGAGAAATAAACAAACAATTGGTTTCATTATTAATTCCACCACAATTAGCATAGATTGAAATTTAAGGTGCCCTATTCTCACAAATCAGTTATTGCTTCACTCGCTCCTAATAGAAAAAGGTCAAGTAATGGACCTCTCATCAAATAGTTGAAGCACAAACAACAAGTAAATCTAATTACCTATTGCACATTGGGTAATCAAACGGTGCACCTCAATAAGGGGCAATAAGTTCATAGAAGACCATCAAATCTAGAATTTAAAGGGCAAAACCCCTCAAAGTGAAGAAAAGTAGCAACTCAAATCATAGTGAAACATTTTTTTTTAAATTTCATTAATTCAAGCTCGCTAAGTTGAAAATTCAAAAGGGCAACTTAGGCAAAAGTTAGAGCTGAGAGAGAGAGAGAGAGAGAGAGAGAGAGCTCATCTTAGTCATCTTCCCTTATGTCCAAAGTTATCAAGTCATCTTTAATCAATTTGTCTCATATTGTGTCTTCAAAGTCATCCTTTCTCAATAAAGGCTCGTTCTCTAAAGATATACTATCTTCTATGACCTTATCCTATAGTAGGGGCATGTCTTCCTAAGTCGTCATCATCTTTTGTCAAATCCTTCTCGTCGCTTAACTCAAAAAGCTAATGCATAATCTCCCACATTGTATGAGTGTGTCACATCCATATCTCTCCTCTAGGGGGCATGACCCCCTAAGTTGTCTTTTCCCACCTATCCTTCAGCTACTTTTTAGAGCATTTCCTTTTCAACTAGTGTGTCACCTACATTGAGTCAGATCGAGATAATGTGATGTTTCAAGAGTCTCTTCAATCTCTAAAAGCAAGAAAATATTGACTTGCTCTTTTTTCATGAATCATGCTATAAATAGCAAAATCATACATCCTCCCTGATCCTTTTTAGAAAGTTCTAATCTACCTTAAAACCATTCCCAAACTTCATGAAATTATACTATTCCATCCCAAACCTCATTAGCAAATCATACCATCCTTTTAAGCTTAAGCCTTATACCACCCTTTCCTTTGCAAATTATTTCATCATCTCAATTATCAAGCCCATGTGTAAAACCAAAAATCCTAAGTCTCTCAAGACTCATCATCATCGAAATCAATTTCCATGACAAAACCAAAGTTAAGCCATCATCCTTAAGTTGATTAAGAAAGGCTTAAAACATACCTCTTTGCCAACATCTCATTATCCTTGAAAGTATCAAGCCTCCTTGGAAAAACACATGATCCCTAATATTAAAGTCTCTTAGAGCCTGAAAACCATTTTTAATCCTTTTATATTGATGCAACTATGTCAAAGGGCAAACCCTTATCCATGAGCCTACAATCTTCTTATGACCAAAACCATTAGCACCATACTTAAGCTAAAGCTGACCATCTTCAAAAGAGGCTTAAAGCATCTTTGTAGAAAAGCTCAAGCTAACAAACTATCGTCAAAGTGCGAAAGCCTTTTAACCAAAAGCCTTCATCATAAAGACCAAACTAAAAAGCCATCACCATGAAGCCTAAGCCAAAAAGCCATCACTATAAAGCCCAAACCCAAAAGCCTTCACCATGAAGCCTAATTCTAGAAGCCTTCATCATGAATCTCAAACCAAAAAGCCTTCACCATGAAGTCCACTTCCAAAAAGCCTTCATTTATGAAGTCCATAACCTCTCTAAAGCCAAATATGACCTAGCCCTAAGGTAAAACTTAACTGAACCTTTTAAGTGAGCTATCCAATGGCCAAAACTAGACTAAACCAAACTTCATTTACTCAAACCTAATTGAGCCTTCCAATTCAAACCTAACCAAGCCTTTAATTTGACTTCTTATATAGCCAAACTAAACCAAGCTTCGAAATTGATTTTCTCTATGGTTAAACATAAGCTAGCCTTTCAAGATGACCCACTCATTTTAAATGACCTCATCTAATGTCGAACCTAACTTAGCCATCTAATTCAATCCCAAACTAAACATTTTCTAAGACCAGTCCTACCTAGGCCTTTCCAAGCAAATTAGCTTGATCTCTTCCACATTTGACCTAGCTTTCTTCCAAGGTTGAACCAATAGCCTTTTATTGACCCTTCAACCAACCCTCATACTCGATCTAAATCGAATGTGACCCTATCATTCCCAAACTGGTCTATCTAAACAAAATGACCAAACCACTTTCCTTTATCATTCTAAAGTGGGGGTACCTCCCTTCCAAATATTCACCTTTTTGAAATAGGGGCATCTTCACTTTCATACCAAATTAAACCTTTACAGGTTTAAGGTATCCAATCATTGCATAATCATTCTCATTTTGCATTAAATAGGCTCTTAAATCAAGATAGAATATCAAATCCAAATTCTTGAAGCAATACAGTTCATTAACCCGATCAATTTGAATCAATCTCTTTTCAATCCCAACCTTGGGATCAGTAACCTAGCATAGGGTTTTTATTTGAATACTAAACCATCCTAGGATAGCCTTAGGATCCATACCTTAAATCTGAATAAGGTATCTCTTTTAATTGGACCCATACTAGGATAACCTTAAGATTTATACCTTAAATCTAAATTAAGTATCTCTTTTAATCAGACTCATCCTAGGATAGCCTTAATATACTCCACCCATAAATATCTAGCCCCTAGTCTAGATATCCATGTATTTCATTTTTTCGCCTTACTTAAATCCATCTATTTCCACCTATAAATATCTAGCCTTTAGTTTAGATATCCCTATGGTTCCTCTTTTCATTCTATCCTTTTATTAACTCCACCTATAAATGTTTAGAAATAAGCACTCAAACATCCCTGTCATTCCTATTTTCACCTTCCCTTTACCTGTAAAAAATTCAATCGCTCCTTTCACCCAAATATGTCCAAAACTCTAACTTAGACATCCCCTTAGTTCTTTTTTCCATCCCTCATCCCCGGGTTCACCATCATTGGAATAGCCTTACAGATCAGCCAATTTTGATGAAGGGGTGGTTGCAAACCCTTAATTTTGCACCCTTTAGTATGCATTTGAACTTTAGAAGCACTTAAGCTTAGTAAATAGACTTTTAGAAGTTGAAATTACCAAAATCAAAAAATTGGGAAATGAAACCCCAAAAACTGAAACTTATCCCTTTGACCTTTGAACAACCCTTAGATCATTTAGGATTGGATAAGGAGCACAATGCAATTAGAATCACAAAAAATAAACAAGAAACAAGTGAAAATGGGCCAAAAATGAAGCTTAGCAACCGCAGGTGACTGCAGCCATACACAATAGGCTGCGATAGCACAGCCATATGCAACGGATCTTGCGATTGTCGCAAAGAGCCCTACAGCTGCCGCAATCCCTAATCAATTACCCTTGCATATTTTTTCTAAACTTGTACTAAAATTTGACTACATTCAACCCCCTGGACTCCTATAAATATCATGCACCTCCTAACAGCTTCTACACACTACTATTTCTAAGCCTCTTAGTCACTTATTCCTTATTCCTAAGCCTCCCAATCACCTAATCCCTATTTGTAAGTCTCTCAATCACCTAAACCCTATTCCTAAGCCTTTCTAATCACTTAAAACCCTATTCCTAAGCTTTCTAAACTCAAAACCCTATTTCTATGCTTCCTAATCAAGTAAAAGTGTGATTCAAGTCCTTCCTTTTAAAAGGTGTTTGTGCTATTCAAGCAAAGTTATGATTCAAGTCATTCCCTTCAAGAAGAGTTCATGCTATTTAAGAGTTCTTTTTCTAAAAGGAGAGCTCGTGCTATTCCAAAACCAAGGTGGAACTTAAATCCAGTTCTAAGCTTGTTCCCTTTGCTCATTGCCATTGAAAACCAAAGGTAAAGTTCTTTCCTTTTCTTTACAACTCTGATTGTAACATTAGAATTCTCTCTCAGAGATCTAAATATGAAAAGATTTAATTTGTTAATTAAAACCTAACCTAATTAGCAAATCTCTAAGCCTTTAAAATCAATTAAAACATGATAACAAAGGCTATGACTTAAAACCCCTCATTTACAAGAAGAAAGAAATGTGTGGGGTTTGATTCCTGTTCAAAGAGATACGTAGGCATGCCATTTTTAAGGCATCAACTCCAATAAAATTAACAACTCCTCCTTCCTATCACCTTCTTCACATAGTTTAGGGCTAAAATCATTTTTCTTAAATAAAAATCAAAACTTTAGTTTTCTTTTCTATTATTCTTTGTTTTCTTTATTGTATTTGTTGGATTGTTACTTTTTTTTATTTTAGTTGTTTAGATTAGATTTGGGGAATGTGTGCTCTCCCTAGAACCCATAAGGACTAGAGGAAGAATCTCCTAAGTTTATCATTTTGATTTGTAATAATTTTAAGTAGATTCCTTTTATTCCACTTTATTATTACTTAATATTTGCCATGCATTGCACGAATAATATATGTTTCACACATCATATTATATTTGTTTATGTATACATAAAAATTTCTTTTTACAAAAGCTATTTTGTGTTTAAACCAAACTAAAATTAGATCTTTTTCTTGAATTGTTAACCAAAATGTAGTCCCTGAGCTCTCTTTGGTCACTCGTGGGCTAGTGCTTTTCCTTATGATAAATTGTATAATTTTGTAGTCAATCAAATTGGGTTTTTTATTTAATTTTCCCAAGCAAAATAAAACAAAATTAAAGTGGTAACTCTTTTTGCAAATTACAATTTATAAAAGTATAATTTGTTTAACTCATAGCGAGTTCTAATCAGGATGTTTCTCCTAAGGAGCATTTCAATCCCTCAGCAGCTCGAACCAGTGCCCGGGTAAGCCCTCACAAGATGCTCCTTATAGAGGTCTTTTTTAGCCTCATAAAAAAGTCTTATGGAGCCTCGTATAAAGGTCTTATCTCACCTTATGGGGGGATTCAATCGTCTTATGGACTTCTATTAAAATTCACTAGGTCTTATTATACCTCACTTAGAGGTCTTAGTGCCTGCGAACATTTGCTTGGAAGTCACTAGGTCTTATTTTTTCTCTTCACAAACATCATTGCACCAAACTTGTTAAGATAAATACTTCTTATATTGCTTTCTTTGTATATGTTTATTGAAGTACTTTTAAAGCTTTGAAATTCTGCATGAGGCATAATATGACCTAGAGAACTCTAGGCAAAAGACTATAAGATACAATGACCTCACATGATACACAATATGACCTAATGAACTATAGGCAAAAGTCCTCACATTAAGGCTTAGTAAACTATAGGCAAAAGATCACTAGGCATAGGGACCTCTATATGAGACACGATAAGACCTATTAAACTCTAGGAAAAAGTCCACTTAAGGCATAATCTAACCTAATCAACTCAAGGTAGAAGTTTGTAAGGCAACCAAGTTGTCTTATAAGGTGAGATAAGACCTCCCTGCAAGACTCTGTAAGACTGTTCACGAGGCAAACTAAGACCTCTATATGAAGCACTCGAAGAGCTTTAATAAGGCAACTAAGTCCTCTCATAAGGTAAGATAAGACCTCCTCATAAGGCTCCATAAGATCTATCACTAGGAAAACCAAGACCTCTATGCAACACATACAAAGTCCTCTAACAAGCCAACTAAATCCTCTTATAAGGCAATATTAGACCTCCCCACAAGATGCACCATAAGAACTTTCAGGAGGCAAACCAAGATCTCTGTGCGAGGCACCCAATGACCTTTAATAAGGAACTTAAGTCCTCTCATAAGGCAAGATTAAACCTCCTCATAAGGCTCCATAAAACCTTTTATAAGGTGAGAAAGGACATCCATGTAAGGCACCTAAAGACCTTTAAGGGGGCTCTAAAGTCCTCTCATAATAAGGCAAGATAATACCTCCCGCAAGGCACTATAAGACCTTTCATAAAGCAAACAAAGACCTTATTACAAGATATTCTAGAAGTCTTATTTACACAGCAATCCATTAAGAATTCATCACGAGGTGACCTAACAAGACCTCCTTGAGGAGCAACATTGAAACACCATTCTTATATGCACATTTAAGACCTCTTTATAGGGCAATATGGTAAGACCTTTTAGGAGGCAAACTTGATTTCCTACATTTAAGACCTCTTTGCAAGGCAGTGTGATAAGACCTCCATAAGGAGGCAATACTAAATGTTTTCAAAGAAGCTAACTTTTTTGTTATGCAAAAATCAAAAGCCCAAACAAATGATGCAAAGTCAATGAGATCACAAAAGGCACATGCAAAACTAATGGCGGAATCAAAGACCCAGACAAATGAGGCAAAGTCAATAACATATACAAAACCAATGGCATAATCAGATACCTAGATGAACGAGGCAAAGTTAATAAGTCCTCAAAGGATGCATGCAAATCAGACAACATAAACAAAGAGCCAGATTAAAAAAGGAAAAAGCTCCTACTACAGCAATATGAATAGTAAACCCTTAAGGGCACACTTGGGATGAGTTGAATACAGTTAGAAAGTGAGTCAATTTAGAGAATAGAATTGTCTACACAAATAAAGAAGAACATAAGTAGATAAAGCCAAATTGATCAAAGAAAAAACACTTGCAAAAGACAAAAAGGATAAAGTATTATTAAACTTATTTAAATTACACAATTTGTTTAAAATTACAACCAAAACAAAGTAAAGACTAGATTAGCAATTCATATTCTACTAAAGCCTCCAAGGATTTGAAGACCCATTATATCATGAAGCCCTTGCAAGCAAGCATCCTCCGACCAGCAGAGGTAGCATCAATGCATCCATCTTTCAAAGTGATCTATCACAATGCACATATATGGACATATCGATCGGCGCACTATCATTTCTCTTAGAATGAAAAATTCCTCCACCCATTAAAATCAAAACACAATGCGATAGTAGGTTTAAGGATGGAACCAATTTCATTAAGAAAATTCAAGAAGTAAACCAATTTCAATGATCTAAGACTCTATCTGAGCCAACATAGGGATAAATCCTTGAAAGTATAGGCACATTCTAATGGTTCAAAATCAAACCCATGCAAACAATAGCAAAGGCTTCTCCTTCAAAGTTAAGGAGATCATCCTCATCTAAATATTTATCAGCCCATAATATAGGTCTCAAGAATATACTATCTCAAACCCATAAAGGGACACACGAACTTAGTGGACTCATCAAAGAGGCCATACAAGTTTCTGAAAGACAATAAGGAGTAGTTACCATAAGCCAAGAACGGTCTGTGAATGTGGAAAGTGAAAGGAATGAAGAAAGTGAGACATGAGAAAAAGTTAAGAGGAGATAGATAAAAAACTTAAGACATGCTATAGTTATATATAAGACCTAACTAGTGCCTCACTAAAATATGAGCCTATCCATTCAGTTTCACGAAACCCATTGTATTCATTACATCTTTCCAAACCTTAATAACTATTCTCAAAATCCTAAGTTAACTTCCATTGTCTCCAACAATGACCATATTAATGCATGAGAGAAACGACATGCACACAAATGGATTCTCTAGTAGTTCAACCTACAAACTTTACAAGACATAAGAAGACTCAGTGCTTTGCCAAGCCAACCATATGAGAAACTCCAACAAATCATACTTCTATTGCGATGAACTCAGCTTTTTGCGCTAACAAAATAAAGGATTTTGATAAGGACTAAATTTGGTTACACTAACTGGGACATCAAGTTAAAGTCTATGATAACCAGAGCTAAAAAAAATAGCATGCCTCACAAGTACAAAAGTTTCCAAGCCTAGGCTACCACTAGTTAGCAAGCCCAAGGTACTATCGAAAAGGCCCACAAGCACCTTACCATTAAGCGATCATTTTGGTAATGAGTACTACTTCTAAAGCCACCTTGCCTCAATATTATCTTGCCTTGTCACCAAACAACCTCACCCCACACAAGGAAAGTAAGCCCTAGTGTCTCCTTCAATCTTCCGCCATATGCATGTTCAGGCAATCTCTAACACCTCGAGGAAGTAAGATTCACTTTATATCAACACAAGGCTCCAAGACTAATAGTGGAACTTGCAAAAGCATCATCCTAATGTTCATCTATAGTATGATGTGACACATACCCTTCAAACACCCACCCACTACAATCTCCAATGTGGGAATAGTTTAAATGGACGTAAGTAGTGTAGTACACGATTCTCACTCAAATACCTCTAAACCTTTACTCTAACATGCAGTCATTGACTTAAGCATTGGAAAGCTCACACTAAGCCAAAGGTTTGGCCGTTTAATGCTTTTTCCTTTCCTACCCCTTCTCTTGCAAGCCTTTGGCCCAAAGGCAAAGCAGTCTTGCTTTTAGTTCACTTAGGTCCAACACCTCTAGCACCATTCCTCATGGTGAGTGAACTCTGAATCAAGACTCCTTCGGGAAAAGCCCCATCAAACATGAATAATAATAAATCCATATAAAAAAAAAGACATTAATTAATAGATCTACAGAGATTTGTATTTATTGAACAGAAAATTTAACAAAAGAAAAGAAAGGAACCACCACCGATCAAGAGAAAATATAAGTAGTAACGCAAAAAAGAAAACTTATTTGCATACTCCTAATTAATTTGCCATTAATTAACTCTTTTTATTGTATTTTAATTCTAAAAATTGTTGTGAATATATACATACATAGATATAAAGGAATAAAAAGAAAGAAAGAAAGTGTTGACTTGTTGGAATGAAAGCAAATTTTTCATTGATGGTTGGAGAGGAAGACAAGTGAGGAAGGACAAATCCCTTTCCATTCCAATATGGGATTCATTGAAAATCAATTTTTTCAATTCGGCAAAAAAAAATTAAGAGATATCACGTACAACGATTACAAGTAAAAAGTGTCAACTAAACAATTGACAAATATTACAATTCAAATAGAATAAAAATTAAATTTAAACAAATCTAAATTTGATAGAAAATAAATTTAAATACCATTTATAAAGACAGTTCAAATTTATGACCTCTATCTTTATAAATGATAATTAAATAAATTTAATCATGAGCTTAAGCTTCAGCGTTGTTATTATTATTATTATTATTGTTATTATTATTATTGTTTTGGTTCGATTTCCATTACTTTTGATTTGTTATTGGGTATTTTTTAAGAAAATTAAGTGTTGAATTGAGTGTTTACTCGATAATTAATCAAGTTCTATATTTTAAAAATTTGCATCCACAAAACATTCAAAAAACATTGATATCAAATAATACATTTTTAACTCGGTTAATAATTTTTTTTTCAAATTAATTCTTCAGTTTCAAATTAAATTTTCAGTTTTTCTTGTCCACCCCCTCTAAGAAAAATACACAAAAAAGAATAATTAAAAATAAATGTGGAGATTAATGCTTCCCCATGCAAAGCATCTGGAAATAACAAACGTGCTTTTTAAACGCACACTATAGACCTGAAGTGACGAACAGAAATTTTGAGAGTAAGCAACAGTTTTCTTATTAATTTTCTACTGTTACAGTCGTGCCTTTGTGCAAGCAGAACTGATGGCCAAAAGCTAAATCGCTCCAAGCACAAGAAAAATTACCATTCAATCAGTTTTAGATACATGAAAAACTTTAAATTAATACTGGAGAGCAACTTGATATCCCTAACATCTACAAAGAAAATTCATGGCAACTACACCTTTGTTGATCAAAACCCGCCAACCTCAATGACCTCCCAAGCTAGTCAACAAACCACAACAATAGCAAAAAGCATCAACTTCTCCATGACCCTCACGAGAACATTACACCAATTTTCTTAGCAAAGTCATCCCCATCTTCATCTTCTGCATATTCCTCTTCAGCTTCTGCATTTTCACCCTCTTCATAATACTCCCCTTCATCCACTTGCTCGTACTCATAATCCCCCTCCCCTTGATCATCAGCTTCAGCTTCATACTCATGATCTTCCATAACATCGTCCACGATCATTCCATCTTCAGTCTCAGGCTCACTTGGATTAGGTAGTTGAGAAGAATGCTGGCCAGCTGCAACTTCAGTATTTTCAACAGCTGTTGCAGACTTGGATCCTTCCTCATCTTTAAGCACTTGCTCATCGGATTCATGCTTAATGGATAAAAGATCATCTTGGATCTCTGCAACTGCTGCATTGTTTAACCTCCCAATCAAGTTTTCCTTGCTTTCTTTCTGATTGTCATCCTTATTGATAGAAGATATCCCAACACCAGAAGCTGCTGCTTCAGCCCCTCTTTTTCTCTTTAGAATCTCACTAAGGGGCATTGGCCCTTCAAATGAAAGATCACATTCAGATCGCTGGTGATCTTCCAATTGTTTTCTTTTTCTAAGATGTACCTCAGCACCCTCTGTACTTTTTGTACCTTTCAACTCTGCTAGACTTTTAGGACCTGCAAAATCAGTACTTCTGTCGTCTGTCATTTCCCTTTTCATTCGAGTGCCTCTAAGATTTCTCCCTTCACTACTGTATTCCCCTTCAACGCTAGGTTTTATTCTGTCACGAAGCCTCCCTTGATGGGATGAAATCTCTGACCTCCCAGGCGACAATCTCCCCCGATTCCTACCCCTTTCTATTTCCCTTTCTACACGCAAATCACTACCGTTTGGAGATCTACCTGGAAGCTTTATTCTACCACGAAGCCGACTACTACCAGCATTCTCATGTGTGGGTAAATTATGGGGGTCCCTTCGTGAAGAACCCCGATAACTTCTCTCCTCAGCATGGCTGTCAGGGACAAAATCATGACTGACAACTGATCTCAAGCCATTAACTCTCCTCTGCTTTGATAGACGATAACGCAGATCTGACTCATCATTGATTTCAGGACTATCTGCTTTTGAGTAACCTCTACGTTCCAAAAGACCTGGCCCCACCGGCATTCTCTCTGATGATGTCCTGTGCTGTTCCCAGGCATACTGCCCTTGCATGCGTTCATAGGTGTCAAAACCTTGTAGACCACAATAAGTTTCTCGGTCGATGTCAGCCACTGAATTGTAATCAGCAGAATGACCCAAGTCATATTCATCCACAGGATTCAAGTTCCTTCCTTCATGACCTCTCCTTCCATATTGATCTTCACCATGATAATAATCAGAATTTCTCAGCTCATCATCTACAAGTACATCAAAACCAGGAGAAGACTCCCTCAAAAACTCGTCAGCATCCTTACCATTCTGGAAAGCATGATCATCCAGCACTTGAGACTGATGCAAATGATTGAAACGACTTGAGTTTCCATTGACAACAGAAGAAATATTTGTTTTGTATTTAGGTAGTTCATCATCCAGACTTTTTGATGGGGGAAGCTTCCTTTCAAATCCTAATCCATTTCTTGGTGGACCAATTTCTTGTTTTGGTGCAGATTTAGCTTCAGCAGGTACTTCAACAGACTTCAACAAATTTGCTTGTGGAATCTTCTTTTCTTGAGTAAGCTTTTGTTGGCCAAAAGAAGGCTTCTTTTGAGGTGGGAGTTCAGTACTAGGAGGTAGCATAACCTTGTTACCAGTAGGATTTGGTCCATGTAAGAAAGCACATCTATCACCTTTTAAGCAGAGTCCCTTCTGGAAGAAAATGCATGGGATCCCTTGTTTACTTGTATTTTGAGGAGTGTGTATGGCAGGTGCCCCTGCCATATGTGATGAAGGCAAAGAAGATCCAGCAGAAGCTGACCCTTGTGTTCCAAACAAGCCATCGAGAGGCTGAAATGAGAATATTAATATTCAATGTCCACAGGCTCAACAAAGAAATTTAAAAAACTTAACCAATAAAACACATAACTTAATGTAGAAATACTAATTTACATTCCCACATCTAAAAACTCCGCAATGCCTTAAAAAGTTATTTAAAATAAATTTGGTAAAAAAAAAAAAAGAGGAAATACTTACTGGATGGCGAAACCCACACTTTGGATTCAAGCAATTTCCATTCAACCAGAAGTAACAATCCCTTGGATTAACACGGGCATATTCACTATGGCGATACTCGCATTCACTTCCCTGTTGACATTAGAAATAAGGAAGTACTAAAGAAACTGAGAAGGAAAGTTAAGGCTCAAAAAAGCCAGAAAGCTAATTAATTCTATTGATGAAATGCTATTTCTGGACATAACTAATACATTTTTAACATTTTGGAAGAAAAGAGGTTCTATTAAATCGAGTCGTCAAATGCCTAGTTAGCAACAAAGCAGCATAAAAGTTGCAAAGTAACTACATATAGTTATCAAACCTAAATGAAAACAGACTCAAATAAATTATTGGTCTTTCTCTAACTGAGAAACTTCGATTTCAATAGAGTTCCAATCACACAATATTCAAAAGAAATATATATCAGATACCTCTAAAAAAAGAGAACCAAAAAAAAAAAGAAAAAAGAAAAGAGAGAGTTTCAGAGCAGCCAAATACACTCATAAAATTCAAAAGGTTATCTCCTGAAAAGCTAATAAAAATCCTCAAGATCCAACATCAACTAAACCTAATCCAATAAAGCTATATCGTAAATCTGAAACCCTAGGTAAAAACAAACATAAGATCCGAAAACAACAAGGATAAAATATAAGAAGGAAAAGGAGGGGGAGAGGGAGAGAGAGAGAGAGAGAGAGAGAGGGGTGAAAGAGCAGCAAAACCTTTTTGCAGGTTAAAGGAGAAGCAAGAAAGTAAACGCAATCTGTATTCCTTTTCAAGGCCTCTTCCTCTGCAGACGGTGCCGTGACTGTTGTTTGCTGCTGTTCTTGTGTGGCCGCAATCATGGCGGTTCTTCACTATAAAAACCCAAAAGCAAAGATCTATTGAGTTGCAGATCGAGCTATAAATAGAGAAAGAAAGCAAAGAACCGATCCAAGAATCTTCTAAATCTTTAAAAAAAAAAAAAAGAAGAAGAAGAAGAAGAGGAAGAATTGGAAGAGCCGCCGCCGCCGCCGCCGCAGCAACAGAGAGAGGATGGAGAGAGAGAGAAGGGAAGAGACCAAGGAGTGTTAAGAAGAAGAGGTTTGAAGCTAAGGCTATAAAAGAGGAAATCGAGTTTTCTCGTTTTAAGGTGTTGAGAGAAAGAAAGGGGATGGATGTTATGCTATTGCTCGATAATGCATGTGCGTATGTGATGATGAGCTGGGCTTATTACGCCTAATGCTATTGTTGGGTTTTTTTTTTTTTTTTTTTTTTTTTTTTTTTTTTTTTCAACAATACGCATCTTGATACTCAAATTTTTGTAAAAAAATTTTACGGCATTTTAAAACTTTTAAAATAGTCTTATTTATCTATTAAACTTTTTAAAATAGTTATTTAACCTCTCAATTTTCTAATTTTATATATTTAACATAAAAAATTCTAATAGCAGATGACATAATATTACCCATATCATAGCGATGAATCATTAAGAAATTTTTTGAAAGAATTATTATTAAAAATGTGAAGAAATAAAATTTAGTCAAATAGAAAAAAGATATGGTTGTTTATTAAATTTGAGCACTAAGAGACTTAATTTTTTTACACATAATTGTGCGTGTTTACATGCATTCAAAATCACATGTTTTATAAGCATTAGAGTGTTAAATATAAATAAAATTAGAAAATGCAGAGATTAAATATGTAATTTCTTAAATTTTACATTATTTTAAAATACTATATGTAAACCCTCAATTTTATATTTTTATGATCCGGGCACAGTTTAATACTTACTAATTCTAGTGTGTTATACAGAAGCAGAATGATGATCCTGCTAACTAGTCAGCGGGCAGAGGCCAAAGGGATAGCCCCCTTTGCAGGGGGAGCAAGGGCAACACTCTGGAGCAAAAAAAATGGTCTTTCATTCATGATAATATTAGGATACTTAATTTTCAACATAGACTGACCACTTTTCCAATCCTAATTGAACTTTCTATATTAAATAGTATTTTCTCAAAATTGATCGACTTTTTCTCAAACCTAACTGTCAAATCTAATGATAATTAATTTCAGACCCACTAACCTTGATTGGTAAATTTTCTAACCTCAAAAGGTCTATAAACTAATCCAAAAATTTGAAAAGTGCAGAAATCGAACTTGCTAAAAGTCTGCCATTTGAGCCCACCCGCAACACTTCAAATCAAAGCTACGGCACCGCAAGGTCCACCGGCATAACAAAATGGCCAGCCAACCATGCTGTATTGAGCCATTTTGGCCGGCTTATAATGCCAGAAGCGTCGTGTGCGACATTGTAGCGCCTTCTGGCAGTTGGCCTTCTCCCTATATTGAATTTCCAATTTTGCTCACATTTTGTCCGATTTTCACCTTTTTTCAGCCATAACCTTCTTGTCTTTTCACATTTCTCTTCCTCAAAATGCCTCCACCCCATTTGCCACTAAATAGCCCCTCATTACCACCACTTTCTTTGCTAAGCTTGTGTAAATTGCTATCCACTTGCTCTTTCTCTCTACCTCTCTAATTGCTCTCTTTATACTTTCTTTGAATGTTCAATAAATTAATTAATTTCTCTTCGATTTTAATTAATTTTGGTTAATCACCTCATATTAATTAATTAATTCACCCACTCACTTAATTAAATTAATTAGTTAATTAATCATTTTAATTAATTAATTAATCTATATAATCAATCCAAGTAATTAATTATTCTTTTTAATTAACTAATTCACTAACCAATACTCTCTTTGAGCAAATCAACCCATCAACTTAATTCTTTTTGGATTAATCACATCCAATCCACTCTCCTTGAGTAGGATTTCTACCACCCGACATTGATAAAATGAAATGTTGGTCCGATAAAATCCTCCACTCTATACACATACCAAAAGAGAAGGTATAACATCCTCTCTGACCCACCAAATCTCCAAATCAAATCAAACCAAACTAATTTTATTGAATCCTAAACCCCTCCACTTAACCGTAAAATGAACTACATGGATTTTGATCCCTCCATTCAATAACGTACATGGGCACATTTGAAATCTAAATTTAAACCTCAAATCTAAATTCCAATTAATCCCTTTTATTTTTTATGTAATTACTCATATTTATAAGGGAATTTGTGAATTTCTTAGAATCCATAAGGGTTAAAAAAAGACATATCATCTCATTACTTAATTAATGTAATTGATCAATGTAATTATTTTGGAGCAAATGAGTAATTATGTGATTTTCCTAGTACTCTTAAGAGCTAGAGAAAATACTCTTCTTTGCTTATGAATGTATATTTTATTCACATTTTAATTTTCTCTATGCATTCATAATTATGTCATGATCATACATTATTAATTGTCATCTTATAATTGTCATTCATTGAAATCAATTTTTAAATCAAATTAAAGTTAAGAACTAAATCGAGATTATTTAAAACTGAAAACTTAGTCTTCAAATCCTCTATAGTCTTAAGACTAGTGCACTTTTTCTTTGGGATAAAATTGGAGTTAATTTGGATTTTTTTCTTAATATTTTTCCAATTAAATAAATTAAGGTGGTGACTCCCAAATTATTTTCAAAATCAATCTATCCGAACTCAAAGGCCTTAACGTCAGTTCGAATCCGAATGAGCATTTCAATCCCTCAGGCAATGCCTCACACTATGTTATAAGAAAATATGGTTATTTAATTATATCTGCTATATAATACTTAAAACTTTCATTTTTATATACAAGAATTTTGAATTTATTATAACTTTAAAAATATATTATTTAATTATTGTCTTATATTTAAGATATTATAAAATGGATAATTAAAATTTTTAATTTGTTATAATATATTATAGGATTTGATTGTTGTTTTTCCATATACATGAATATTCTAGTTTTCATATTAGTATTAATTGTATTTTCCTTATTAGAAAAGTTTCCTATTTTTTTTTTCTATACTCTATATAAAGGGTTTAATACTATTAAATGGAAGATCTAGAAAACTATTCTCTTCTCTATATTCTTTGTTATTGCTCTTCTCCATTATATTTATAACACATTATCAGTACGAATTTATTCTACTATTTTTTTTAAAAGCTTTTTCAAGGTATTTTTATTCCTCATTTCAAATGACATATGAATCATATATGTTCTCAAAAAGACATATACCTATGGCTTAATATACATATATGTTCGAGATGTATTTATCTTATCGTTTCAATAAAATTATATATATATATATATATATATATATATATATATATATATATATATATATATATATATATATATATATATATATATATATATATATATATATATATATTATGCTTTTTGATGTGGGCATAAAAAATTTGTATATACATTCTTTTCCCCAACAATGAAATCATTTTTTTTTTATTATTTGATATGAATTTTTTTTTTTATGTTAACATGCAAAACTTTATTATTATTATTATTATTATGAATCGATTTTTGTTTTGTTACTATATAAAACAAATATTATCATATTATATTATTATGAAAATATTTTTGTTTTGTTTTATATATATGTTTTCATTTCTTGTTATATATTGTTATTATTTTAATAATAATTTGATTATCATTTTTATGAAAAAAAATTATTATTTGATGTTATTTAATTTTCATTAAGTAAATTATAGTTCCTGAAGAACTAGTACCATATTCTAAATTCTAATTCCTGTAAAAATTGGTATTATTTATAGTTCTTGAAGAACTAGTACCATATTCTAAATTATAATTCTTGAAAAAATTAGTATTATTTATAGTTCTCAAAGAACTAGTACCATATTAATCAAATTCTAATTCCTGAAAAACTAGCGTTATATTTTAAATTCTAGTGAAGAACTAGCACTATATTTCAAATTCTAATTCCTGAAGAAACTAGTATTATTTACAGTTCTTGAAGAACTAATTAAATAAACAACCAATGTATAAATTCCTGAAGAATTTTTGGCCTAAGTTTCTGAAGAACTAGAACTATATTTTAAATTATAGTTTCTGAATAACTAGCATTATATTTTAAATTCTAGTTCCTGAATAACCAATAATCTCTATAATTCCTAAAGAAACGATAATCTCTACAGTTTCTGAAAGAACTGATAATCTCCACAGTTCCTGAAAGAACTGATAATCTCCACAGTTCCTGAAAGAACTAATAATCTAGTACAGTTCCTTAAGAACTAATCAAATAAATATAATAGACATCCCTGAAAAATTGATATTTTATATTCCTGAATAACTAATAAATTTGATTTAAGCTACATGCATTGAATAAATTGGATGTTAATAAAGTACCTGTGTATGGCCATAATATTAAGGTAAACCATTTTGCTTTGATTTTTCTGTTTTGGGTGTTTAATTATTGTTTATATGTATTGGAATGATGGTTATGGCCTATTTGATTAACCAACCAAATTGCAACTTTTAATTGATTATCAATTATAACAACACATTTTATGCATAATTTTAAAGTCATGGCTTACAATTTTTTTTTTTGGCATAAAATCTGATCCTAAATTATTCATTTATTGATTGATTGACTTGCTTTGTGGGGAAAAGGTGATCTTGCATTCATATTAATAGGTTTACTTGATTCATTAAATTGAAATCGATTCTACTAGTGTATATATTATTACATATCCTTCGGTCTTAGCATCTCAACTCAAAATTTATTTTATGGACAATACACGTCTCATATATATATATATATATATATATATATATATATATATATATATATATATATATATATTTGTTAGTTGAATAGCCTACAAGAAAGTTGTGTGTGTTATATATGTTTTGAATTTACTTATGTCAATATGCATTAGATGTGAAAGCAATTAGAGATTTAAATATGAGATGAGATGTGTCACATCCCACTCTAGGGATGGACGGTCCTAGGGATTGGGTAAGCCTAAAGCCACCTAAACCCGTAGAACCCCAGATTTATTATGTTAAACAACTAGCATCCAGAAAACAAATACAATAAACATTCTGATATTCATTAATATTCATTTAATTTACATATAATCTATACATTTAATATTTATTCCAATTCCCAGTCTAACTACACTAAACCATCAAGTACCATGGAGTTCCTAATATTTACAACCATCCAAAATAGATATGAATATTACATAATAGGTTCCACGCAGGAGGGAGAGGTTTTGCTGGAACCACTGGTCTACTCACCACCTGAAAATTTACAAATCACTAAAATGATGAGATAAAATCCCAGTGAATAATATATACATACATATGTATACAAAATAAAAAGGATAAAAGAACAAAGAGAAGCAATAATTTAAGTAAAGCATGTATATCAAGGTGACAGTCATATTGGCTCTCAAATGACAGAATTCACTTAATCACACATTTACAATAAGCAGAGGCTACTATCTTGGTAGCATGCTTTTCCCACATATAGTTGATCAGACTATATGGCTAGGGGCTTAACCCTCCCTAGCTCGGGTTTATAATTCAGTGTGCACAATGTCTGATGCAAAAATTTATGCTACTCCATCAGATGAGTAGCTCTGTCATTTGATATCCAATCAAATCACAGGGTTTACTTCAAAATTAAATTCAAAGAAAGGGGATTAAACAACATAAATTCATTTGAAGAATCAAAGTCATTCGAACATATCACAAGGTGCTACAAAGTCGAACAAGGTAATTACAAAGAAGCAAATAGGTTTCAAAGATTACCATGAACAATTAGAAATTCAATGTAAGCCATAAGGTATTCCAAAGCAAGAAAGAATCAATGAAAACGAAGTAATTCATATTCAAAAGATCATCAAGGAGCATTTCACAAGCAAATATCATATAAGGGTATAAGTTCATTTTGGCATGAACATATATATACATATGCATATATTACTCACCGTAGACTCCTTTGCTCCTATGTATGCTTGACTCTGATACGAATAGTGCTCCTTGCACTTCACCCAATATCCTTGCCCTTGATATTAGACTCTACACATGTATTTCAATAACATATCAATCACTTCCTCATCATCACATTATTTAATTTAGTTTAAGTCCTTAACACTTCTATCTTATTTATAACTTAGCATTCTTAAGTTAAGATATTCTATACCTATACTTACCTACCAAACTTAACATTTCTCTAGTTATTTCCCAATAACTTACTTAAAAGAATAATTCTCTTTTCTTCCAATTTCACATTTCAATCTTCATATTATTCAAATAAAATCAATTAAGCAATTTCCACCAACATTTCCATAAATTCAAATTATCCACATCTCACTTCATTCTTTTAAATAATTCAATTCAATTAAATCAATTCTAATTTCAATATTTTACTTCAATCTTTCAATTTAATCACCAATAATACCCTATAATCATATATATAATAATTACTTCAATTCAATTATCTCATTTAATCACTTAACTCCAATAAACCATTTACCTAAATGCTTACAAATAAAATCATATTTCACTATTTATACACAATTATAAGTTGGAATTTATACCATATGGCTCGGTTTAATGAGCCGAAGCTTCTGTCCGAATTTATCGATTTCAGAGGTCGCCAGAATCCGGTCGCCGGAAAATTCCTACGACGATCAAATCACGATCCGAGGATATCATCGATTAGCTTGTGATGTGAGGAGTCCGAATATAACTTTTGTTTATCGTAACCCGCTGAAAAACCGGTAGAAACGGCATCGGCAACCGTTGATGTCGCCGGATTCCGATCAATAAAAAGATTATCTAAAATTAGCAAACAATATACCAAATCGAAGCTGGAAACACAACGAATCCAATCATACCATTTTCGTTAAAAATGGAGATCGGAAAGTCATCAGAAAATGGCCTAGAAGTTTCGGCCGGCGAGACTTTGGAGGGCGCGTGCACCGCCGTCCGGTGGCTTCAGGCGACGGGCTTCTACCGGTCGACGGTTCGGTGGGCGTGCTTCCTCCTGGTGCGGCGCATGTTGGTCGGAGGTGGCCGGAGGATGGTGGTCCGGCGTGCAGTCCCTGCGCGCATCCTCTCTCTCTGTCTCTGCCCTCTCTGCCTCTGTTTCCTTTCTTTGTTCTGCCCTCTGATCTGCTTCTTCTATGCTGCCCGTTTTGGGCTGCCGACTCTCTCTTTTTTTTTTTTTTTAAATATATACTAACCTTAATAATAATAATAATAATAATAATAATAATAATAATAATAATAATAATAATAATAATAATAATAATAATAATAATAATAATAATAATAATAATAATAATAATAATAATAATAATAATATTTGTTATATATATTCTAAAACAATAATTTTAACCAAAATATTAATTTCATTAATTTAATCATATTATCCATTAACTATAATATAAAAATTATAATATATAACTTCAAATATTAATTATAAAATTTTCTATATTTTATAATAAAATTCCACTTTCTTTAATTCAAAATTCTATCAATTTGATAAAATAATAAATCAATACCCTTTCAAATATCAATTTTAAATTTGAAATAATTTTCTACTATTTTGAATATTCATATAACAATATTTATAAATCATATATCAAATATCAATATCAATTTAGCTTATTAACATCAATATAATGATAATAAAAATATCAATATCAATATCAATATCAATTTATAAATTTCAATAATTTTGAATATCCATACAAATATAATAATAAAGGAAAATATTTTCCATATAAAATTATTACTTTAAAACATTTATCTTCAAATCAATTGAATATTTTTTAAAATATTTATTTTCAATTTGGCCACGCATTATGATGCTAAACGGGTATCTTCATTCGTATACTGTACATATCCTATGTCGGGTTGGGATGTTACAAGATGAATATAAATTATACAAGTGACATGGTTTTGTTAATTTGTGAATTGATGAATTTATTTTCGGTTTGCATATATTGTTGGATTTATGTTGGTATAGAGAAGCATAATTAGTGCTTACCTTTCCTTAGTAGGATAAATTATGAATTTAATGTTTGTTAAAATTAATATTAATTTATTTTCTGATTGGTTTATTTAGATATATTTTAAATATATGCAAATTAAGTTATTTAAATAAAGTGAAGTATAGTGAATTAAAGTTTGGTTCATAATTTTTATATGCTCTTGAATTCAATGAGAATAATTTTTGACATGAGTTGTTTATAAGGAAATGCATTTAGATGTTAGCAAAAGCAAAAACTATTATCTATTTAAACCTCATTTAAATGAGGATTTAAAGGTTGAATATCTCACTATTAATGATTTTTTTATATTTTCTAGAAGAGTTTTAAAGATAGATATAATCACTTGAAATATGTGGTAGTACCATAAGCTCAATATAATTGGCTAAATCTACGCCTATAAGACTTGAAGTCTATTTGAGAATATAATTCAACCATGTTTAAAATTACTTCACAGCTGAAATTGTGCGGTAATAAAGTTACATGCTCCTGTAGTAGCAGTATAAAAAGTGAAAATTTACAAATACTATTTTTCTAGTGGTTGCAAAGAATAATTGTTAATAAAAAAATCATCAAATAATGCCCACTAGTACAACTGCATTCCCTGAAATGAATGCTATAAATCATTTGGTAGATAATGAGAATTCTGAAAGAATAATTGCTAACAAGAAATCATCAAATAATACCCACTAGTACAACTGTATTCCCTGAAATGAATGTTATAAATCATTTGGTAGATCATGAGATTCTAAAAGAGGAATCACCCGTATAGAGGACACAACTCAATTCAATATTGATGATTTTATGTAAACTCCTTGAAGGAATAATTTGTCAGGATTTTATAAGTTATGTATTATAATGAGTTATTTCATTACTGTTTTATCCCTAGTATACATGCACGATATATTGCATTGAACCTGCAGTTCAAGAATTGAACTTATAATTCAATAATTAAACCTTAAAAGTTTAGTATGAATGCCATTGTGTGCATCATATATACTCTCCCTTGAAACTTGTATAAGGACATGAGCAGTAAATTTTTTTGTGCCATGAATATATTAAATCTATCTTAATGTGCGATAATGAGTCCGCAAAAAAGAATATGAATTTATTTTGATGAGACATATTTTTCAACATTAGGGGAAGGAAAAGCACCTGCAGTGCTAAAGAATGTCGAGAAATTTATTGCAAGGAAAATCCTTTAAATTATTTTGGTCCATGTACAAGTTAGAGTGAACCTGAAGTTCACAAAATAATACAATTGCAACAAATTGCAACTTAACTGCCAAATGCATTTATTGATGCTAAAAGAGTGACAAAGTCTCATATTACAGCTGCTAATACCCTAGCAAGGGTTGTGATTCCAATTGCAAATAGAAAATCAATCAATCTCACTATACACTAAAAGCATGGATAATAAATTAGAACTAAAGACAAAAATCCACGAAAAAGAAAAGCAGCGCCACTCATAAAATCTCCTGAAGAGAAACCTCCTGAAGAGGAAGATCTCAGTCAAAGAGCTATAGCCAATTATGAGACACAGACTGAGACAACGGAACAATTAGATCCTCTAGATATGGCTTTTGGAGTTGATGATCATATAAATGAAAACTATGAGATCTTAATTATTTTTGTGATATAAGAAAGAGTTGATTGAAATTTAATTATCGTCGATGATGAATTTGCCTCAACAGTAGCTCTTGCTGTTACAAGAGAAAATATGGATCCATAATCTATAAGTATAACTAAATATTAGCATAAAGATGATTGATCATTATGGAATAAGGCAATTAAAGTAGAGCTAGACTTGTTCTATCATTGACTATGAGAAAAATAATTCTCTTATTATG
Organism: Reutealis trisperma; assembly: GCA_947687605.1. Taxonomy (NCBI): domain Eukaryota; kingdom Viridiplantae; phylum Streptophyta; class Magnoliopsida; order Malpighiales; family Euphorbiaceae; genus Reutealis; species Reutealis trisperma. Next base: position 484,615 of record CANTUT010001467.1, read on the forward strand.
GAAATGATCATGTTTCAATACTTAATTAATATGGTAGTTAATGAAAGGCTTATTGTATACCTTATGAAAGCAATAAGAGTCTTAGAAAGACTAAGTATATCATAAATGAATACACATTAAACATGTGACATATATTTCATCAAATTGCAAAAATCTATGCATGGATTAAAGCAATATAGACATGTGGTATGATTGTTTGAGTAAATTCTTATTGAAAAAAAGATATGTGAATAATACACTATGTCCATTTATATTCATAAAAGACCATAGAATGGTATATGTTATTATTGCAATATAAGTTGATTTAAATATCAATGTGACTCCTAATGAACTCAAATAAGTATGTACCTATTTGAAAAGTGAGTTTGAAATAAAAAATTTAAAGGAAAAGAAATTTTGTATCGACTTATAGACCGATTATTAAGGAGTCCTAATACACTAGTATACTTATGTGGAAAAGATATTTAAGCAATTTTTGCATGGATAAATCTTCTCCCTCAAGTATACCAATAGATGGTCTACTCACTAAAAGTGAAGAGAGACTCTTTTAGACCTAAAAAAGATAATAAAGAGCCATTTGGTCTTGAAGTACCATATATAAGTGCTATAGGGCACTATTGTATCTTGCAAATTGCATTAGGCTTGATATTGCATTTGCAAGAAAAATTCCTAACTAGGTATAGCTCTGCACCTACAAAGAGATATTAGAGTGATGTAAAAAGTTATCTTCAATATACTATTAATATTATAATTCATATTTGAAATTGGTCTATATGCGAATATTGGTTATTTGCTTAGTCTCCATAATGGTAGATTTTAGACTAGCTATGTATTCACTTATAGTGGTACTGTAATTTTATAAAGATTTTTATGGTCCTGAAGTACCTCACTAAAAGATACTCCCATTGTATTTTGAGAATAATGCCATTTGTATTGCACAAATTAAAGGTGGTTATATTAAGGGTAACAAAGTAAACATAAACTTCAGCCAAATTCTTGTATATACATAAGCTCCAGAAGAGATATCCACCAAATTTGCTTGAGTGACAATTTAACAGACTTATGTACTAAGTTTTTACCTAATGTGTATTTAAATGGCATTGTTTCATCAATTAGTATATGCCGTATTAAAATTTATTATCATCAGGGAGAGTGAATTAGTATATGATTGTACTCTTTTTCCTTAGTCAAGTTTTTATCCCATAGGATTTTCTTGGACAAAGATTTTAATGAGGCAATCTGTGCAATGATAAAATAGTGCATAAAATATACTCTTTTCCTTAGCTATGTTTTTTCCCACTGGGTTTTCTAGCAAGGTTCTTAACAAGGTATATTCATAGCGCAAGTAATATCCTAAGGGAATACTATAAATAGATTATTATATGTGGATATTACTTAAATATCATTAAGTATATGGTTTGACAACTTGACAGATTTGTTTACAAAGGTACTCCCTACAACCACATTTGAAAAGTTAGTTAACAAAATTGGCATACACCAATTAAGAGATATTTTATAGAAATCATATTTTTACGAGGGAGAGATTTTGATACACTGTACTCTTTTTTCCTTAGCTTAGGTTTTGTCCCATTGGGTTTTCCTGGCAAGGTTTTTAACGAGGCAGTGTTATGGTGCAAATCCCTATAAAATTAATGTACTCTTTTTTCTTCACTAAGATTTTTTCTCACAGGGTTTTTTCTTAGTAAGATTTTGACGAGACATATTCTTTGTAAAAGACATCAAGGGGGAGTGTTATAATATATTATAGGATTTGATTGATATCTTTCCATATATATTAATATTTTAGTTTCCATATTAGTATTAATTGTATTTTCCTTATTAGAAAAGTTTCCTATTTCTTTTCCTTCTGTACTCTATATAAAGGCTTAATATTATTGAATGGAAAATCTAGAAAACTATTCTCTTCTCTATATTCTTTGTTATTGCGCTTCTCTATTATATTTATAACATAATTGGTTTTTTCAATATTTTAAAAATTGGACCGGATCGGACAGTTTAATTAGTTGAACAAGACTGCTAGCCAGTCCTATTCAATTTGTTTAAAAAGCTGGATTTTCAGTTGAACCACTCATTGACCAATTTTAACTGGTTTTTTGCCATTTTTAACCGGTAAGACCGCTATTAATAGGAACCAAAATAAAAAAAAAAACTTAAGATATTTTATCTAATTGTTCGGATTGCCGGTTCAACCGGTTGAACTAATTGAACCACGAATTGATGACTTAACCAATTTGATCACTAGTTTGATTTTTAAAATACTGGATTTATATTTTCTTAATAAAAATAATTATTTTAAATTATAAATATTATGAAATAAAATTTCAGCAAAAATGTGTAAAGAAAAATTAAGATATTTTATCTAATTGGTCGGACTGCCGGTTCAATCGATCGGACTAATTGAACCATGAATTGATGACCTGACCAATTTAATCACTAGTCTAATTTTTAAATACTAGATTCATATTTTCTTAATAAAAATAATTATTTTAAATTATAAATATTATGAAATAAAATTTCAGCAAAAATGTGTTAGGTTGGGCTCAAACCCAAAACTTATTATGCATTCACCGTATTGTTTACCACTAAACCACTAGATTTTATTGATGTTCTGATGTATTAAACATAGACAGGCATTTTTCCATCAACCAATCAGCCCCCAAATTCTCTTCCTCTCCTATCTCTTAACATATCCACATTGTTGCCACCTTCCACCTCCGTTTACCGCCATACCAGTCGTCGTTTGCCACCAAACTCTGACTAGACCCTCTCCTCCACCTAACCAACTATCTAGCATTACCATTTCACTTAACACTGACCAAGAATAATGACTTGAGGAGAGAGAAAATCATTCCCACAACTGGCATTGTTGAGACTCACCCTTGTCAACATTTTCTGTGTAATCCGACACTAGAATCAGACTTCCCGAATCCAAAAATCCTACTTGGAGTGGACTAGCCTTCTACATCGCCATTTGACAAGAGAATGAGTCTCACTGGAGTTGAAACTTTTCAGTCTCAATCTGGTAGCTTTTGATGAGTTTCAAATGAAGACACCTACATTTTTTATTTATTGCTTCGTGGCCATCATGTATTACTCTCATATCGTAAATTTGCCGCCATGGAAATTTTTTGATGACCGAAATTCGGTGTGAGGCCTCGCCCGAGCATTGGCCCGGTCCACTATAGGGAACTGGGATACTCATTCGGGTTTAGACTCATGATGGAACCCTCGGGTTTGGATTTGGTCCATTTTGAAAAATGATTTATGGGAGTCGCCACCCTAATTTATTTTTAAATTGGAAAATTAAGGAAAAACCCGGTTGACGCCAATTCATTAATTTTTAATTAATTTGCCAATGGATAAAATCACTAGCCTCGAATCAGGTTGAGCTCAGGGACTAGGTTTTTGGTTTTAAATAATCAAAATTTGGCTCTTGAGTTTAATTTGACTTGAAAATTGGTTTCGTGAATGACATTAATAATTGCAAATAAAATGTATGAATATGGCATAAGATGGATGCATGAAGATTAATGAAGCAATAAACATTTACAAATAAAGGAGAGTGTCCCTCTAATCTTTAAGGACTTAGGGGAACTACATGATCACTCCTTAATTAAGATAATCACATTGATAGGAAGATGGGATGCCTTCTCTAGCCCTTAGAGGATTTTAGGAAGACCACATATTCCCTTACATGTAAAAAGATAATTAATTTAAAGAAAAGTAAGGAAAATAAGCTTAATTTAAGAAGAAAATTGGATTTGAGATTTGGACTTAAATTCCAAACATGCCTACGTACCCCGTTTGAATAAGGATCAAAACTCGCATAGTTCGTTCCACGATTAAGTGAAGAAGTTTACAAATTGATTAAAATGATTTTTGGTTTGGAGAACGAGTTTGATGAAAATACCTTCGATTTTGATGGATGAGATGGAAAAAGTGTTTTGCCGGACCAAAGTTTTGTTTTGTCGGACTGGACAAATGAGTTGATTAATGATTAAAGAAAATGATGGATGGTTAAATTAATTAATTAAAATGATTAATTAATTAATTAAAATAGTAGATGAGTTGAAAAAGGGATTTTTGATTTAATTTTAAAAAAAGACTAATTAATTAATTAACTAAAATAGGGGATGAGTTTAAAAAGAGATTTTTGATTTAATTAAAAAAGCAATCAATTAATTAAAAAAATTAATTAATTAATTACCTTGTAAGTGATTAAAAAAAATATTTTTTAGTTAATTAAAAGGATTAATTAATTTGGCTTTGGGTGAGAAAATTAATTAACTAAAATGATTAATTAATTAATTGGAGAGTGGATGGAGGGAGAAGAAGAAAGAAGGTTGATAGATAGCTATAAATATCAACCTTGGTGTGTGGAAATAAGGAAATGGAGGAGCCTATTTATAGGCAAATGGGGGTGAAGGTAGTTTAGGTAGTGAAAATGTGAAAAGACTATGAGGGGTAAGGCTAAAAAGGGCTAAAAACAGGCTGAAATGGGGTATTTTGAGAAGTGCAGGCGTGGGCTGTGGGGCCCACACTGCCAAGGAGCCAGCGATGTCGGCACCAATATGGGCGGCGCTGTTGGCCGATTGGGTGGTGCACCGTCGACATGGGTGACGGCGTCGCCCAAGTCGGTGCCGGTGCCTTGATAGGCGTGCTAACTAAATTTTGCTTCTTTTTGTTCGACCAGATTTTCAAACTTTCAAATCAATTTTTGGGAGTTCTAGAGCTCAGAAAAATAATCAGTCAGTGTCAATAGGTTAAGAATTAATTTTAGAATATTTAAGCAGTCAGTTTATGAGAGAATTCGGTCAGTTTTGGAAAAATACTTTTTGGTGCAAAAGGTCCGGTTAGGATAGGAAAAGGCATCTGATTACATTAAAAATATCTCGGTCAGTATTGGTGAATTCATAATTAATTTTAGAGGTGTTGAAATGAGGACTCACATTCGGCAGCCACTAAAACGAGCTTTTTTGGATAATGACTCTAACTAGTTAAACCAAACCCATTGGTATTGATTGTAACTTCTAATTGTGTTTAGATACCGAGTTATAAATTTAATTGTGAATTTTAGTATAATTGTTTATTATTATTTAATTATAGTAATTGGGTTGTTAAATTAAATTAATATAAGGTGGATTAATATTATTGCTAAAAATTTTCTTTTAATTATAGATGATTATTAATGAGTTAAATTTAAATTAAAGTAATTATTTATATATCTCCTTATTATAAATAAGTGAGAATAATGTTACACAACTTTAATATATGTTTTAAGTTAATCACATTTATTTTAGTTGGAGTATATTTATGTTTCTACCATTAAATTGATAAATTTATGATTATCATGTGATTTACTTTCATTTCATATATATCAAATTTATAATGAATTATTATAATTGTTCAAAATATTATCAAGGTTTTAAAATAAAATTAAATGATATATATTGATTTTAAATGATTTATTAGCTAAATATTTTTTAAAAGGTATGCTTATGAATATAAATGATCTATAGAACTTTATTATTCTTAAATTTCCCTATTGAATAAATGACTTTGAATAATATTTTGATGATTGATGTGACCCGCTGGCTGTAAAGAATTAAGAACTGACTATATTGAATCAAAACCCTACAATTGAACAAAAAGAGAACAAAGAAAAGCCTGACCCAATGTACACCTGTTGAAGAGAATCAAAGCTATAAAGAATGAGCGCCACAAGTTATCTTGATAAGCTTATATTTGAGTTCTATGTAAGAACCAAGAAGAATTTCTCACCAATGTGAAGAAAACTCTTAAATTTCATTAATTGTAATCTCCCCCAATTTTACAACTTAATGGAGTTCAAATAAGAACTAAAACTCTAACTCTAGAATCAAATAATATCTAAGAAATATGATTTTATAAGGAAATTAATCTTCTAATTGAAAATAATCTCCTCAAATTAAGTAAAATAAAATTTATTGGATCATCTAATATAGTAAGTTTTGGCCCACAAACATCATAAACAATATTAAAATATAAAAACTCAGAAAACTCGAAATTGCAAATTTCAGACAGACTAAAAACCAAGTACAAGGCCATGTACTTGATAGTTTACACGGTTGTGTAAACCAAATTGGTTCTGTCCCTTTTTGGTTTGTACGCCATTTGTCCTCCCTTTGCTTGGTCAATGGCCTTCAGGTCTTTTTCTTCCAATTCCAAACTTTGACCATCATTTAGCACATATAGATATGCCATTCCTTGAATAGCTTGGAAACCTTCCAAAATAAATTCTTTGACTTGCACTTTTATGAATAAGCCTTGCATAGCCTTTTTCACGTGCTTTATCCTTACTTTCTTCTTTGTAAAACCAATTCCTTGTAAGTAGCCTTGGGAATATTTAGGGGTGGTTCCTTGATCTCTATCATTCCCTCCCTCCTCGAAAGGATTTATCCTTGAATCTAGACTTGCAATGTTAAAGACTAGTGAAGGCACTTAAGGAACTATCATTACACTTGCCATGGGTAATCCATTTGTAAATTCTTTCATTCAAATAGCTTTGGAAAATAGGAATTTGCTTCATCATGATTGGTTCACAATTCTTTCCATAAGATTCATCCTCTATTCCTATTTCATGGAAATTCCTATTTGGGATTGGGAAACTTGTATATTCTCTTTGCATCCATGATAGTCCTTCTTTATAATATTGAAAAAGAGAACGAAAAACCAAACAAAGAAAATTCAAGATTGTTAGTATTAGTAGACAAAATTATCTTTTCTTCCTCATCACAACTTACTTGTTTTCTCCCCTCATTCACGATCTTTTCATTTTCACACTTTACCCACTCTTTTTCTTTTATTTTATCAATAAATTCAACCTTTATTTTTCCAGCAAACATACACATTTTCTTATTTTTCTTCTCAATCTCACTCTTACTCTTTTCTAATTCACTCTTTTTCTCTTTCTTCCCCTCAAGCTCACACATATATTTTTCTATCATTTTGTATTCATTCGCTATCCTCTTATGATCTTTATAAACTTCTAATAGTTTGAGAGAGTTAACAAAATAACTCAACCATTGAATGCAAAAGAATATTAGCTCTTGAACACATCATATGTGGCCTCCCTATCAAATTGCCATGGTCTTCCAACTAAAATATGGCTAGCATGCATTGGTGCCATATCACAAAAAACTTCATCTTCATATTTGCCAATTGAAAAAACACCAACACTTGACTAGTACTTTTACCTTTCTATGATCATCTAACCATTGCAACTTGTATAGGTGGGGATGCTTCATTATACTTAGGTTCAATTATTCCACCAATAAGGTGCTAGCAATATTAGCACAACTATCATTATCAATCAACATAGTACATACCTTGTCTTTCACCAAACATCTAGCATAGAAGATTTGATCACGCTGCTCCTCTTCATCTTCTTCTTCCTTAGGCTAAATGTTTAATGCTGGCCTTTTAAACAATAAATCTCCTTTCATTGGTGCTATGTCATGACCCACTTTTTAGGCTGTGACAGTTTTAGAGTTTAGAAAGATATAAGGTCACCTAAACCCATACAACCTCATCGATCTTAACATTTTACATATTTTATATTATACCTTATCCTAAGATCAAAACCCAATTATTCTTTGCCATATTAATTATTACTTTGTCCCTTCATTTAGCCAATGCGCTTTAATGCCATTTCATAACCATTGATTGGAACATCATTCTTAAGTATTAATAAATACTATTCATACATTCTTACTTATTATCATAAATATTTATATATAACAAGTACTACCATTTGTTTACAATACTCTCCAACACAATACATTTTAGTGCTAAGCCTTCAAATTCCATAGAGCTCTAGATCGATTATCTTCAGAGTAACACAAGCAAAACTCAAAACATAGCAATTTAGTAGAGCAAGTCCTCAGCGAAGAAGCATAGCTCATAATTTACCTTGTTAATGAGTCACCTTGACTTGAAAAATTTTAAATAACTATGGAATGAGACAAGCTCAGTGAGTATATAATATGAGGGCAATATAAGATATCATTTGGATAGGTTCAAGATGGCAATGGAGTGATGTTAATTACAATTGGACATTTTAGTTTTTTAATACATTTTAGCAAAAATAATAATGTCATGGAAGCAAAAAGATTCCCACACATGAATATTAAAGAGTGGCAGCCTTAGCCTTACTCACTCACATGCATCATTCTATACAAGACTAATCAAGCCTTGCGGTTAGGCATTCCCCCAACAAAGGTTAGATATTCTCATCCTACCTATAGGCTTATACCAAGTGCACAAGGTTTGATGTCTTTCCTCACACCAGAGAGGATTTCTACTTAATCATGGGTAACAACAAAAGACACATATAAGGTCTATATTAGGAATTCAATGGAAAATAGTTTGGCATATCCATCATTCTCATCATTAGGCACAATATAGAATCAATATAGGAGGCTTATAATGGTTAAATATCATATATAGAGAATATGAAGTACCAAAGGTTCAATAATCAATGGGTAATCACATATTCATTGTCACTTCAAGGTACATGTCAAAAGATAGTACCTCAAGCAATGGTTGCAAGCAAGATGGCATAATTACATCACATTATTAAGTACTCACTTTAAACTCCTTCACTCCTATTGCTTGTTCACTCTTGATTAATTTAGTATCTTTCATGGTCTTGAGCAATTTCCTTGCCCTTGCCTTGAGGTTCTACACCATATTATTTTCATTACATATCAATTAGTAATCAATAATGTTACTAGTCATAATTTATTTATTTTATACTTGTTTCACTATTTTAACTGATAATGGAGGTATACTAATAATGCTACATTTATGCATATTTCCATTTCCAATCATTTCCAAGCTTAATACCTTATTCAATTTCATGAATTCAAATTTAAATCTCATAATCCCCAAATTAATTCATAAATCCTAGAATTTGGGGAAAACTTTCAATTTCCCTTCCAATCCTCAAATTAATCATAGATTCATTAAATTAACATTTAAGCAATCAATCCCACTAATTATTTTGAATTAATTCATTCTTATTCATAAGAAGTCCCACTTAGGTCAAATTTGGGGAAAACCTATAATTTCTGATCAAATCTTCAAATTAGTTGTAGAAATATTAAATGATCATAACATAAAACATATATGATCATTCACTTATCAAGATCTAGCATTAGAACACTAAGTTCGCCTTTTAACTAAGCTTATGCCACTAAGATTTTTAAGTCTTAAACTAAGTTTCCAAAATTCATTTTAACACTTTTAAATCATTTTCTCCACCTAAAATAACCTTAGATGCTTTTAATTAGAATTTAGAACACTTCCTTGACTATTTCTAATGTTGGCAGAATTCCCCCTTAGTAATACTTAGGTATTTTTCATGCTTCCTTTTTCTATCTTCACATTAATCCTTTAATTTTCTAATTAAATCTCCTTATTTTAATAAGGACATCAAATCTACATCTTGTATAAACACCCCTACATGGCCGAATTCATGTATATAGTGTAGGAGGAATTTATGCAACTTAAATATTAAAATTATACTTAGAACATGGAAAGGAAAAGTTGAACATGATTTCTCACCTTGGTTAGCTTTGATTTGTTAAGATTCTTGTTGGTGTTGGTGTTGGTGTTAGTTTAAAGGGAGTTTCTTTTTGTTAATGTGAATTTTTGATGTAGAGATAGGCAAAATAATGTTCATCACATAAGTTTGCATATATATATGATAGGTTGAATGGTGAGGATTTAATTAAGATAAATTCAATGGTTAAGATTTAATCACAATGGATGGCTATGATTAGGTCAAGCTGGATGGCTAAGATTTTATCTACAATTGTGATTTTCATCATGTTGGTATTGGAATGCTAAAAATGCACCTAGACTTATATGTAGAGAGGATGAGAGTTTAACTTGTTTAAGATTTTGACTTGGTCAATTTTTATGACTATTTGACTTGGTCAATTTTTATGACTATCTCTACAACATCAATTTCTACTTGTTTTAGGCCAACTATTCTAACTCATAAGTTATGATGTTTATTCACTCTTGGGCCTATAGGCTAGCCACCACCTATTGAGCTTGGGCCTTTGATGTTCTAAAGCCCATTAACAAGCCTATAAGCCATTAACATACTTAGAAATTTTCCTTTTAACTTCCTTTCTTTCCTATCACTTTGACTTTTTATGTTCTCTAACTTCTTTATATGCCTCATTAGTTATCATATGAACTCTATTTAATTCATCAGATCACAATTAGTCGTGATAAAATCATTAACTAGATAAACATTTCATTTGGTGTCACAAGGTTCCTAACTGATTCCCTTTCATTTCTATACTATGCTAA